>JAPWDM010000001.1:18004724-18434724 GCA_035578155.1 Brachynemurus nebulosus | reverse complement strand
GGCTTCCTTCTTTTTTTATTTTGTTTCTTCTTATTTTGTTTAGTTATTATTGTTATTACAGCTGTTATTGTTGTAGAGCTTACGAACCAATGTTTCTACCGTAGCATTTTTCGCTAAGGTAAATAGTTTTTAGTTATAATTACTACCAACAGTAATTATTGTTCTAGAATACCTATTTTAAAGGCAAAGAATTAATAAGTGGTGTAATAACTAGGGTTATATTTAATTGAAGTGGTGAATGAAAAAATAATCAAAATTATCTTTATAGAAATTCAATGTTTCACTTAGTAGTGTGAGTTATTTCAGTTAGATCGTAAGTGACTTTTTGGCGTAATTTAATCAGAATTTTAAACGTTTTTGAAGTTATCTAGAGGGAAAAATTGGATTTCTAACGTAACAGTACCATGCTTTCCGTATATACAAATTCACTTGGCTATTATCATCTGTTTCTGATCAACTCGAAGTGATGTTTTCGAGATTCTGGTGTTCCTTAAAATGTCATTTATGAAAGTATAGTTGAACAGTAATTATTTATTTATAGTAAAAAAAAAACACATCACTGAACATTAAACAAAGTAATTTATTTCCAAAATTATTAAATGCATATTTTCACTTTTAGTATTCTCTGTTCAACCGGAAGGTGCAATTTTGACAGGCGGAATATTCACTAGTAATAAATCATTGTTCAAAAATGAAAATTATCCTTAAGGAAAAGAACAAATAATAAGAACGTCCGAAAAACAAGAGACTTAAAAAAAAAAGACAGATTATACAATTGACACGAATTATACCCTATGTTTCTTTATTTTTAACAAGAAATACCACAAGTAGTTTATAATCAGTAATATTATTCCCATCTTTTATTACTAATATAATTGTATGTGTTTACCTACTTACTTTAGTATCTTTTTCATTTGATATTAGTTTAAAGGGATGCGTAAATGAATATTGATATGATTGTATGATTATATGCGACAATATGGCATGTTATAAAAAGAGAAGATGTTTTGTGGAAAGTAGACAATTTAATTGAAAATGTCCAAGAACGTTTTATAATTGTTTAAAAGAATCTTCCTCAACAGATTCAGCTGATAGTTCCGATTGTGACTAATAAGAACAATAAATTAATAAATATTATTTCTTTAAATTTGCTAAGGTGTTTTCTTCTATATCACTATTTTTCAGATAATTTTATTTAATAATCAAATATATTTTTCAAATAAACTAATCGAACAGTAAAAATGTTCAAATTATTATTTGGAAGCTGTTTCTATTCATTTTATATTGTAATATAAATATCTGTAAAATATTCATTTAAAGTAATCGATTGAACGTGCACCTTTGTACTACTGAAGTGCTAGTGCAAAGTCATAAATTATATTTAGGACTAAAATGTCAAAATTGCACCTTCCGGTTGAACAGAGAATAAAATATTTCATTGTATTCATCACAGACAAATGTTATCAAATCCAAAACACTTGTGGCAATGCTGATATTGCTGATGGGCGAGCCTATATAATTATGGTGCGTGTGCTTGACTCCGTATTTATCGATATTTATTAAGAGAAATAATAATCCAATTGTCAGTCCAAAATCATATATTTTTCCCTGTTCTCTGTTACCAAGATTTTTCTCCCACCATACTAATATTATTAATTTATAATCAATTTTATGCACGGCAAACTATGTAATTATGTGCCGGTACAAGCCTAGCCTCTCTTTGACATAATAATTAAATGTTTTCGAATAAGCGCTTCCACTACAAAATTAGTATTAAAATCTTTTTTCTAGCCATACGTATAGGTACTATGAATAACAAAATCAGAGTTGTGCGTGTAGTTTACTTCGGGTAAATTACACAGTTTTTTACATGTAAAAAACTTTGTAATTTACACATACTTGTTTTGATAAAAAAACACTGTAAAAAATGTAAAAAACTAATTTTTTTTAAATTTAATAGATATGTAAGCGTTACTGATGGTATTCCATATTTGCTGTTGAAGTATTTGCTATATTTGCAAAGTAAAACTTAATAATTAAGTAATTTGAAAATTAAAAATATAAATGGGGACAAACAGGAAAAAGAAAGGTTAGTTTTGATAGAATAGTTTATTTAAGAATTCAATATTAAAAAGATTTTTATTTATTCAGTTAAATTTTATTAAAGGTATCGATCACCTTCGTCATCATTATCATCAGTGATTTTATTGTTATTATAATTTAAAGAGAGATAAATAATATCTAGTACCTAGTTTTTTTGATCTGTCAAAACTCAGTTTGTTAATTTTGAAATTTAAAGCTTTGTAATCAGTTGTGGATGGCCTTCCACCAGCAGAAAATCATTTTTGTGTTGACATTTTGTTTACACGTTTTTTCATGTGAACTTATAAGCATGTAATAATCGTCAAAATAAATTGTTTGTCAGTGAAATGACAAATCATTTAAGTATTTTACATTTTTTACAATTTTCTACCATTTTTTACCGTTTTTTACAGTTTTTTACGTATTTTACAACGTTTTACATAAAAATGTAAAAAACTGGTTTTTTACATCACATGGCACAACTCTGAACAAAATGTTTTTTTAATTTTTCCCTTTTAATATACAAAATGAAATTAATAACTTCTTTTTTTCTTTTCAGGTAAGTCACAGCGATGTTTAATAAACAACATAATAAAACGTAATGAAAATTACACCCAAACCAGAACGATATTCGTAAAATCTTCAACAGTTTTTTCGGTAATGTACCCCTAATTTAACATTTTAATATAGATACACATGTAGTTCTAACAGGTATTTTATATTTAAAAGTTGGTAGGTAGGTAATATATATTTCTTTTTATATTTTTTAAATCAAAATTTATAGTAATGAATATTAATGATAACAAGGATTTTTTTTTGCTTGTTTCGTTTATTCAACAAGAGGTAATTTATTTAATTATGTAAATACATTCAGGACCAAAAAAGTTATGGTCCTTTTAAAAAAAAGGAGAGAAAATAATTCGAAATTTAAGTGTGTCAGCTGAGAATTAAAGTAAAATTATTTTGCTGTTATTGTCTGTATAGAGTAAGTTTTTAGCACCAATTGCTGATGTTCAAATTGTTATACAAGTTAAACGTGTTAAGTTTTCACTCTTTGTACTCGATTACGCCACAACTAGGCCAAGGTTATATTTCTTGCGCATATTTACCTAAGTATTTATGGGGGAATCCCATGCCCGTGGAGTAGAGATATTACCGGCAGTACTTTTTTGGTCCCATTCTCCCCCACTCCCGAAATTGATTTATCACTCCCGCCCGTTCTCAATTCTGCTTACACAAATTACAAAAACAAATGAAGAAAATATTTTATAATTTTCAAATGTTTTTAGAACAAGAGAGAAATTATTACATTCACAAAGTATTCATGAAAAAAAGAAAATAAAAAATATTTATTTTCCATTTATTTGAAAACTGTTTCAAACAATTAAACGCTTTCGAGTCAAAATTAAAAAACCGTTTATTGTTAAAATGTGTGTAAACAAACAAATCCCGTTATCTTGCCACAAAATGGATAACGTAATACTTTTAAAGTTTGTTTAGTCTTATTTTGATCATGATTCCAGGTTATGTTGGAGGGTGTTGTGCTTTTTCTTCAGTTGTCTTGTTTTTGCATTCTGTACGCAGTGAAAATTGTTGAGGTTCACTGAACTTGTATGTAAATTAGCCGTTGTATACCGGTGGTTTGAGGTTTTATTTTAGGATGTGGCTATTTGTACATACAGTATGTATACGCAATTGGCTATTTATACATACAGTATGTATACGCAATTGGCTATTTATACATACAGTATGTATACGAAATTGGCTATTTATACATACAGTATGTATATGGAATATTTTGTTTAAACATGCAGTATGTATACACAATTGACTACTTATTCAGAATTACCGTAATTTCTGATGTATAATGCGCACATTGAGCACCAAAAATATCGTCAAAATTTCGTGGTGCGCGTATTAAAATGGACTTTTCCACTGGTGACAGTAAAATAACTTATAATAACAAATTTATCGATTCTAATAATAACGAAATTCTCGCGTACCACCGATTGAATTTTGTATAATCTTTTTAGCTTTAGAACGGATTTTTGGCGACGCGAACCGGAAGTTGCATATCTGAGGACTAAAAAAAGGTTTCCTTTGTTATGGTAATAAAAATTCTCTCAGTTTTAAATATATATAAACTCAGTTTTAAATATAATTTTTGAATGGTATATTTTGGTTTTTATTCATACAAATTAGTGAAAAATGAACAGGACATCACCAATGAAACCTCATTCTTGGGCAAAGGGTAATTATTTACAAATATGTCTCGGCGTGTAATGACTTCAAAATTATTTAATTACCCTTTGCCTGAAAATGAGGTTTCAATGATGTTGTCCGGTCCATTTTCCACTTACTTCTATCAATACAAGCCGTAATATACCTACCGTAATTGTCTATCCAATATAGTAAGATTTTCAAATTTGACACGTAATATCACGAAAACTAAGCAAAATATCAAAAAACTTCATTGTTTCTTTTTTGTGCTACTCACCAAGTTCCATAAGAATCGATCTTTAATTTTTGTTGCTATGGTAACGGAAAACATTTTTTAGTAATCCCTAGGCTTGACATTCGAAGGGTTGAAAAATACACTTCCGGTTCTCGTCGCCAAAAATCCGTTTAGGGGATAACTTCTTAAACCAAAGATATTATGTAAAAAAATAATTCAGCTCAATCGGAGGTATTCGGTTATTATAATGGAATAGTTATTAAAATAATATTAATTGTAATAATAGCGCATTCAATCAGTATATATAAGTAGCCAACTGCGTATACAGTTTAGCTTTAGGTAGTACATAACTGCATACTGTAGGTTTAAATAGCCAATTCAGTATACACATAATTATGTATAAACAGCTAATTTCATATACACACTATATATGTATAAATAGCCAATTTCGTATACATACCGTATGTATAAATAGCCAATTGCGTATACATACTGTATGTATAAATAGCCAATTAGTTATACATACTGTATGTATAAATAGCCACATCCTTTATTTTATGTACAATGAACTTTTGTTGAAGAAAACTATTATTTGAAGTTTTGTATTTTGTTTTCAAATAGATACGTGGTACATTTTTTTCTCTCTTTTAATAGACTTTCGGAAAACTGAGGTCGAATGCCCATGACCTATAGAATGAAATTACATTTTAATTTAAAAAAATTCACCAAGTGCGTATTGGACATGCATTGATCTAAGATTTCGTAGTGGTTAGAGTTTAGAGAACATGCGGCATGCATTTAAATATATTTTTTACGATTTATTATAAAAATAGTTAGGTAAATTCGAAAGTATTATTCACAGATGTATTACTAATGTTACTATTATTAATAAAATATTTTTTCTACGTACCAATCATTCTTCATTTTTAAGCATCATTTACGAAATATTGAACTTCAGAGTTTAGTGAGTTTCTTTAAAAGATATAGGCCCAGTATTATAATGGACAAATAAATCAACGCATAACTATTCTACGAATAAAAATAGTCGTGAGCTAAAAATCGCGATTCGGTATTTTAAAAATATCTGATGATTAAATTAGTTATTAATCGATTTATTAATAATAAATTGCTAATATATGTTTTAATTTTAATTTCCGTATATAGGTATATAGGTATTATAAAATTAGTTTCCGTAACTCTAATTATTTTGTCAAATGTTAAATACTTTTAACCAAAACCCAATGTAATGGATAGTATAAAATAAAATAAAAAATCTTCTGGATCTTAGTGTAAATTTATTTCCCGATTATGCAGTCCTCTGTATCGGTTTTTGATTAAAATTTTTTAACATTCAGATTTCATTTCATCAGAACCCTAAAAATTATCTCTTTATATCTTCATGTATTATTGCAACTTTGTTCAATTACACGGAGAGAAAATTCCTATAAAAATTACTGTGCTCAGCACTACAATCGACGTGTAAAAGGCGAACATATTAAATTCTGTAAGGTAAAAATATAAAGATTATAATTAATCATAAAAAATTTAAAGGATAGAATGTTCTTTTCGTAATATTATCTCCGTAAAATTTGTAAAACAGCACAGTAAAAAATTGCATTACCGACAAAAAAATAATTTTTAATTGTGTTTATTAAAAAAATTACCATGCTAACATGCTAATAATAGAAAGAAAAAAAACAGAAAGAAGGTTGGTTGTGTTGGGAACGCTGTAATGAAATGTACCTCAATCAGCGAGTTACATGGGTTACATGCGAACCATAGGTGTGGACTGTGAAAGAAATTTTGTCAGACAGCTCGCACCAAGCACCTTGATGCAGCTAGTAGTCAGTTGCTTTTACACTCTCTTAGGATGATGTCATCGTTTAATTCATCTTTTTGTTATTTACCTATCTTTAGTATATGTATTAGAATATATTGTTGGCAATCATTTTTGTATACATGTTTTTACAGGTACAATGCAACCAATATAAGGTCGCGAGTCAGATGCGCAAATGAAAGAGTACGACAACAAAAAATAAACTATAATATACATGTATAAGAGTGTGATAAAAGTTGTGTTAGCACCACATTAAATTTTACCATGCTAGCACATATTTTTTATTTTGGTCGTCGATCGCGCACGGATTATAGAGGAGCATGGTAATTTTTCTGAAATTTTCTCTACAAAAATTATAGGATTTTTCTCTCCGTGTAGTTTTAAATTTGACTGTCTCTATCTTATGAATAAGAACTAATAAAATAATAATAAAATCTCAATTATCACATAGTTAAAACGGTACTAAACAATTTCATTTCTGTAGTAGTAACTAGTAGGTCGACGAAAAAGGCGATAGAATGGTAATGAAAACTCGACAAAATATTTTATAGAAAAGGTCAACAAAAATATGGTTGTTTAATTTTTTATGCTATTTTTAATCAAATATAAACAAACTATAAAAATATTTTTTAATTTAGTTTTTTATTGATATTAATTTTTATTAAAAGCGTAGAATGAACTCTACTCCCACTCTTGGAATTTTTCAATCCCTTTTTTATGTTTATATTTTTTTGGTAGGTATACTAAATGAATGTAGGCACTATTGGGATAAAAAATATTTTTATACCCAATTTCAAATAAAATTGAACATGAGTCATTTTTAAAGAATTAAATAATTCTTTTATTTGAAACAAATCAATCGTCTATTCTTTTCTAAAAAAAACTGAAAATTAGAATTTACGCAAGTGCAATGATGAAAAATGCCCCTGTCGCAGCATCTGCATAACATAGTGTATTTCCAAATATTGGGCACTGGCGGATCTCATCTAAGACCTGTACCCATTTAAAATAGTTTAGCTTCCTAAGAGTACAAGAATTTTTAAAATCAGCTGGGTAATTAGTTTTGGTATTTTTGGGACCCAAGAACCCGAACGGACTTTGTGCAGCACACAGTTCTATCCATCTAAAATAATTTAGTTCTCTAACAGTGAGAAAATTTTCAGAATCGATTTGATAGCTTATTTATGGCGTTTTCGGATCTGGAAGATTCCGGTGGACCTCATAAAAAATCAGTTCGACCGTATATTCTAGGCGGATATATATGTATATATATATATATATATATATATATATATATATATATATATATATATATATATATATATACACATATATATATATTATATATATATATATATATATATATATATATAGAGAGAGAGAAAGAGAGAGGATATTTTACGTTTCTAACAGTAAAAGTATTTTCAGAACCCGTTGGGTAGCATTCTACGCCGCATTTGCATCCGCAGGACAGTTGTGGATCTCAGATAACACAACCTGTAGGTACCTATCTAAAAGAGTTTACCTCTGTAATAGTGAAAAATTTTTCAAAATTGGTCAGTTATTTTATTTTTGACACTTTTAGGCCTCACTGACACTGTCGGACCTTACATAACGTAATCTATATCTATCTAATATAGTTTAGCTCTCTAACAATGAAAAAATTTTCAAAATCAGTCGGTCAGTTTATTTTTGGCGCTTTTAAGATCCCAGGACCCTGGCCGACCTCATACAACATATAAGCTATTTCCATCTAAAATAGTTTACCTCTAGCAGTGAAAAAATTTTCAAAATCAATCACTTATTTCATTTTTGACACTTTTGGGTCCCATGGACCCTGGCGAATCTTACATAACGTAATTTATATCTTTCTAAAATAGTTTAGCTCTCTAACAGTGAAAAAACTTTCAAAATCGGTTGGTTAGTTTACTTTTACCACTTTTGGGTCCCATGGACCCTGGCAGACCTTACTGTCTAGCAGATCCTAAAATTTTTTAAATCGGTCGGTTAGTTTATTTTTGACAGTTTTGAAATTTATCGATCTTTTCAGCAATAACTTTATTATTATATAAAATATCAAAACTGTTCAAGCATTGATTCGCGTTCGAGTATAAGGGCTTTTACCCTAATTAAAATAAAAAATGACCCACTAGTAGTCTGCGTTACAATATTTGTACAGTAGTACTCAAGGATTAAAAGAAATTTCGATTCTGGAAATAAAAACTCTTTTAAGCTTTTCGCTTGTCTTTTAAGTTATACAATTTTATATGAGTTTGGGTGTACTTGTTTAAGCCCCATTTCCTAATTATTAGCATTTTTAGCGTTCAGCGTCAATGCATAATGAGTTATGAAAACAATTTGGTTGAAAAAATTACTGTACAATTTTACTTATTAGTATTTATTTCTTTTTTTTATTAGAAGACATTGTTGTTTACATTTACCTGAATATGTTGATTAAAATTTATTAGGTAATAAAAGCCGTTCCTCCACGCCATTAATTCTGGTATTATGACTAATTAAAATAATTTATACAACCTTGATTAATAAATATGAATTATCAGTGATTTTCAGTACTAATTATAAATATAAAAATATAGGTTACACAGTGAAAATGTAGTAGATATTAACGTTGCGCAGGTTGCATAAATGTACATTGTAATTATGATAATTTGTTCTCTAGTTGTACAATGTAGGCTCTCAATACCGCCACTATAAACAGGGCTGGCCCAAAAGCGATGCAAACGATGCAACGCCCTGTGTTTCGGAAGGCCCAGCGTCAGTAACAAGATTTTCAGTAACAAGAAGATCAAAAACTTAAATTTGACCTTTGGACGACAATGCTGATCTATTTAATAAAATAAAAACTTATTTACAGTCATTCTATCCATCAATTTTCTATATCAAAAGTAGCGAGGTTACCTCAGTTCTATACCAAAAGTAATAATAAGTTTATAACGGTTCTATATCAAAAGTATTAAAGCGGGCCTAGACCAAAAGTAGTAAGCTTACAGCGATTCTATAGCAAAAGTAGTAAGGTTACAGTGGTTCTATACCAAAAGCAGTAATGTTACAGTAGTTCTATACCAAAAATAATAAGGTTACAGTGGTTCTATACCAAAAGTAGTAAGGTTACAGTAATTCTACACCAAAAGTAATAAGGTTACAGTGGTTCTATACCAAAAGTAGTAAGCTTACAACCATTCTGTACCAAGAGTAGTATGGTTACAGTGGTTCTACACCAAAAGTAGTAAGATTACAGTAGTTCTATACCAAAAGTAATAAGGTTATAGTGGTTCTATACCAAATGTAGTAAGGTTACAGTAGTTCTACACCAAAAGTAATAAGGTTACAGTGGTACTATACCAAAAGTAGTAAGCTTACAACGATTTTATACAAAGGGTAGTAAGGTTACAGTGGTTTTACACCAAAAGTAGAAAAGTTACAGCGGTTGTGCACCAAAATCATTTCACCAATCAGGTTAGGTACAGTGGTTCTGTGCCAAAATTAATAAGGTTACAGCGGTTCTATATCAAAAGTAGTAAGGTCAGAGTAGTGCTGTATCAAAAGTAAGCGGTGCTTTATCAAAAGTAGTAAGGTGGCAGCAATTCTATACCAATAGTAGTAAGTTTACAGTGATACCAAAAATTTACGAAAACGCAGTGGAAATCATATTTTGAAAGTCTCATTTAAATACTTATAGCTTCATAAATTTTGGGTGCTTTAAAATTTCATTTTGAGGACACATTCCTAAGGTCTAAACTTTAGGAATACGTAAAAAATTGCAGTTGTTGCAGATTTAGAACTTATTTCAATATTTTAGACTAGAATACCGTCTTAAAGTAAAATAATTAATAAGACTTTAACAAAATTTTTTTGATAGAAATTATTTACTTACTTCATAACTAAATTTCGGTAAAAGTAGTTCAGAAAATATATACTAATATATTTATAACCTGTTTTATCATACAGGTATAAAACTCCGTATTTTAAAAATGACGTTTTTTTTTTCTTTTCTTTATAGTAATTTCTAATTTGTATCAAAAATATGTATTTGTTAATTTTTTCTTCAAAACATTTTCAGAGATTTTTTGTGCGCATTTCTTTCTAGTGGAATAAATGTACAGTAACCCTATTAAATATTAATTCATGAACTGCTGGATGTAAGAAACCTTTTTCTTAAATGAAGTTAGACTTTTTACAGGTTGCCAAGTCCTCTGTATGACTCCAGAGTTCCTGATGCGAATTAAGGCCTCGAATTCAAATAAGAGAAGCTGTGGACTGTTTCGTTTTCTCTAACACATTTTCTGCGTATTGTATTCGCTATTCTATTTAGACGTGCACAAATTTTTTTACATCCAAAAAAATTTTTATACATGTAAGGCTTTCAAATATATTAAATCCCCTTGGAGTTGAAAATTATTTCGGCTCAGCGAATTTTATAACAAAACTACCGAAATTTGTTATACGAGTATTTTGCTATATATTTGTTATTATCTCTATGTTGGTCGCTACCAAAAAATATTTTATTTAATTAACACAAATCCTTAATTATTTATTTTTACAACTTCGTTAAATCTAATCTAATTACCAGACACTGAACGTAAATTTTTGTTGAAATTTAATAGCACTTTAATCTGCCATATATTTTCTTAGCAAGTTGATGACTTTCGCACACATACTTACATACAGTCCGATTAACGACACAGATAGACGAGAGCCTTTTACGCTGGCTTTGTCAATTTGATTCAGTTCCATAGAGGTGTGTAATAATCTGTTTCATATGTATGATATCTATAGTAACCACGAAACAAACTATATAGCAATGGAATCACTATTGTATAAAGTAAAACGTTACCTACAGGGCGATATACCTTTCGCAACAGTAAACATCTCAACACTATATATTTGTTTATACTGGGTGTCCCGTTTGGATGTACACATACGGTTTACATGTTAATTGATAACATTGAATTTCCATACGGAAAAAGTTCTGTCACAAGAGTGCTTTGAACAAACAAATAATACCAATTTAATATTTGTTACTATCGCTTTAACAGCAATAATGAAGTGAATGTCGCAGTTTTCAAGTAATTCATATTTTCACATATTGGGAACTGACCATTTTGATCATGACACCTGGTGGCCGAAAAAACAACTAATTGTAGTGTCCACCTAAGTAAATTATTAGAGTTTGAAATTAGTTTAAATTAAAATATAAAACATATTTTTTTAAAAACAGTATGGAAATTATAAAATTACCTTTGCGTAAAAAGAATAAGAGCAGAGTTTATTGTGCTGTAAATGGTTGTGGGAGTAAATCTCACGAAAATTTAGAAATTAGTTTTCATGCTATTCCTAAGCCCGGTAGTAGTTTTATTTACATTATATTGAAAATATATTTGGAAAAATGGAAAAAATCGACAGACTAAAAGCATGGTTGCGTGTTTTAAAAATAAAGAATGTGAATCCGCATATGAGAGATGTTCGTTACATTTCAAAAGAAGTGATTTTATATTACCAAGTAAGTCGACTGTTTAAATATATTGTAGATAATCAAATTTAATAAATTGTGGGTTTGTGAGCATTTAACAAATGAAATTTTCCCATTTTTGGAAATTGATGCATTAATTTCGTGTGGTAGTTCTTTTAAATGCGAACTTTGCAAACACAGTGCAGTAAAACAAACAGAGTTACTATTCAAACTTCCTTCATTTCTTTCACATTTTATCAAACGATGAGCTAGAAGAATTTTCTCAGCATAAATAAAATTTTTCTGAGGTGGATTTGAACCAGCCCAGTTAAATATTTCGCTTAAAGGTAACATAATTTAATTGAAATAAACGACTACTGACAGTAATAGATTTTTCGTTGCACACAAAAGTCAGCCATGTTTTTTTGGCCACACCCCCGTGTCAGTTATCAATATATTTGTGTCATTTTTTGTAAATTCAAAATGCATCTTTTAATTTTTTTTGGAAATAAATATTAAAATAATAAAAATTCCGAAAGAATACTCTGTTGAAGAAATAGTGCAGATAATTTGATGGAAAAAGACTATTTTATAAAAGAAAATTTCCAGAAACATAAATACGTTTATCCAAAGCACTCTTGTGATATAACTTTTTCCTTATGGGAATCCAATGTTATCAATTAACATGTAAATCATGTGTATACATCCGACCGGGACACCCGGTATATAGCAAAGTTGGTTGCTAGTTTTAAGGTGGCCACACACATTTTTCCAAAACAACGTTTTAGAACGATATGTGTGGCAACGATTGTCTTTTTTGTGGGCGTTCCCAGAAGTCAGTAGTAGCTTTTGTATGGTATATGTATGGCAACGTTGTTCCAGAACGACGTTTTTGAATAACGGGTAAAAACGTGGTTCAAAACTGTCGTGTATATAGTTAAAAATTGTCGTTCTTGTTGGCATTCAAAAAAGTCTGTTTGAGTTTATCATTTTTGCATTGTTCTTTCCGTTTTGCGTTTTTATATGTCTATAGTAGGTACATAGTTTTGTGTAGAATACTCAGGGCCAGCAAGAAGAAATGACGGGCCCCCGGGCACAGCAAAACATTTTCCAAAAATGTAGTTGACGAGCAAAAAAAACGTCTTCTAAGTTTGTCTGGGTCCCTAATCGAGGCTTCGGGTCTCCTTTTTAGATCCGGACGCCCGGAAAATTTGCAATTTTTGCTATATTCATTTAAAAATCTTTCGTTTGACGATTGATTTTCTCTTCTTTGGAGTGTTTTCAACAGTTTTAGGCAACAGTTTTAACCGTTATTCAAGAACATCATTTGGGAATTAGGTGTATGTGGGCCCTTAAAGTATAAATTGTTATTGTGTATCTTTGGTTTTAATAATAACCAAGTCTACTGTTAAAAATTTATCGTTTTATCATACTTTGGAAACAGTGTGATGTCGGTACAAGGTGTTAGAAAATTGATAAAATATCTCTGATGGTCACAAATTTTTTCAACTATACTTCAAGCCAAAGCCATATCCATGTTAAAAGGGCACAAATTTCCAGAAGCCATTGCTTCCCTTTAAATTTTTTGGTGAGTATATTAATTTTGTAGATCATGTATGTATATTTTCCAGCAAAATTATGAAACTCATGGTCAATACCAACGAGTGAAAACGACTATATTCAAACTTGTATTATTTAGTTTAGACCATATCTGTATTATTATACTACGTATCTATCTATTCCCGTTGTTAAACTGTATACATATTAATGGGTGATGGGCATAGTCGTATTCCTTTAATAATCGGATGCTTGAATTATAAGTGATTCGAAAAACAAAATGATAATTCGGTTTCAATTCCACAAAGGAGACCTTTTGTGGACTTGATACTAAGACCGTCTGCATACGAAGCAAGGGCAAGGGCCAGCTTAGCCAATAGGCCACCCTAGGCCATGGCCATTTTTAAGGGCAGTAAATTTTTATAATAGGGCGGAGAAATGAGTAATTAACGTTTTTTTGTTTTTTTTTTTTTGCTTGTCACTTATTTTTCTTAAGAGAAAGTTTGTAAAAAAGTAAAAAAGGTAGGAAAAGAGGCGGCAAATTTTTAAAACAGGGCAGAAAAATTTGTGATTGACGTTTTTTTTAAGATTTCCTTTTTTTTCAAATAAAAGGTAGGGGCGGCATTTTTCAAGATGCCTAGGGGCGGAGTCAGGGTTAATCCGGCCCTGATACGAAGCGTATTGTCATAGATATGTATTAGATTTGTCATCTTACAACGATTCCTGTACATGGGGCAGTCTTAAGCTACATAGGGGTGTTCATTGAGTTTTGAAGATCATATTAAAAAAGAATGTTACGGAAGTGTCCCACTGCGATTTAGCACATAACAAAGTAACATATCACAGAAAGACAATACGCATCTATGACGAGACGCTTCGTATGCTAACGACCTGATACTGAAAAAGAACACTCATGCAAATACATAATAACAGTACATACCATTGATGGCATTATTCAAATCTGTATTTCCCGATACAGTTGTTCCATGTTAACTTACACTGTATATTGTAGATATTATATACATATTATGTTAGTACCTACTACAGTAAGAGTACAAATGACCTGAGATATTTTGTCCCTTACCTCATACACCGGAAAGAATTGTACCAACTTAGACAAGATTTAACCATAAGTCATTGGTATGTTCATATACAGTTTCTTCTGTATCGCACCATTGAATTTGAATTATATAAATCGAATTATTTCCATAATCAGCTGTCAACCGATTGTTTAAAAAAAAAATCGAACAATCGAGATTATTGTTTTAATTCGAATTATCCCATCATTAATAGTAACGAATATTATGTATCTCTCCGCTCCGACTGTCTGTGGATAGTTATCTCTATAAAATGGATAAATCCGTACAAAATATACAGAGAAATATCGCAAACAGCACTGGCACATCAGTGAGACAGTGAATGAAAATGAATGGAGAAAGGAAAAAGAGATGAGGATTTTCCAGATTTTCCATTTCACTGACCTTAACTAATGTCGGTCGGTAATGTTGGTTATAGTGAATAATAAATCTGATTATAAATAAAATGGGATGGATAATAACAAATCCATGACATACATACCCCACACTCCTAATATGTAGGTACTTCCATTTTGGGTTTTATCATCGTATATATATATATGTATGTATGTACATCTTTCTTCACGTACTCGCTACTTCGTCTTGCTTCCTCTATTCGTCTGTATGTTGTTGTGTATTTTACTCAGGCGGTAATCTTGATACCGATCCACATATAAACATAATTAGGATAAGCAGGACTTACATACCGCACTCTATACTGTCCCATACGTGAGTGGTCCTGGAGCGTAGGTAGGGGAGAGTTCTCCTGTTTGGACCACATAGTACTTCCTTCCTAATTAACCTTCAAAAAAGAAGTTATCAATTCGACTCGATTAGCGGTCGTTTTTTATACATATTCGTCCACAACTACGGTAAATATGCACTGATTTGGATAATTTTTGGTTCGAAAGAGTATGCGTTCGAGGTAGTTTCGTATAAATTTAAAATATCGTGACTGGGTTACTGAACATAGGCAGTGTCCTGGTTAGGTATCTTTCGATGAACAACTGATCACGTTTTTCTCTGTTAAGTGCCCATGGGCACTTGACAGGGAAAAATTAAAACTCACTCCAAAATAATAACAATAGCCCTGTCGCACTATGTGAATTTCCAAAGACTGAACACTGGCGGATATTATCTAACAATTTGTATCCTTCTAAAATACATATTTCTACTTTCTTACAGTGAAAATATTTTCAAAATTGGTTAAATAGTTAATTTACATTATGTACATTATAAATTGTAACATTTTTCCACTTAGGGTGAATGCGGGAAAGATGCCGCACATTTTGAGAACACTTGATAATTCTTAAAGTATGCATGTAATTGATTTGAAATTTGGTACACAATAAATGTAAACATTGTTCTTTAAAATTATTTATAAATAATTTTAAATTTTAAGTCATAAAGGATTCATACTTAATATTTTTGTAGAGCGTGCAAAGCGGCGTCTCTCCCACACCTATGGGAGAGATGCCGCATCAAAGAAGGAGGGACGCCGCATAGTTCATATTAAAAATTTTGCATTTTACACACATCTCCATACATAATGCATGCCATATATAACCATTTTTGGCACTTTATACGTTTTAACCAGTCAGCTTTTTTCTCGTTTCTGAGTACTTTTAAAAACATTCAATACACAGGCAATCATCATTATTTTCGTTATCTTCACTAATATGAGAGCTCTTCCTGATCCATCAATGGATCTTTTATATTTACGTGGCATAATTTACAATCCAAAAAAATTGCATAATTAAGGTATAAGTCTATGTTTTTAATATGTAATATGGTGCGGCATATATACCAACTTTAAATGCGACATCTCTCCTTTT
The DNA here is from genome assembly GCA_035578155.1 of Brachynemurus nebulosus. Lineage (NCBI taxonomy): Eukaryota > Metazoa > Arthropoda > Insecta > Neuroptera > Myrmeleontidae > Brachynemurus > Brachynemurus nebulosus. Next base: position 18,418,412 of record JAPWDM010000001.1, on the reverse strand, counting down.
TGTTGGGATAGATGACGCACGTTGCTAGAGCAAGCATAGTGCGGAAATCTAAGCTAAAATTTTTAACAGTACTTTTAAAATATACCTAAATTAATAACTAAACTCATTTTATTTAAAACAATGAAATGTACATTTTTAAATTCTAATGAATTAAATGGTTGATAAAATATTATGTTAAAAAACTTACTTTTCAATAATAAAAAGTTGGATAATTACTAAACTGATGGACTAATCATAAATGTCACCATATACAGCTTAAATAAGTAATTTATTTTAAACATATAATCCATTAATGGCGCTATCTATCAATCAACGGACGAACTATGGCTACTGCGGCATCTCTCCCGCACTTACCCTATATCTTTAGTGGGATAGCGAATAAGTATATATTACCAATATATACTTATTCGCTATTTAGTTAGTCGATACAACAAAAATCATAATGGAAAATTCATTTCTCTATAGTAAAAGGAAACCGGAAATGCACATGATTGTGTAAAACATACATAATCTCCCGTCCCTCCGCTCACTCCCTATCCTGACGCTCGTTCGACTTCAACAATCAATTTTACATTTAATAATACACATATGTTATAGTAGAATATCGTATTGGAAAAATCTCGCCTTTCTATTTTCAAATCATATACCAACTCTAGCTAGCTTGCTGGGTTTCTTCCGGGAATCAGTTTGGAATAATGTTGTAAAATATCCTTACATTTAGAAAATAACTTCAGGCTAACTCGAACACTGAACGATACAATAGAACGATAGTCAATTTGCTCACTTTTTCTAAAATACATTAACGCTGTTTAATGTAGATATAGGTATAGTTTACGCCATCGGATTTTCGAATTCTAGCCGTTCCAGTTTTCGAAATATTTTAAAATAAATACAATCTGAACCACCAACTTGAGAGACTGGTCTCACCCCTAAAAATGAATGTTAGCCGATAAAAAAATACGGCTCCCTTATTTTTGCTTTTCCTACACACCAGTGAAATTCTATCAAAGTTGCGAATTTCATTCTGGGCACATATCCTTGTTAGTCTACCACATTAATATCGGAAATTTTCTAAACATTAGAGAACTGTTTAAAAGCAATTCTTTAATTTTAAATAGAATTCTTGTAGCTTGAAGTTATTTCTGTCATTAACTGGAATAACATTAGGTCGTGTAGTATGAAATGTCGTTTACCGACCACTTGGTCTATCACGACATTCAGAAAAATTTAAACATTTTTTTAAGCATTAGAGAAGCCTTTGAGCAATTAAAACAAAAAATCAAATCATGGACCAAAAATTAAAAAAAAAATTAAAACATTCGACTTTTACTAAGAATTAACACCATTTTCTTTCTTTTAAAGCAAAAGTTATAAACATTTTTGTAATTCACAGATCTTTTTGCGCACTGGTGAGATACTTTCGACGACTAGCAGTTCGGAAACACTGAATTAAATCATACAATACAGGGTGTAAAACAAATAACTTTCGTCCTTTTGTGGAGTGACTCATAGCACCCTGTAGACACTAAAACAACAGGAATTTTTTCGGAATTAACAGTCGCGTCACCTCTCAATGGATAAGAGTTATTTCCCTTACGCCCTATATATATATATATATATATATATATATATATATATATATATATATATATATATATATATATATATATATATATATATATATATGGCAATGAACTTGTTAATTAAATACTCACCTGCTGATTGGTGATGTTTAGGTACTTTCGACAATTTATTGTCGATTCCGTTGCCGAGATCAGTACATTAAATGATAGATACGATAGATATGATACTTTCTATCTAATACCACCAATAGAAATACTTTTTACTATAAATGGTAGCGATATGCATATATTTAGACAAAAAAAAAATTGTAGTAAAAATGTGTTTTATAATAGTTTCAAAGACGATCTTGAGAGAACGGAACAAATTCAGTGCAAAATACCCCCTGTCGCAGCATCCTGCATAACATAGCGAATTTCCGTTTATAAAAACTCGTTTTTCTCGAAAACCAGTTTATATAGAATAATGGCTTAAAAACCTCTTTTATGTGATTTTTTTCATCTTACTAAAGGTGTAAAAAATGTCGCAAAAAAAAACATGTTTCCAGCATCTGGCATTTTCGATTTCTAGGAACCTCAAAACAAGTTTCTACCATAGTCCTAGGCTCAAGTCGTGTCATGACAGTGGCTGTAATAGCTAAATTTTCGATTCGAAAATTCGCTAAAAGTGTCCCTAGCCTAAACATTAGAAATTAGATGTATTGTTAAATATGAATTTTAAACCGGACAGTTTTAAATATTTTGTTTAGGAAGACCACAAAATATATCAGCTAATAGAGGATTTTGCAAAGGAAGAAGAAATTAATAGACATTATAAAAAAAAAAAAATCTTAGAAAATTTACTTTGAAACAAACTTCCCGATATATTCAATATACAACTTTACAATGTACCTACTTGTAATTTACATTTACATACCTTAAAACCTTAACGGTTATATTGTAGAGTATGTTTTTTTTTAATATTCCACTACCTACCTTATTTTCCAAGCAAACATGCCCCCCGGGATAGTTGCCTTTAAATTTTTTCTTACTAAAATAACAAAAAAACAGAAAAATAATTTTCTAAACATAGTAAATACCGCCGCACATGTATCAACAACATATTTATACATTATCTGCTACTGTAATTGTTTGTTCCTATCACAACCACTTCATACCTCCACGAGCGCCGTACACGTAGGGAATATATGGGGCGGTACAGTGCCCCTTTTTTTAGCCGTGATGGACGTTAAAGTATCACGTTTTAATTTTTACAACAGAATGATAGATTACTCTCTGCTTCGTACGTAGTACATATGTGTCACTTGCTTGGTAACAAACGAGCATCGAAAGAATGAACTAGTCACCAGTCAGACTAGTTGGTAGTGTCTCGACATCAACATCAACATCAACATCAACCGGCATGCGATGATGAATGCAACTGTACGTTAATATACAGGCTGAGTTTTTTACAGGTTTCCATTTATATTAAACTGTAAATCAAAATATTGTTCAGATAACAGTGATATAGGTATTACTTGAGGCAATCGTTGACAATTCTTTAATTTTCGAGCTATGGTAAAAGCTTCAGGCAATCGTTGACAATTCTTTAATTTTCGAGCTACCGTCAAACGGGACTATTTGAAATAGGTGGGGCTATTTGAAACAAAACCAAAAAAAAAAAAGATTTAAGCTCTTATATCTGTTAGATTTCTGAACGTATTCATAACGTTAAGGCGTCTTTAATAGGGGATGTTCTTTAAGAGTTTAAATCTTTTTAAAACTCTTCTTTAAGAGTTTAAATATTTTTTTTATTTCAAATAGCCCCACCGATTTCGAATAGTCCCGTCTGACGGTACGATAAAAGCTTATACTTTTTTAAGTAGAACTTTATATTAATTTGCTAATAAAACTCATCCAATGCATCGACAAAAAACATAATTATATGGAAAAAAATATCTTATTAATTTCTTTTAAATTTTAGCGAATTTCCAAAACTGGAAATTCAGCTTTTACGCCAGGTGTCATGGTGCGACCTAAGCCCGAGACCATATCAGAAATATGTTTTGAGGTCCCTAGAATACGAAAATGATATTCACTAAAATTTATATATATATATATATATATATATATATATATATATATATATATATATATATATATATGTATCCGCGCGATAACTCTCGAACGAAACGTTTAATGCTTATGAAATTTTGTGTGCGAATTCGATTTTCCAAATCGTTGGATGAGTTCGTTAGCCAGACACGTCGGATGCCCAGAAGTAGGTTTTCCGAGCGTTTTTTGTCAACAAAATGAGTTTTTTGCCAGAATTAAGCAATTTTTCAAATTTTTTTTTACACTAAGCCATTGTAAAAGGTAAAACGCATAAAAAATGTCTTTATACCGTTGCTCTAAATTACTTACTTTTCGAGAAAAACTAGGAAATATGTCGTTCTCCATTTCACTCGCACTCGCATTCTTTTTTTTTCTGTCTCATTTTTTGCGAGCTAAATTCGAAAAAAGCCGCTTTATAAGTAGCGTGTCATGATTTTTTAAATCCAATTTAACGATTCGGCTATATTCTATTTCTCTGTCAGTTAAATGTTTTTATAATGTATCTCTGTTCCATTTTTTTTTACAAAAAAAATCCCGACGATATCTGTTATGTGATATGATCAGAATTTAGATTATATTTACACCTTCCTAAAATTAATAAGAGTTTGCTTCAATCGTATAAAAATTACGTTAAATCATATTCAAACAATAATATTTTTACGTAATTTTTTATCCAATTGACAATACAGTTATGATTAGAATTGTATAATCAGAGCATTCTAATATTAAATAATTTTGCACATTCAATTTTTTTTTTTAACAAAGAAAAAATTTTTTAAATTTTGACACATTCTTTTATGAAATTTCGATTAAGAAATATTAAAAAATTTTAAAGTGAATCATTTAAAAAGAGTTAAAAATAAATTAAAAAGGAAACATTTCTCTATTTTAACATATTTGTAAAGAAAATTTTACAGTTTACTTACAGTTTTTTGAAAAAATGTAATAACATTTTTACATACAATAAAGATTATATTTGAACGGTAGGAAATCCACAAATTTTTTTTTATTTCTTTAATTAATTATTAAATTTGGTTTTAGAAGAAAATCTTCGTCTAATTCGCTCCAAGCCGAAAGTATAGCCACTAATAAGGACATTCCACTGTTAAAATAAATGGAAAATATATTGAAATTTATTTAATGAAAGCCATTCATACACATTTTTAAAATATCCTTTTGAATTATATAACAAATAAAATCTGTGTAAAAAAATCTAATTGACGTGTTTTTTCTCAATTTGCTAATATTAAGTAAGGCTCGTTAATTAGGGAGTGATTGTGTTAAAATTTTAATATAAAATATGGTAATTTTAACCCTCTTTAAAAGAACATTTCGATTTTAACAATAAAAAAATTTTAAAAAGTGTTTTCGTTTTTCCCGGATTACCAAAAACTGTTCATAGGCATATCTGTGACTAAAGTTGCCTCCCTTTCTTAAGAAAATAAAGTATTTTTAAAATTTTGTGCAAAAGAATAAAACACAATTAACGAAAAAAAAGTACGCGTTTCCATATTTTTAAGATTTTGTAGTACAAGAAAATCCTTATAAATTCATCATATCTGTTATTGCATTTACTAGCTTTTACGCAATTTAATAAACAAAAGTCTGAAAATGGACGTAGAATCTCACTGTTATTAATTATTATGTCTTAGTCTTTTGAAAAATTATTTTTTGAACTAAAATAAGAATAGGAGGAATATAAACTTAGGGGTAAACGACAGGAGTATATAAACTTTATTTTAGATTCTACGTTTATTTTTACAGAAAATCATCAAGTACCTATAATTTCTTTTTTGAATGTATAAATACAAAAAGTTCGAAATTATTTTATATTAGAATTTCAATTTTGGTCGACCCTACGGGTTGTCCCCATTTACTCTTTTCTCGTCTCTTTTGACCCCAATTTTTCATAGAGAAGAAATTATACGATTTTTGTTAATTTTTCAAAAACCACCGATATTTTTAAATTTTTTTGGATACTGCTGATAAAGTGACCATCTTCGCGTAAATTTTTAATATATTAAAGATTAGGTACTCATAAAATAAATACAAAAAAATACGGTGTGAAGTCGGAATGCGTACCTATTCATCCTTGTCTACGGTAGCACATTTTTTATTGACATAAATATTAGAAACGCAGGAAAAGAGACCAGGAATCAACATAGAAGTGGATTATGGTACGATATATTTTCTGAAAAAAGTGCTTAGGACCAAAGTTATAGAGTTCAAAGTGATGCACTTGATGATCTTGAAGCACTTGACTCTCGTGATGCACTTGACTTTGAAGTTGACCTTGAGGTCAATTTCCAAAGTCATTTGAAAATCATTTAATATTTTTCAAAAGGAGTAGTTTACTTTTCATCCCTAAATGGTTCAAAGTATATTCGAACGAATTTCACATGCAAGATAGAAAATAAGTGATCAAGAAGTAATTTTGAAAAATACTTGCTCAATCGCAATCGGAAAAATAATAGTTAATCATATGTTGAATTGAATTCCTAATATGATAACTATAGAGTAGCAATAAAAATTTTAAAAAATTTTGAAAATTTCTAATATAACATAAAGTTAATGTTTAACTTACAATTGGAGTGATATTAAATCTTTTCTTAACTTCTAAAATTACTTACAAAAATGTTTTCTTCTAATTTTTTCTATAAATTTGCGCCTATTTTTTCATTTCGTCAGGTTTTTATTTTTTTTATTTTAGAAAAATAACGCAACAAATCAATTTTGAAGATAGATTGAGTCAATACATGAAATTACTGCTTATAGGTACAGGATATGGTCAAAGTTCGGCAATGGCTAATCATTTTCAACTGACCTTGAAAATCGATTTCAGGGTCACTATCAAGTGCATCGCTTTAAATTCTACAAATTTGGTACTCAGCCCTTTTTTCAAAAAATATGCCGTTTCAAAAATATTTAGCTATAACTGTTTTCATCTACAGAGGTTGAATGGTGTTTTCTACCCCTAAAAAGCGTATTTAGCCGAAATAAAAAAACACGTATTTAATATTTTTCGCTGTTTAATAAGTATGTTAAGTTTCATTCAAATTGGCAAGTATTAGTTGGGTAGTGTTATTTGTCAGAATGTTTTGCCGATCTAGTTTTTTCAATATTTCTTTGCTCGTTTTCAGAATTTGTATTTTAATTTCTACGGACAAATAACTCATTCTTTTCTTCGATTTTAGTAACTTTTATTTGCTGATGTTGACCATTAATTGATCGAAACATATCAAATATTTTTCAATGATTTTTTTAGCGAATGTCGAAAATTTTGAAAATTTTTTCACCGTTAGTAAGTTAAAGTATTTGAATTCATTAAGTAATTAAATGATGTCCACAAGAACCTTACGAACTACCATAAGTTATATGAGATCCCTAGGACCCGTTTTTTACTGTTAGGATAAACCTTTTACTAAAATTATTTTAGATGAATAAAGGTTATGTTGTATGATTTCCGCCAGGGTTTACTGTTCCCATTATTGTAAAAAATAAACTAACCGACCAATTTTGAAAATTTTTTCACTGTTAGAGAACTAAATTATTTTAGATGGATACAACTATGCTGCACAAAGTCCGTTCGGGTTCTTGGGTTCCAAAAATATCAAAACTAATTACCCAGCCGATTTTAAAAAATCTTTTACTCTTAGAAAGCTAAACTATTTTAAATAGGTACAGTTCTTAGATGAGATCCGCCAGTCCCCAAAATTTGGAAATTCGCTATGTTATGCAGATGCTGCGACAGGGGTATTATTTTGTTATAATTACATAAATTATACATATTTAAACTAATAGGAATTATTTTACAATTATTTAAATTTTTCAAAAATTTAAAAATCGAAAGCAAAATAATATCAAGAAATGGTAAAATCTAATCAGATGGGTTAAGAAAAGTTTTCGGTATCTAAAATTTGGATTAAAAACATTTGGAAAATGTAAAATTAAATATTTTTTATTAATAAAAAAATATAACTAGAAAACGGGTCGGAGGTCGTTTACTTTCGCTTCTGTTCGTATATAATTTTAATTTCAGTAATCGTAACACACAAATGAGTTTTATTTTAAAAATAATTGTAACAATTAAATATATTGAAAAAAAATACAGTAAAACCTTCGTAAATCTCTGTTTTTTAACTACTCCAGATACTAATGGTTGTTGCCACAGTAAAAATATAAAATTGAAATAAAAATTTCTCACAACCCACAGCAAAGATTTTATTTGTTCTTTGCCCTTTATTCAATTAAAATCATATTTAAAAAAGTGCGTATTTTTTTTTTTTTTTTTGATTTTATTACATGTTAACACATTGGAGCGAGAACATATTTAAAAAGTATTTTAATAATTTCATAGTTCCAATTAAAATAATTAAAAAATAATACATGTAAGTAACAAATTTAAAACGGATTAATATTTGTATCAGGTTTATAAAAATTAATTTCACGGTACACAGAGATACAAAAAATACTAAAACACTTTTCATATCAAATACCCCTGAATTTATTAATTATTTTTAGGAAGCTAATAGTTTCGGAGTCATGCTTGTACAGCGCGTGCTGTTTCAACGAACGCAGAGACCGTGCTGTTACATCGAACAACCGAAGCCATAAAACCAAACATAATAAAAGTAAACCGGTTAGGTATTTTTAGATAAGTACCTGTGTAATCTACCCCTTCATCAAGAAAACGTTTTGTATACCAACAACCCACAACACCAAGACTGGTATCAGCGATTTTAAGGATGTATATAACATGTATAAATTCAGAGATTGTTGCCCAAATCCCAGACTCAGATCGCGTCATGAGAGTGCCTTTAATAGCTGAATTTTCAATTCAAAAATTCGGCTAAAAGTAGCAAATTAACGAAATAGCGATTGCGTGAATATTACGCTTCAATTTTACTCGTTTTACGTTTTTTAGAAACATTATAAAATATATTAAAAATAATCTTAAAAAAAAACAAAAACTGTTTATTTTATAGTATAATCTCTAACAAATTCAATTTATAATATAATGAGAGTCAAGTCGACTCGCCGGCGTTGCCTAGTCCAAAGACAGTCGACATCAATTTGGAGCCTCAAAAATAAGCGTTTATGCGACACGATTTAGTTTATTTGATACAGCACCTACTGTTTCTGTGGTAAGGCAAGTACCTTAATCGTCCTATAACTTGGTTAATTTTTATTTTTTTATTTCGATAAAACCATTGCAAATTAAAAATATTAACTGCTTGACCAAGTTTCTTCAGAATTCTGCGTTAAGCGATTGACTCTAGTTTTTTGTCATGTCCTGTACTATTTATTAAACATTTTATGAAATAAATAACTACAATTTTTATTTACAATTTACGATTACATTTTTATAGATCAACTAAATGAAATTAGGATAATATTCTTACAACATTATAGAAAATATCATTAAAAAAAAGGCGGTAATTTATGACAATTTCCATTAAGGATATAAATTTTTTATTTTTTTAAATATTTATATTATGACTTCATTTCATAATGACACTTTAGAACAAATTAAACACACTTTATGAATAATTACATTTTCAAATCAAAATTTTAAGAAAATTATTGTGATTAGGGGGGACCACTAGTGTAACCGCCTGAAAAAAGGTGATTTTAGGGAATTATTTTAAAGAAAACTACTGTATGAAATGTTTTAATATTTTAAGGATATATTCGCTCATATATAATAAATTCAAGATATAATTTTTGGACAAAAAAATTGAAAATTCAGTGAGTTATTCAAGATCTCCCAAGGCTCCAAAAAAAAGTTCCCCCACTGCTGCAGTGATAGCGACCTTCACAGTGCCTGAAATCAAAAAACCAAAAAGCCTATTAAACTAGAAGGTATTGCCCGTGCCGTGAACCTCAATCGAAAAACAAAAGTTAAAAGTTAACAAAATGATGGAGTTTTTTAAAAAAAAATTTCAAATTTTACGCGAAAATTTGATGATTTTTGGTCTGGAAAAAATTACATTTTTTATTCGACCCAAAAACTGGAGGTTCATGGCACGAAGAAGCATATATAAAAGAAGCTGCAATAAGAATCATATCGATTGGATGATTTGCCTTCGAGTTATAACTGCAGCAAATTTGAAAAATGTAGTTTTTCTTTATCTTACATTTTAGTTTTAATCACTGAGAATTTTTACTAAAATTATAATTTACGATGTACTCCATGTACTCACTATAACGGTCATAGTAAAACTAACTGAGTCGTTTAAATGTGCCAGAGTCTATAGCTGCTCCACAACATGTGACTGGTAGCCACGTCCAAAAACTCCCGAACTATTAACATTCATACATTTCTCAATACCTCAAACTTAACAATGAAAATCAGAATTCGCTCTTCAGATGGCTGTAACTCAAAAACTATTTGAGATACGCACTTGAAATTTTAGTATGTTATTTTTAAAGGTATAGACTATCAAAACATGCAATTTCCAATTTTTTCAAAATGTCACACTAGTGGTCGCCCTTAATGTCATAGGTAATTTTTCGAAATCTTACTGTTAGTTTCAATCGGAAAAAAGTCATAAGTCATAAAAATTAGGTTATTTCAATTACGACCAATTGCACATAGAGTCGTGCAAAGATTTAAAACTCTCAGCAATTTTGTTGGAAGAATATACAGAAATTGACTGTCAAAAAATTTTTTTTAAAAGATGATTGATGTTTATTTAAGATGGTTGGTACATTAGAGCATTCTAAAAATCAATAAATGATTATTGTACATGTAATATTTTAGAAATTAATAGACAAAGCATCAAAATTTCAAAAAATTTTTAAAGTAATTAATGGACTTATCTTACATCGGAAACAAGGGAAACTCTCATTTAAGTAAATAAATAAATAAATAACTTCTGCTAAAGATTAAATTTTATATAAGATTAAAGAAAACTTATTTAAGATTTTTTTTTATTATAAAAAACAAACTGCTAATCTGAACTTTCTGCAAATTTTATCCGGTCTTCATTTTTTAATTGCGTATCTATTGAAATTTGTCCGGAGTCGATACCATTATTAATTATTTGTTCTTGAGATATGCGAGGCGAAAAAAACTTACGAACGAATGAACGCATACGCAGACATCCCGCAGACTAAAAACGATGGATTTGGATTCTAGTGACCTTGAAATGAAGAGATATGTTCAAATTACGATGATTCGCAACATCGAACCCATTACAATAACATTCAATGGAACTTGTTCATTCTTATATAAGTTTTTTGTTTTAGAATAACAACTGAGTCAGTGATTTTCAAACATTTTTCAAAATGTCATCTGTTGTTTGATTACTTTCAAAATGTGATTCTTGGTGTGTGGCATACACCGGTCATACATATTTAGAAAAAAACACAATTTACAAGCGACATTTTACATACATACGTACATTTTTAATATTTATATGTAGAAGCGAGATTGATTCCATAAGAACACGTAGTGCTTAAAGACAGACCATTGCATTCTCTTGACTCTAAATTATGAACTAGTCCATAAATTAGCATTGCTCTACATATATACATACATATGTACATAATGTAAAGTACATAATTCTTGTATGTAAATACGTAAAATGCTTATGTAAAAGTGTTTATAAAAAGTTACTTTTTCAATTTGAATCCATTAACACGTAGTATCTACAAAAAAAAAATCATGAAGTGCGTGTTAAACAAGCATTAAGGGGAAAACGCCTTTAGAACAAAAAAAAATCAGAAATTCTTTTTTTACAGAATATAAGTAATACAGGTCAAGAATATACTCCTAAATTTTCAGGACGATATTCCAAGTCCTTCATATAATTATGTTTTAGACTCTAAACATAAAACGCGTTCGAATATATGTATATGTCTTTATATGTACCATTATGTGCCGAAGTAGTCTCATTTTTATTTTTATTATAACATACTGAAATTTTAAACACGTTTTTCTCGAAATAGCATTTTTAAAATTGGCGGGAACTCTCACTCAAAAACTACTCGACCGATTTCTTTGGAATTTATTATAAATATACTTTATTACGCTCCTTTCACATTGTACGGTTTTCGCCGTACGGGAAAAAACCGTACGACTTTTTGCCGTAATATTGTTGCTTTCACATTGCACGGTTTTTTGCCGTTGTAAACTGAATATCTTCATTTGATTTGCAACATCATACAGGTAACAAGTGTGATTAAAGTTAATTCTATAAATCAGAGGAAATAGAAAGTAGGATTATTTATTATCGCACTCTGTGAAGACCTGAAAAATGACGAAAATAAGTTTTTCAATTATTTGCGGATGTTTACAGACTCTTTTGCTTAATTTCTTGACGAACTTAACATCAAAACGCACAATTTCGAAATTACATACAATCTATTTAAATACTGGTTATTACATTCAACATTAATTTCATCCATTTCACAAATAAAATTAATAATTAACATGAAATTCAACAAAATATTGTTAATGCCGTACGTTAAAAAGCCGTCTAATGTGAAAGAATCCATTTAATTACATACACTACTGAGCTAAAAACGCCGTACGGCAACCGTGAAGTCTAGTGGCAAGAGACTGCTGCTACACGGCACGGCAACGGCATTTTGCCGTGACCGTGTAATGTGAAAGGTCCAATGCTCTTCTTCACTCCACTAAAAAAATGCGACCGTACGGTTTTTTGCCGTACGGCATAAACTGTATAATGTGAAAGGAGCGTTATTATTCCCTTCAAGCAATTATGTCAATATCCAAACAAAATAATTTTTTTAATGCAAAAATAGACGAAAATTTCATGAAAATTTAATTAAAAAATAAAAAATTCGTACAAATTCGTCAATTTTTTACTTTTTTGAATTGCGTAAAATCCGACACTGACAATGAAAAAGTGGTCAAATGCGAATAGACAATCTAACGTGATAACAGACATGACGAATCTATAAGAATTTCGTGATTATGACTACGAAATCCTAAAAATACCAAAATATGTGGATCCTGTCAGGAATCTGAACCTGAAATAGTCAGATGCGGAATCCATTACAACGCCACGGAATTGTTGTCTGCTTATCTCATAAATTATTTCATAATTCTAGTGCTCCCACATATCTACTGCATCCTCCCACGGCTATTATCTCTTACAAGTTTCCGTTGGCAGTAAATTTATTTGAAATAATAATCTTTACATACTTCTTAAGCAGTTAAGCGCTGAGTGAAATATGATCTTGCGACTCTTTCATATTGCAATTTTTGCGATTAGCGAAGCAAAACGATATTAGTTTGTAAGAAATGTGCACATTTGTAGGATATTTACATATTATTACAATTTTATAACAAAGTACAGGATTGTACACAAATAGTGTTACTTCCAACGTTTCGAAATTGATATTTTTCTCACATACCTTCTGCAGGTACTATTCATCTTAATTGATTAGTTCCGCTATAAATTTCTAATCGATTTTTTAAAAATTTTTTTTAAATTATTGTTAAAACGAAATTTATAATTTAATTTTCTTTAGTGTTCAATCTTATTACTTAAAATAAGTAATTCCACACCCAGAGTTTAATTACATTCTTACGTAAAATTTCAAATATTTCGTCATAAGTTTTGTTATAGGTACTTAAGAAAAAAATTTTGTTTTGTTAACTGCAAGTATTATAACATAAATTAATTTTTGTATGCGAAAATTCCTTTTTTGCTACTTTGCTACTTAATTATAATAAATTTTATTAAAAGTACACCAACAGTCATATATATGAATAGCCGCATAACTACAGAATAGTGTAAATGTCTTCGAACTGTATAACAGCATTCGTATTAAAAAGAGAAAACATTTATACTTAATTAAAAAATTAAAAACCATATACAGGCTGTCACGAAATGACAACTCATTGGCATGTAGTGTAACATGCGTACTTCGTTGGCAATTTTCGGTACTGATTATATTGATATAATATAGATTTTAATTCATGATTCTTTCTCTTTGATATGTAATGCGCAAATTCAAAAAAAGAGATGTAGCCTTGCTTATCGCTACTTTTGATTTTAAATTTTAGTAATAGTTAGAATTAGTCAGTTATTAGTTCCAAGCGAAGCAATCTTAAGTAGCCAGTTTAAATATTCGGTTAAAATTAAATAACTTAAATTGTCGGTTCAAGTATATTTCGTTAGAATGTGTAGTTTGTAATAAATTTAAAATACCCCTGTCGCAGCATCCTGCATAACATAGCGAATTTCCATTTACAAAAGTACGTTTTTCTCGGAAACTAGTTGATATAGAGTAATTGTAAATAAAAAAAACCTTCTTTATGTTAATTTTACGCCTCATTCCGCCAAATCTTTTTCACGAAAAATGTCCAAAACACCGTAAACGTTTTCACGAAATTTCTTAAAAATAAGATGTTTCGTTCTTGAGTTATCGTGTGGACACATTTATATATATGTTTACTAAGTGTCCGCACGATAACTCAAAAACGAAACATCTTATTTTTAAGAAATTTCGTGAAAACATTTACGGTGTTTTGGTCATTTTTCGTGAAAAAGATTTGGCGGAATGAGGCGGAAAATTCACATAAAGAAGGTTTTTTTTATTTACAATTACTCTATATCAACTAGTTTCCGAGAAAAACGTACTTTTGTAAATGGAAATTCGCTATGTTATGCAGGATGCTGCGACAGGGGTATTTTTTCTTTTATTTACCATTACTCTATATCAACTAGTTTCCTAGAAAAACGTACTTTTGTAAATGGAAATTCGCTATGTTATGCAGGATGCTGCGACAGGGGTATTTTTTTTTCAAATTTACTACTGGAACTTGGCAAGTGGGATAGGAGTGTTTACGAAAAATTGTAAAGTATTGGGTAGTTTTTGCAAAAATCAATTTTTTTTATAGAATTTGGAATTTTTTATTGAATTGTTTTCGTAGAATTTGATTTAACTAAGTTTTGGACCAGCTACAGGTACGTTTATGGACTTAAAATTTTCTAAGTGCGCGCATCATTAAGTTATTCAAGGTATGCCAAAGAAATGACCGAACGATTAACAAGTTTTTTGAATCCAGTAATTTTCGATTATTTTGATATTTTGAGATTTAATTTTTTTGATTATATCTTCAGGAATCATTAAGTCAAAGCTGTAAATAGGTTGAAAAGTATTAAGTATTTTGGTCATACATGAATGAATTGGTCATACCAACGAAAATCGAGTAATCAGTATCAGTTTAGTTAAACATTAAGTGAATATATGAATATTTACGTATGTTTAAATATGAGCTTAGTTCGGAATATGTATAATATTGTTTCACAGGCACTAGATAATATTAAAAATTAAAAATATAAATTAAAATTTATATTCAATTTCGATATTTCAATATTAAAATTTTTAAAATCGTATTATAAAATAATTAAAAACTATAGTCTGGCCTGTACTTTTTAGGATTAAACTTGTTCAAACCGATTTTGATTTGTAAGATTTCGATTTTAAATCACACAAATTCCGGGCTTAGATACCAGTTGAAGTCGCCTTTTATTTTTCGAGAATGTAAATTATTTATCCTTGCGATATAATGTGCATTTTGATGGCAAAAATATAACAACAAAATTCCTAACAAACTAACTTACTGATATCAAATGTTAAATTGGAAAACTTTGTGTCACTGTAATTATATACTTAACTGTATCTAACATAAATGAATAGAGGTACACATGCCTATATACATGTATCCACTGACAGTAAGACAGTTTTACCGGGGGGCTGATGAGTCCTACACCATATGTATATGGTGTAGGACTCTATATGATATGAAAATGGAGTGAAATGTAAAATGTACATCATAATCTGTACCTAGCATGTACCCAAACTACATATTTGTAGTATATATATATATGTTCGCATATGTTCATTATATTTGGTTAGCCTCTGGTAGCTTTAGTTATACAGCGCCTTGCCTACCACCGTTATATATATATATATATATATATATATATATATATATATATATATATATATATATATATATATATATATATATATATATATTGAAAAATTAGTAATTAAAAAAAAAAATGAAAAAATGAAAAGTACAATGGAAAAATTAGAATATAATATAGCGACCATGTTCATAATTAAAAATTACATGTAGGGATTACATGTTCTTGTTACATGTTAGGGTCAAATGTGAATTAAAATATAAAAGAAAGCGTACGATCATTTTTTCTGGCATTAATTTTTAACGGACTAGTAAAGTAATTAAATAAAAAAAATAAAGATTTTAAAAAAGGATCCTTG
This sequence comes from Brachynemurus nebulosus, assembly GCA_035578155.1. Lineage (NCBI taxonomy): Eukaryota > Metazoa > Arthropoda > Insecta > Neuroptera > Myrmeleontidae > Brachynemurus > Brachynemurus nebulosus. The sequence goes on along the minus strand of JAPWDM010000001.1, from coordinate 18,402,465 downwards.
CATGAATATTTTAGATGATTGCAATTATATGTACCTACGGGTAAATAGCAATCGTATATCAACGATATACAATATCTATAAAGCAAAATAGTATGGACCAGAAATAGATGCGAAAATCGAAAAAAATCTTGTATCCTAATACGCAAGGGATACTTTATTTTTCCCCAGAAAATTTTTCTACGTATTATATTTTTTCATTTCTCAATCACTCAATTATAAGTTATATTACAATATTCAGTGCTTAATTTCGCTCGCAATGTGGCGGAACACATTTTCAAAAATTGTGGTTTGTAACTTTTAGAGGATTCGTTCAGACCCGACGAGAGTGTGGGGTACCCGGGGTTGCAGCCCCGGGGCCCGGGCTTGAGGAGGGGGCTCGTAGCTGTCAGTACCAGGTCCCTGGAGAAAGTTAAGAGTTTTTCTTTTGCTCACCACTTATTTATTTTTGGAAGAAAAAATTTAAAATAAAAATACGGTTTCCTTCGGGGGTCCGCCATTTCTCGCCACGGCCCTGGGTCCATATGGTTGAAAAGGATACAAAATGTTGACTATACGTTCGCTAATATGAACCCTAATAAAACAAAAAAAATTTGAAAAATTTAATTACTGTTTAAATAATTGTCAATAAGTACATTTCTGAAATTGTTGGAACGCAGTTTGTAACCTAATTTCATAGCTATTTACTCTATGATATATTTTGGCTTAACAGTAAACTTAATCGATTCCTAGAAATTTGCGGTTAAAACATAATTTATGTGGAAAATAACTGAACTGAGAGACAACTTGTTTTGATGTTAGGTTAATTAACATTATAATTGGTAATAATTATATTTGTTGCTGTACATTTGCCATAATGTGGCTTTTATTTACTTCCTCCCATTCTCAATCATATATAATTTCAGAATTTCTCAAGTTTACAAATATTTAGGTTTTCAGTAGAAAATTACACGCAGTAGAAAAATAGAAAAATAAATAAGAACACAAGCAAATGGCACACAGCTTCTTCGTACATACTCGTAACAGACTTTTATACAATCTTTAAAGGGATTTGATGCTTAAAATGCTTCTTGTCTTAAATTTCGCCTTATCGCATTATTAAAATGATATTATGAGAAATACTTTAAAATATTTAAATGATGTTATGAAAAATACATTAAGTTTTCCATGAAATATCTACCTGCCCTAAAACTATATTTTTGTCGTACAATTTACGAAAATTTATTGCAACTCAAAATATTTAGAAACATTTCTATTTTATGGCCTTGCTTGGAGCACCAAAGCTCTGGGAGATCATTTTAAGCTTACTTTCATTCTTTCAGGTATTTCAATAGTATTTGAACAGAATTTGGTCTTAAGTTCTTTAGCTTCCTAATTTGAGCCCTATTTGGTGGCACTGAAGAATAATTTTGATCACATATTCATTTAAATTTGATGTTCCATGTAAGGAGAATACTTCTTAATTCACGTAGGGCTCTAATCTCTGAGAACGTTTTAGAAATTCAATAGTACTTAAGAATAAAATTTGATTAAGATTCAACCGACCGTTTATTTTAGGTGTTTTTTTAGGTGCGCAGAATCCTGCTTTACGTTTTTGCATGCCCAATAACTAACATTATACTGATTATACTGAAATTTATAGGCGGCCATGCATGGACTAACTAACAAATATTCTCAAAATTTGAGCCTAGGGGAACTAGTAACGACATTTACCATTATATCAAGTTCAATTAATTGGGACCACTAGTGTGACATGTTGAAAAAATTCGAAATTTTTTTTTTTTTTTGCATGTTTTGATAGTCTATCCCTTTAAAAATAACATACTAAAATTTCAAGTACATATCTCAAATAGTTTTTGAGTTACAGCCATCCGAAGAGCGGATTTTAATTTTTATTGTTAACTTTGAGATATTGAGAAATGTATGAAGGTTGATCTATGACCGTTATAGTGAGTACATCGTAAATAATTTTAGTAAAAATTCTCAATGATTAAAACTAAAAGGTAAAGTAGGAAAAACTACATTTTTCAATTTTGCTGCAGTTATAACTCGAAGACAAATCTGCCGATCGATTTGGTTCTTATTGCAGTTTCTTTTATATATGTTTCTTCATGCCATGAACCTCCAGTTTTCCAATCGAATAAAAATGTAATTTTTGCAGACCAAAAATCATCTCGGAACAAAATTCGAAAATGACTCTCCTTCCCTATTTTACCCGATACTTCGGTAAATATCCAACACCATTATAACGTACAAAATATTGTATGACGGTATTTATGTACTCTGGCTGCTGCTGTTAGTATTGAACCATTTTAAAATTTGTACATTAAATCGCTTCAAGCGTTACAAAATGACTGAATCAAAAATGTACTGCTAATGTGTATGTGTGTAGGTTGTGGCTTTCATATCGTACATTATGTACACATGATTATACGGAACATTTTAATTGAAAAATGTTAGTACTACTTAGTTTTCACACCACAACAAAGTGTTTGCCAACAACACGATAAAAAAAGGAAAAAAATTTAAATTTTTTCCGAAAAAATAATGAGTGGGACGAATTCAGTAGAAATTAAAAGAGGAAAACAGAGTAAAACAGTTAATACATTTTATTTTTCTGTTCCTAATGGAATTACAAATTTGACGCTGGAGTAATCTTCAATAACAGTATTTGTTTACATGAATGTTTAAAGGGAAAATTAAAAGTACAACAGTGGCCATATGAAAATCGTTTATGCGTGGGAAAAGCTGTACCTATAGCTAGGTTTGTATGGGCAATGTGCCCCCCAATAACAACTCATATTAACAACTGTACTGATGATATGGTGTGGCTGTAAGTAAATGATATCTGCAACTTTTCCGGCCAAAACCTAGTAATTACGGAGATAACTAAAAAAATATTGAAAAATAATTCCAATTCCACATGAAGACAAACCTTCTTGAGAATATTAGACATATTTATTAACGTTCCAATCCTTATCATTAAGGGTAATAATAAGGATACAATCCTACCCAATGTTATTTTTGTCGACTTCCTATTGAAGGACCACCTCCAAAAAAATACAGCAACTGTGTTTCAATGTACTTTATTATCACATAAAATTTCAATTAAGTTCAATGGGTACAAGATAATAAAAAAAATATTTGTCATCCCTAACCTGTCGAACAGCCCCTCCAATAGAACCGACGCTGAAATAAAACATCAATCGAAAGCTCTTTAAAAATAGTGTTGTATCTAATAAAATGTTTTTTCCTATCACCTATAGTTTTTGCCAACAAAGCGTTAGCAAAACCGCTTCGAGATAAATAAAGAATAGTTATTATACAGGGTGTAAAATTAATAAGCCTCGTCCTCGTGAAAGACTGCTTATCTCGGTGTAAAAATGCCGAAGACAATTGCTGAATTTAAAATCGTCAAAAAGTGGATTTTTATTCATAATTTGAGTAACTTTAGCGAAAAATTGTAACAGAAATTTTTTTTTTTTGAATTTGCTGTTTGAGAAAATCACATCCCAGCCAGCTGATCGTTTAATTTAAATTTCTCTAAATACGTCTCTGACTAAACTACAATTATTCACACCCCGTACAATAAACATATTTTTTTTAAATAAAAATAAAAAATTTTTTTTGTATTTTACCATGTGTAAACACCTCCAGGTTGTTGAATTGATATGTACCATATCGTACAAAGAAAAGCGAACACAATTTTTCATAAATTCTGATTAAAATATGTTTATGAAATATTTTTGTAGTTTTTACAATTTTGTAGCTTGTTATATCACAGAACATTATGAATATTGTAAAAACCATAACTCTTATAATAGTATAAATCACTGCTGCATTATAAAGTATTCATTTAATAGCAAATTACATTAAAAACTGCACTTATGAATTGTCAAACAAACGAAAAAAAGGACACAACAAAACAATGAAAAGTTACAAATAAAAGCTTCCATTAGTTACAAAAATTAAAAAATTTCTTTTAACTGTCATAAAACACGAATTTTTAATTGTTGGTACTTTGGTACACAATTTTATTTTATTCACTATCTACAAAAAGTAAATATGTACTCGTTTTATCGGTATCTCAAATTCTGTTCAACCTGTTCCATATTCGATGGTTTCGCAGATAAAGTACATGAAACAATAAACAGAAATTAATAACAATGTCTGATAATGGTTTATTTTTCTCTCTCATTTTCTCACTAAGATCAATAATTCGTTTGTAAATGTTATTCAATAGTTAAAAGTTTGTCAAGGCAGACAGGTGTGGAGAAAGACAAATTATACATACTGCAAACAAAAATGTATTTAAAATCATCAGAAAGTGAGTTTTTATTCATAATTGCGAAAAATTGTAACAGAAAATTCTAAACTATCTGTATCAATTATCATTATTGTAAAATTCTAGAATTTCCACCAGTCTACTGCAAAATGTACTTTTATCTGCAGTATCAAAAATAAGACTAGGTAATATAGTTTTTATGACGATTGAAGGTAGCACAAGTTAAGTTTGAACTTGTAAATACAATCATAAACATAATAGGATGACATCGTATTGATAACATTGAGGCTACGCATACATACTCAGTCACATACATACAAAAACTAAAAAATTCGCCAAGTGTGTATTAGATAAACATTAAATCAGGGTTCTTTAGTAGGTACCGTTTTTTTTTCTTTTGGGCTCTTGGGATAAAAAGCAAGGCATAATATATATTTTTACGGTTTATTGTGAAAATAAATTAATATATTCGACAATGCTATTTCCACTTGTGTTGCCTAAAAGCCAATTAAGTGATAATTTGATTCCTTACAAAACATATCGACTTTAAAGTGCAATAATTCTGAAACGAATTATAAAAATGAAAAGTTGTTAAAGAACCTCAGTTTGATTTTAAAGGATCTTTTTAATGATATGCCGCACAATAGAGTACATGGAATTATTTTTGAAACTACTTACGAAAAATGAAAATTTTATCCATTTTTCAACATTTATCTTATTAACTTGGATTTTATTTTTTGGGAGATGTTATTTAATATCAGAATATACTTTGACATAAAATTTCGCTTACTGGAAACCAGTTTTCGTACTTTAAATTAGTTTTGAATTTTCGAGTAACTATACATCAAGTAATTATAAGGGTTTGCAAATTTTTCTTCGGGACCCTATGACTACGACTATAACCTCTTATACGCATACACATATATACACATAAACAGGTATAAAGATAGATTTTACATTTTTAGTATGTATGCAATTGTGTGATATATGTTATGAATATTCCCATACCGTAGCCCCAACTTTAGTTATCAAAGATAAGCATGGTTTTGTAAGTTTTTGACAATCAAAAATTCCTGAAGTGAAACATAATCGGAACAAATTAACTAGCAAAACTTAATTAGTAAACTGAGGCCTTTTTCCCCTATTAATTATGAGATTTATATATTTTACACCCTGTATATCAAAAATCACGTTCATATTTTGTAAATTTACAAGGTTTTGAAAAGAAAACAACGTTCTTCATAACGTTTTAACAACAGATTAGTGGAGATTTTATTTTACTCTTGGTTTCAAATATGTTCACACATAGGTATACGTCAAACTGACATCATCAAACAAATGCAACAAATGAAGCAAAAATAGACGAACCTAGTTTTCTGTCTGTTTCGTTTTGTTATTTCTATCTTAGAGTAATTATAGTAACTTAAGACTTTACGTCTAATTTTGGTTTCCTAATGACGCCAAAGCATTTTTAGTTGATTTGACGTATAATTTTTTTTTTTTTTTTTTTGTTATTATGTTCGTATAGGAAATTTTTGTAACACCCTGTAAAATTTTCATTAAAAATAAATACAATATTCATTCGCTACTGTTCGTGACATATGATTATTAATGAAAATCACAACGTAATTTTAATAAATAATTAATTAATAAAATAAGAAATACACAATATGTACATACTATTATTATTATGTGAATGAATGTTGTCGTTACACAAAAGATATAAGTTTGTACTACATGCCTACTTGGGTAATAATAATTAAACAAAATTAAGTCAAATGAAAATATTATAAAGACCAATTAAATAAATAAATTATCGTAAACAAGCATCGTTTTAGTAATTCACTATAATATGTGACAACATTTTAATTAACTAACTTATATATTATTACGTATTTCTATTTGTCTTTTTTTTATTTATTATGATTTATGTACTAACGAATACCTTAGTTAATTATTATTTTATGCAGAACTTCTAATTACGATAGATAGTTAAAGAATTTTGGTATGAATATACAAGTTTTTGTTATATTTTTTTTATTTCATAATTAACAACATACCAAAGTATCCTGATTGAATGTTATGAGTAAATTAATCCTTACTGTATTTTTCCGATTTAACTTTTACTGTCTACTAAAATTTTGTCGTTGTACCAAAATATGAAATTTTGAAATTCTTCCTTAATAATAGCCACACATTTATCTCAAAAAGTAACTCCTTATAGGAAGAAGTTTTAAAATTTTTTACATGTTTTTTTGTTTGAAAAGATGACTAAAGTATAAATATTTATAATAACGATTTATTATTTAAGGCCAATGCTAAAACACCTTTTTACACTTTCCTTCAATATTTCTTTGTTTTGTTTAAGATACTATGTTGTATTGAATTAATTCTGAAGAAAAACAACATAAGCAGAAAACAAATAAGAAGATCGGAAATATGCTTTGATTTGTCGATCCCTCCACAGAAGCAAATTATTAAATTAAGAAATGAAATTTTCAGATACGTCCTGGATAAGACATCTTCTTAAATTTTGGTTTCATATCACCATTAAAAGATGAAAAATTATCATTATATTTGTTGAAAATTGGACGTATTAGCATCACGATTAAAACCAAAGTTCAAAAATCATCTTAAGTTAGTAATGAAGAAAGCACTTATCGATGGCTAGGCTCTAATATGTCGTATCCCATATGATAAAATTTTGTGTTTTGACTATTTTGACTAAGTTTGGCCTAAGTAGTGAAAAAAATCTAAGCCCTATTTTGAAATATTTAAAAAAATTAATTTAGGCCGTTATAGTTGTCAATTTTATTTTATTTAATTAAGCATTTTAAATTATTTAAAAAATTAATGATTACACGACATTTTAAAATTTACGAAAATAAAGCATTTCCAGTTGTTTGAGACCGCCGACCTTTTCGAATTAGCTAAACAATCATATTATAATAAGTTCAAAAATGATATAAACACAAATTTTGAAAAAGTGTGGGTTACAACGTATTAGAGTTTAGCCATCGTTATGCAATATTTTATATAAAGTCAAACGGGGCTATTTGAAAACGTTGGGGCTATTTGGAACAAAAAAAAAATTTAGACCCTTAAAGAAGAGTTTTAAAAAAGATTTAAACTCTTAAAAAACATCCCCTATTTACGCATTAACGTTATGAATCGTTCAGAAATCAAGCAGATATAAGAGCTTAAATCTTTTTCTTTTTTTTTTTTTGTTCCAAATAGCCCCACCGTTTTCAAATAGCTCCGTTTGACGGTACCTACGATGTTTACCACTCGATAAAACAGCCGTAGTCAATTTGATGTAAATTAAAAGGCTAAAATTTAAAATATCTCTATATGTACATACTAACTTTTTCCTATCGTGTCCGAATCACTGTTAAACTTTTGATTTGATTTTTACGTGATTTTTCATACCTCCCATTTTTACCTCAAATAAAGCAACGAATGAACACATTTAAAATCAAATAGAACTGAGCAAACGGAATAAAAAAAATCACCAAAGTTGTTACACAAAAACTAACAAACTAATTTTACTTTTAATAGAATTTACTTTAGTACACCAATAAATTCTCTAAAAATTTTTCACCGTGTACATGAAAATGTACTACGTACGTATGTATCTATTGGTTTTGTTACTCCTCCACTTTTGTTATATGGTTCAAATAAAAAGTTTTGTGTAAAGAAAAACATCCCAGTCTCCCAACAGAGCAGCAGCAATAGTAAGCAGCAGTAGCACCCTATTCCTGCTTGAATCAAATTACAAAAAGGTAAAAGTTTCAAGTTTTAACAAACAAATGAATGATTTTTAAAACAATTCACTCACGGTGCGATGCGAGGATGTTCCATTTTGTGTTTTAAAAACGTTTTCCCGTGTTTCACTCACACCGTTTTCGATCAAAATATTCCGTTGGAACGTTGTGTTTAGTAATCAGTGAATGACGTACAGAGTGTTGTACATGCGGTTACAAAAATTTCCGTTAAATTACACTGTTTCAAAATTTTATAATGTTACACCGTTCTTATTCAGAAAATTCATGGAAGACGTGGGTTATATCCTAGCAACCCATCCTGGCTTTGCTCCGTTTTCTATAGTTTTCATTTTGATGTTTTATATAATTTCCTATACGTATACATTTTATATTTTGCAACTGTTATACATATTTTATAGCTCTGGCTCACGGTACCCAAGTTTCGTCTAGCAGTTTATTTTAAGTTCCTTTTGGGTCTCTAATATCTTGACAGACAGTTTTGACCTCACGTTAATTTCCCTCATAATTCAATATTATTTGAGAAGAAATTTCTTCAGAATCTTGGGCAACCTAATAGTAAACTTGAAATTTTTTAGCTTCTTAACAGTAAAAAATTTTCAAAATCAGTTGGATAGTTACTTTTGGAGCTTTTAGAATCTCCAGGACTCTGGCAAATAATACAACATAGCCAGTGTCAATTTGGAATAGTTGGAACTTTGTAACAAAATTTTCGAGATCGATTAAGTAGTTCACGTTAGAATATTTTCGCGCCCGTGGGTTCACGAGACCTCATAATTTCATATAACGTAGCCGATGTCAGTCTAGAATAGTTTAATTTTCTAACAGTTGAAAACAAAATATATACATAGGGGAGACTGGAGTAAGGTGGCCAGTGGAGGTAAAGTGGTCATTAGCCTTTACTCACCGGAAACCACTTCAATCTTGTGGCGAAGTTGAATACTAGCTTGTAGACAAGCCATTAGTATTCTATTAAAACGACAATGATCAGTTTCCTAGATTGTATGAATTATAACGAATTTTCTGAATTTTCGAGTGTTGATGTAAAGTAAGTTTTAAGTTGTATTCTCATTATTTTTTTCATTAATTACGAATACAAGTTTTTAATTGGGATAGCTAAAAACCCTGTCTAATTACCTTTTAAATAATATAATTATCGATGAATCAGAAAATTCTTTCTTGAAATTAGTTGTGGTTTGCCGAAATGGCGTCTAGCGGTGTAAAGTGACCAGGCTTATAATGGGGCAAAGTGGCCAGTGTCTTCGATCGCTGCTTAAATGTAATTCTTAAAATATTTTGACGTATTATATTAAATTCAGAACTTTTATTTAGTTCTCCATATTTTATAAACAAAAGAATTACTTGAAATCAGTTTTTAGGGTTCCGAGAAACAGTGTGAAAAAGAAATCCTTATGATGAGATTTTAATGTCCGTCAGTCTGTCCGTCCGTTAATATATAATAATTAATGATACAAGCATAGTTTGATTTTGTATATAAACATGTTTATTACTTCAAGATTTCTTTTTGGGTTAAAATGGATACCCCTGGCCACTTTACCCAACATAGTGGGGTAAAGTATTCAGTTTACATATGTTGCGAACAACAATAATTGCAAAAATACCTTCCAAGATATTGTTGATATATTGATGGTTATTGGTTCTGCACTAAAGCAACTATATGCTAAATACTTATTAATCTGTATTTCTTTTCAAATAAATATACTAAACAACATTTTGTCTTAGAGTGGGCACTTTACCCCAGTCTCCCCTATACTCTATAAATATAATAATTAAAATGCCAATTTCAAAACTAAAGATTAATTTTCTCCTTGTTAGAAAAATTCCCTAAATATTTTTTATTTTCGTCTGTTCGAAGGTACAGGTAACCCCCGAAGAAGACGATTATTTAGTGCCGTGGTCTTTGAAACCGTGTTGTTCGAGACAAAAAAACGGCATTCCATTTTAAATGTATATTTCGGAGGTTACCTGTATTTCTCCCCTTAAGATATTAAATTCATAAACACTGAATAGTATTAATTTGGAAATTAAGTCTCTGTATAAAAAAGTCTATATTTTTTACGTAGGTAACTTTAAATTATTTCACGTGTCAAAGTCAAATTTCTCATAAGTAAATTTTTCAAATATCAAAATATGTATCAAAATTTTTTTAGCAAATAAACATTCGGTATCCGACTATTTTTATCGCTTACAGTAAGTTTAACATTCTCTATGTATATATAGAACTCTGATTTCTCGATCAGATATAGTTTAAACTCACATTTTGCTTACCATCCGTAGCAACCTAATACGTTACGATAGATCTATGTACCCACTTTACCAGTATTTTTTTTCCAGTTCTTCTAACTGTACTTTACATACTAGTGACTGGATATTTGGGTAATGGTGGCATTGGCTGACGGCAATGGCAGTGGTACACACTAGTGCGGTAATGTTCTGTGTGTGTTGAATTCATAAATATTTAATATATTTCTCTTTTAATCCCTTATTTTGAATTCAATTGTTTTATTTCAATTTTATTGAAATTTTATTGTTTGTTTAGTTAGGTTCGTTCGTAAATTTTGTATTAGTGTATGTGAGTTGGGCGTTTGTGGTCTATTGACATAGAATAAGTCAAAGTGAGATGGATGATTCCATTAGTCATCGGAATTAAATCGTCAAATATATAAGCAAGCGAGTTATTTATTGTTGTTTCTAAAAACGAATAAAAATTGACTTTGGTTAAGAAAAACACTGGGAGTTCCAGTTTCGAGAACATTGATGTGGTGAAAGTAGAGATTAATGGGGCAATTGGATCAGAATTTGAAATTGAGCGTAGGATTCTTTATATAGGTGGATTTTATTTCGGAGAAGATTTCTCTTTTATTTCAGTTGTTCAAGGAAAGTCAAAGAAATAAAGATTCTCTTCAACCAATTCTTTGCCAAAATTTGAGATACAAACACATTTCCAAAGATTAGGTCAAAGATAGCCAAACTTCTTTCGAGAATACCTGTTCTTACTCACAACAGAACGGAACAGATATATGGGTTTGGGGTAAGAGGTATGCGTGTCTCCAAAATGCCTGAACCAATTTTATTGTGGTTTTATTTATTTCAAAAGTGGTAATTCGGAGATGGTTCTTAACAAGGTTTGATTCAAATTTATTCAACCGTTTTCAGGATGTTCGAAGATTTCTAGAATAAAAATATAATTAAAAAATTTAAAATCCACTTTAAAAGCAGGTAAAATGGGTCGAACCTTTTCCAAAATATTCCAGAATTTCCAGGATAGAAGTAAAATTTGTAAAATTAAAAATTTTAATAAACCAGTTTGAAAACTGGTAATTGCGAAATAGTTCTTAGCCAAGTTTAATCAAAAGTGATCGTACTTGCATAAACAGTGTTCCGGGCAATAAGTTCTTTTTTCAAAAAAAATTAAATTAAAAATTGTAGCAATCTACTTCAAGTTCTTGAAAATCTTGAAAATCTTTTAAATAAAAATTCCTGGAATTTCATATTTCGAATTTCAATATAATTTAGAATAGGCTAGTACAGTTAGGCTATTAAAAATTCATACAGTTTTGAGATCGATTTCTGTATCTTAACGCCTTAAGGAAAATATACTTTGAGACTAACAGAATGTAATCCATAAATACTGTGGGCACAAACCAAAGTATCTTAAGTCAATTTAAGTAAAAAAACAGATTTCTATTGATTATTACACACTGTTCATTAGAACATTACGTTATGATGCCAAGTTGACCTACGTTTTACTCAACTTAAATAGGAAAAAATTTACAGCAGAAAGTAGTTTAATTTATTTTTTATAGGCCGTATCAAAGGTAAAAACTCGGCTTCTGAAAAATAAAAATTTTAGACGTAAGATACTTTGGCTTGTGGCCACAGAATTATAGTTCCTACTGCTAAAAACCTATGACGAATCAATCTATATGTAATTATTCAAATTGCTGATTTGTGGCAAGGAAACTGAATTGAAAATAATTAATTACTCGTTTAATAGCATATTTGAAATTTTCAGCCAATTAGTGAAATATTGTTTACAAATTTTATTCTTTAAAAGACTGTCTCACTATTTTCTTGTTTCATGTTTCTCAAAAAGAAATTTATAAACTTAACAAAAATTTGTTAACTCAATATTAATAATTTTCGTTTGGATAATATAAAAACATTAAATCTCACCACACAACCATAGATGAAAACGATTACTTCCCCCTGTCCCCGTCCTCGTCCCTGTCCGCCGCCTACTTACACCACTCTTGTTTCAATGTTTATCTCAACATTGAGCCATCCGCGTGGTATAGCTTAATACACGAATACAACACTGAAGAACACTGTAGAAGATTATTCAGATTTTATCCTATATAGTTGCGGGTATTAAGTTGGATTTTTTCAAAAAGGTTTCCCTGTGTGTATTTTTTTCTCGTGTTCCCTTTACGTTCATGATGAATATAAATAGACCTCTGAAATTTGGATGCGCAATGACTATAATATATTCGTGAAAACATTCGTGGGTTTAATGTATAAACTGATAAGTAAAAATTAGCCACGACTTCATCCTTCAATTTAGTATTTAGTTAAATCAGATGATTTGATGATGTTACTATATATTGTTTATTCCGGTAAAACTAATTTTGAAAAGATCAAATAGAGTGGTTCCAGTGACTAATTTAGTAATCACTTCGGATACTTCAGGTGGTGGTAGTAGTCGCAACGGTTTAGGCAGCTTAGGTTTTACAGATGTTACATAAAAATACTAAATTTTACCGGAGACATTTGTACCTTTTAAAATAAATTTGTGTTTATATATAATGAAAATTTATTGCCTAGCAATTTAACGAGAACAGTTAACTTGCAAAACTACGACAGCGTGGTTGAAGTATCCTTAGGTTGACAATTTTCTTAGTTAGGGTTGACCGAGGTAATTGTGAATGGATTTTCATGAGTTGAGATAAAAGCGTTGTTGTAAGTATTTTTTATTTTATATATCACATTATGGTTGATTTATTTTTAATTCTACATTATTCAGGATGCACCACACAAATTTTGAGCAAATTCGTATGAAAAACAAAAATTTTATAAGCCATTCACGTTTTCCCGGTGCGGTTTTTCAAATCTTATGAATTTCGGGGTAAAAGTGAATGCCATCGGAAAAATTATTTAGAATGGATTACAAGAGAAGTGTGGTACGTCAGAGTAAAGCCCAACTCAAATTCTTCCCATTTACTTCACTTTCAAATTTTTCATCATACTTTAGCGGTCACAATTTCTCTTTGTTTAATGTAAGTTACGAATACCTCAAATTTCTACAAAAAATCAAGATTAAAGAAAAATAACAAAAATTGTAGGAACAAATTTATTACAAGCTAAAAATGATATTTTGATGATATTTTGTCATTTTATCATATAAAAAATCAAAAAATTACATGTATTCACACAAAACAAGGAAAATAAGACTTTTTCAAAGAAATACATTTAGTTTACATGATTAAAAAACTGCAATTTTTTTTCTTTGTAAGTATTTTTAAAGTATTTTTTTTGAGTATTTTTTTTTTCTGAAAAGAACTACTGAAATTTTTGACTGAATGGGGGCATTTGTGAATGACGTTCACAATTACCTCACAATTTTAAAATCATGGGATAATTGTGAATTGGTGATAAATTGTCCAATTTCTTTAGCAGTTAATAAGGAACCCTCTCAGGGTTTAGACCACTTCTTTAGAAGTACTTTTAACCATTTTTTACCTTTTAAAAAAGAAAATGTATTTAAAAATTTTTTTTTTTGAAGATTGGTCGAAGTAATTTTCAAAAGGTCGAAGGTTTTTTCAAAATAAAAAAAAAGATACTAAGAATTGTTATGAAATTTTAATAGCATATTAAGAAAGGACAGATAAACATATTAAGAGTTGATTTTTGACAATATTAATGTTATTTTAGAAATTATAGGCGCCGTTCACAATTGCCCCAATTCACAATTACCCCGATCAACCCTGTATTTTTAAGCAACAAATTGTAGTTGTAAAAAACAGACAAAGTTGTTCAAAAAAAAAAAAAATATATATATATATATATATATATATATATATATATATATATATATATATATATATATATATATATATATATATATATACATATATATATACATATATATAAAATTTGAGTGTAATACGTTAAGAAAATTTAACAAATAAAACAGGTTGGTATCTATAGATCATTATATTATTATTATACATATTTCTTTATTATGAGCTTGAAATTATTTAGGTCCGATCCACACTATAGTGCCGACATCGGTATGCTTCCGCTCCGGTCTCGCTCCAATATAATTTTGTTGTGTTCACATTACAATATTGATGCAATGCTGGTACCTATTCGTTCTCCACTCACATTATAATGCTGCTCTCGGTACGCTTTCAGTTCGATATAAATATCTTTTCATAACAACTGAATGCAAAAGGAGCGGACTGGAATCAAAAAAGTGTTTACACTATAGGTATAAAAGTCGGATATCGCTCCGATAAATTATTACCTGAATGATATTGGTATTGGAATGGCACTGGACCGCGACTGATATCGGAGCGATGTTGTAAATACACTCATTGTTTCTTGTGTAAGAATATTTTCTTGAATCGGAAGCGTAGCGATTTTGTACCGAAAGGGGAGCGATAGTGTGGATCGGGCCTTAAACTTACAAATAAAAACTTTTTTCATTTTTATCGTGTTTATATGAAATTGAATGACCAATTCAAAGTTTGCTAATATTCTTTTCGCCCTAGAAATCTGTTTCAACGTCTTTTCTCACGATAAGTATGAAAAAAACGACGATATTTTTATATAGTTATACCTACACATGAGTTAAATTATCAGTTTAAATATAGCTCTTGATGCCTATCTAACATAATTTTGTTTTCTAATAGGGAAAAACTTTTTCTAATATCTTGACATTTTTTTGTGACATTTTATGGCATTACCTTAATAGTATTAATAGCATAAATTGACGATCAGAGGTATAGTTACTGTTGTAGCAGGTGTATCAGTGATACAAAACCCTCAAGCTACAGGGCTACCAACATATGTAAGCAAAAATTCGTAAAATAATCTTATTAACAAGGGACTCCTAATCAAGTAATAATATAATAAATGTTAAAAAGCCAGAACTTTAATAGAATTTTGGATCCAGAATTGTACTTCAGTGTCAGTATGTGTTATTACGGTTTGGGAACATTTGTTCCTTACTTCAATAAAATTCGAGAGCCTTTATTATTTGGGTAATATTTTCGAAATTTTACAACCGAATAACCTCTTATCTTTTATAAACAAAATTATGGAAAAGGAGGTAGAAAACCTAACTAGCAAATTCGAAAATGACATGAGAGTTCATTTCTCTGAACAATTAATTACTTTAAAAACTATTTGAAATTTGAAATTCAGAAAATTCCTACTATTAAGCAACTTGCAGAACAGCTTCGCAAATTATTACGACCGCAACAGCTGATAGCAACTTTTCAACAATTATTTCCGAATTTCTGTGAGACAAGAGCGGTTATCGAAATTGTAAATACTGTGAATAGAAAAAAAAGAACTTGGGAAACTAAAATCAGAATGTTCTAATAAATATACGTCGTCAGGAAATACTAATTTAACTACTCGATTTTTTTTTAAACATCCCGGTGCACTGCATTTTTTGATACTTTTGAATAAGTATATTTTATTCATGCGAGCATTTTTGTTTATTTTACAAAACGGCTCCCCTCTCCAAAATTTTAAATGGTTAAAAATCCAATTTAAAATTGGAACTTTAATATTTAACTGTTGATCCTCTCCGAATTTCAGTATTTTCTTTCTTGTTCTTTTACCTAACTTACAGGTACAGTTATTCTTGTATTTCTCAGCCATACCACGATGCTGTTCTTCATCTCATCTTTTTTTATGTTTTCATGTTGGCACAACAGTTGTTAACTTTTATTAGAGGATCATCGTGTTTCAAGTTTGGTGAAAAGCTTGGATTTGTTTTCGCCTATTTTCCTTTTTAATATTAGATTTATTTATTTCTAACAACTTCTCTCATGTTTAAAATGATTACTTTGGTAATGCCACGCTACTAAAGATAAACGTTCGGTGAATTTTTGTTTTTGAATCAATAAGTACTTTTTTCTTTTTCGAAGGAGATAAAGAAATAAATATGATATTTACAATAGAGCTGGGTATAGGCCGTGTATATATCTAACAAAAAGAAAACAACAAAATCTTAAACCGATAGATTGACTGAAGTAATTTTGAAATAGTCTAAAATATAACACATTTTCCAGAGACAATTCTTTTACTTGCTCATAAGTACCTATTTAGGGAATAATATGTAGGTAGTATTTCTCTACGACTATTCTACGACTATATGCTACAACTTTTTTAAACGCATTATATGTTTTTAAACGCGTAGAGAATTTTCATTTTAAAGTTTAGAGCAGTTGGTACTCTAGTTTAGAATTTTTTCAAAATTGACTTTTTTTTTCATTTTCTGAAAGTATTTATAGATCTTTAAAAATGTGTCATCAAAAGGAAAAATTTTTTAAAAGTTTATAAATTCATACCCATTTTAGTACGGTATGTTCCGGTATCAGATATTACATGATATCTGGAATTCTATTTATCCAATCGACGGACAAATAGAACTGCAATACGGATATTGCAAAAATTTTTATTTTTACTATTTTTAAAAAATAAAAAACTGAACAAAACGTCAATTTATTTTTTTTTTTAAACAGCTGGACTTTTAGAGATTTAAAAAAAAAATTTTATTGTAGTTCCTGTCAAATTTATATAACTTCTCTAAACCAGAATATATTTCTTTTTTTATTGCAAAAAAACACAAATCCCAAAATCATGTCAACCAGTACCAACATCGCTTTTTTGCATGGCTATATTTAAATCGCTATAAATCCTCAAATTTTCACTTTTTTTGTATGAAATTTTTTTTATATGTTCTTAAAATATCAATAAATAGATGGTACAAAAATGGACAGTAAAAATATTAATCGTTTTTTAATATTACCTAATTCATAAAAAATAAAGCGGAATTTTTTACTGTCTAAACTAAAAGTATGCATTTTCATAGTATTACTGGGTCCCTGAGTCAAAATAAGGTAAGGCAAATCATGCTAATCGTAGAAAAGATATCGTACTTGTGATTTCATTGAATTTCACTATGTCTCATTCTGTAGAATTTATCAAAATTCTCTACTGTTTTTGTATTCCCAGCGATGTATTCTTCAAAATATACAATTTTCAATTTGTGTAACCTTTTAGGCTAAGTTCCGTCTAGTGTCATTTCAGTCTATAAGGATCTAGAACAGCGTTTTCCAAACTGTATTCCGCGGAGTATGAGTACACTGATGTTCCGCAAGTAGTCATCAAGTGTGCCGTGAATATGTTTGTAAAAGTGGCGTCTAAGAAAAAATTATTATAATTATTTTTTTTGCTCGTCAACGGTTTTTTTTTTTGGAAAAGTAAACTTTTTTACCAGTTGCAGTTGTTTTTTCTTTTTTGTTTACCAACTGTATTGAAACTACTGCTCCGTATAAAATTTATAACTTCAAAAGTGTTCCGCGATGAAAAAAGTTTGGGAAACACTGATCTAGAGAGAAAAATTTATTGTCATAAAGACCTTAAATAAGGAATATGATATCCAAATTTGGTTAGTTTATTCGACGTTATTTTTGATGGTTGAGCATAATAAGTAAAATATCCTCGAATTCAATTATCATTTATAGAGTCACACGGAGAGAAAATTCATAGAAAGATTACTGTGCTCAGCACCACAATCGACGTGTAAAAGGAGAACATATTCAATTTTGTACGGTAAAAATATAAAAATTATAATTAATCATAGAAAATTTAAAGGATAGAATATTTTTTCCGTAATATTAGCTCCGTAAAATTTGTAAAAGAGCACAGTAAAAAGTTCCATTCGCGACAGAAAAATATTTTTTAATTGTTTTTCTAACAAAAATTATCATGCCGTCTTAAAAAAAAGATAAATAAGGTATCAACGCTGTTGAACTGTACCCCTGTCATACATGCAAGTCGTATAGCCAGGCTGGTGAGTGGTGTAACGACCAACTTGGTCGGACCCGTGGTCGGACCAAGCACCGATTCATTAGACTGTCTTACAAGCAGCAAGCAGAATTCATTACACTGTCTTACAGGACGGACGTCACTGTTTAACTATCAAGAATAGTGCATACATCTGTATACATTCATCATTTTGTTACTTCACTACCTTCAGTATTAAAATATATTGTTGCCAATCATTTTTGTATGATTGGCAACAATACGTACATACAGCCCAGTGCGTACAGCCCAGCTAACATAAGATTGCCGATCAGATGCGCAAATGAAAGAGTACGACAACAAAAACTAAACTAGAACATATATGCATAAGAGTGTGATAGAAGTTGTGTTAGCACATTAAATTTTACCATGCTAGCAAATATTTTTTACTTTGGTCGTCGATCGCGCACGCATTATAAGAGAGCATGGTAATTTTTCTGAAATTTTATCTACAAAAATTATAGGATTTTTCTCACCGTGTGCCTGACTGGAGAATTAATAGTAGCAAATTTTTCTCATAGAAACCAAAGGAAAACTCGAATAATTACAACCACATTTCTATAGAAAATTAACTAAATGTTTAATAATTATTTATTAATTTCCGGTATTTTTATATTGCACGAACGCATAATCAAAATGTTGAACGTGAAAAATCTCTGTGAAACGTAGAAAAAGTCTGGCGAAATGAACGATGTAAAGGTAATGATTAATAAATAATACATATAGGACAAGTCTATATCCTATAAACATTCCTTTTTTTAATAAAACTTTTTCCGTCGTGTTCATTGAATTATAACTTAAGTTTTTTTTTGCAAAGAAATTTTTTCTTTTACCTTTTATTAGATTTCTATAGGAAAACTTTAATAGCTTAATAAATTGTAAAAAAATATTTTCCAACTCCAGTTTCTAGCAGGTAAAACATTAAATGACTGTTATAAAAATTTACTGGTTTTTTATCATGCTTTCGTGTGTTTTGGGGAAAATTTATATGGAATAATCTTTTTTTAATTTGAATTATATTTTTAAGTATGGTTTTTATAAGGATGAAAATGTCTTTTGTTTGCCCTTTAATTTATCTGTTTGGTAATTTTTTTCTAAAAAAAGAAAAGAAACTTCCGTCATTTACATATGTCCAGAATATTTTAAAAGAAAAATGCTAGAAATTTAAATTTCATCTTTCAATATTTCTAAAAAAAAAAAGTAAACGTAATTAATTGCTTATAAAACATAAAAGGTAAAATTTACAAAATTTAGGATATCTCCGAACACTATATGCGCAGTTTTTAGCTACAATAGCGTCGACTATAATTTTCTGTAAATTCACTAGTAAATAAATTGCCTACTTAATAATATAATGGAATAAATATTTATAATCCATTCAAATAGAATCAATATGTAGAAATAATTGTAAAAAATAACAAAATCTGCTTTTTCTTGATAATTCTATGTAATTGCATATTTGAATGTAGTTTTCAATTCTGATCAATTTTTTTTCATAACGATTTTTAATATTGCCACAAATAAAGTAGGTACTTGATTCTTGAGGTACATGACTGAAAAAATTTGAAATTTGATGATTTCATTTTAGGTTTTAGACAATGTAGAGCTTTTCATGAAGAATATACTATTTCGTAAAAAGTTAATAACAAAGAAATTTTCCATATCATTCCAATAGACACACTGTACCCTCACTCTCAAAACGATGTTTTTATCACTCTTGTTTTTGAACGAAAAAATATTATTTTTAAAAAATAAAAATAGTAAAGAAATATTTTTTTCACTTTATTGTAAGAGATTTCTTTAAGATACTGTTAGTGAGTTAAAAATTTCTTTTTCGTTTTTTTTTTCTTTTTCTTTTTCGTTTATATATATATATATATATATATATATATATATATATATATATATATATATATATATATATATATATATATTTAAAACTTCAAATCAGAATTCTAAATAGGCAGAAAAAAAAAGTTATACCTATTTCTATATAATCAACGAGCTGCGTAAAACCGGAAGGCCACACAAAGAGGAGGCAGGATAGGGAACTACAGGAGGAAGAATATGGGATTGCTTATGGATTATTATAGAGTCCCGGATTGGCTTATTAGCTATTAGTATATTCATCTCTAAATATTTTATAAAATATTGGCTGGGTGCGTGATGCCAACGACATCTATAATATACATTTTTTCATGCTATTAAATAATGGTAACCGTCGAAATAAATTTAAAATATTTTCAAAAAAACCGTAAAATCTGAATACAAATATTTGTTATTTACAATTATTATTATTTTTTTTTTTTTTATAAATAAATTTGAACAATTTGAGGTATAAAATACTGGATGAAGTATAATAATTGTATTAATAAAGTATTTAAACAACTTTCGACGATAACATGGATATAATTATCAAGACAGTATTTCCTTCCAATCCCGGACTATGCAGAGGGGAAAGTTGCTGGTGATAGTGAAACACGTCAGGAAAATTCGAAAATTAAGAAATGCTGGCATAAGTCATTTAGTTGAATGTACAGTCATACATAAAACAAACATCAATAACTTCTTATGAAACATCATTGCATGTGAGTTTAAAATACCTCAAATATTTTTAATTCTGTATTTATGGATTGACGTGTAGACGTTAATACGTTGACAGATAAATGAGGAACGACATATTAGTGGCAATTGCGTTTATAATCAAAGTGGATCAATGTATTATATTTTTATTTAATATTTTTTGTTACACTATAAACACATATGAGCATGTATTATTGCCTATTTTCTCCACTACTCACGCTGGAATCGATTTAATTATCCCCACCATATACTACGCACCCTGCCAATAAGTAAAAATTTATTTTTAAAAAAACTTTAAATGTTCGAACTTAAACTTTTGTTCGAAATGACATTTTTTAAATTTGCGCAAATTCTAGCTGAAAAACTTTTTATCTGTTTTTAATAAAACATGGCTAATATTGTTTACTATTATCCCTATTGTGTATCCCCCCGCCAACTTGGTGACTTTTTTTCTTTTTTTCCCGTTTAGACACTTAAAAGTGCGGAAAAATGAAGCTATTTTTAATTTTTTTTTTCAAATACGCGCTATTTTTTGAAAAAATGCTTGACTTTCGGTTTTGGTGGGGATGCACAATTACCTAAGTCTATATTAAAATGCCATTTATTTATTTCTTTTCGGTTGTGCTGGAGAAGCTCTATCGTTTGCACAGATTTGGGAGGTTTTTTTTTTACGCCCTCCAACCTCAACGTCCTATTCCCTATAGGTAAATTTAAAAATAAATTATAATTAAAGGAAAAAATTAGTTTTTCACTTAAAAAAAAATTATTTAATAAGAATTTTTTTAAATTCACTCGCTTATAGTACCTTTAAAGTATTTACTTATTTACTTATTTTTTTGGTTCAGTATTTTTTGAGGGTGCACTAGAAAATAGCAAAACCTATTAAATTTTGTTACACTGTGTACCGCAACATTTACATAGATACCATTAGTATATTTTATTTGCACATAACGATACACCCTAATTTCTCCCGGGAAATGATAATTCAAGCAATAAATAAAAATGAAGTTTATTATTTTCCAAATATTTGCATTTGTATAAATTTAACTATTTCCTGCAATAATTCAATATACCAACTGGCTCATAATATACTATACACAGATATGTATATATTATAAATATTTCATTATATTATGTACACATTAAAGCTATATCTTTACATATCCATGGATGATAAAAAACCAATATAAATAATGTATCCAACCCACTGCTGCAAATTGTAATAGTCTAAATATTGTAACTATTGATTTGATATTTGTGTACATTTGATTTTATTTATATAATTTTAACACAGTAGGTACACTGGAACTCCGATATAAGGTAGTGGTCGGTATTAAATAAAAGGGATGGACATTATATCGAATCTGCAGGGACATTAGAAAAATTTCTTTAGGAGAGGCTACAGAGATATTTGCAATATTTTATATCTGCATAATTGTATAAAATTTTGCGAACACATACGCACTTGTGCATTTCTCTTGCTTACCAGCATAGATACCTTCATGGACACACCAATAAACATACACATTCATAACTCTACACACGTGTATTGTAATTTAAGAAAAGTTCTAGAATATTCTATTCGACAACTAGCAAAGATATCAAAGAACTAACTTGATTATCGGGTTAATTAGGTCTTTTAAGAAAAAATTATTTTGTCATAAATGGAGAGATCATATATAAATTTTACAAGAAAACTATTTTTTTTTCTTTTTTTAAACGTAATATTTAAAAAGTTATATCAAATTAAAAATAAATTTTTAAACTTACTACCGACAATGGGGCGACAGTTCCTAAGCTCATATGTGACGTCATAATGGTAACTTACCTAAAAACACAATGTCCTTTTATTTTGAATTATTTTTGCTATGCAATTATTGCTTGCTACAAATTTTTTTGTATTGAATATCTTAATATAATGACCATAATGACGTCACAGACATTGCGATCTCTTGTAAAGCGGTTTATAACCAAATGATATTTTTTATAATTTTAATTGCCTAATTTCTTATTTACAATACTTATATTATTTTTCAAAATTTTTTCCCATCGATTATCAATATGATAAAGTACTGATATAAGAAAACTGATAATTATTTTTTATTCAAAAACCCAATTATCGAAGAAAAGATTGAATAGCGCAAAAATTCTAGAACATCCAATTCGGAAACTGGTAATTTGGAAACTGATTATTTATTGAAGATAGTAAAAATAGTTAGGATAAATTTGACCTTAAAAACTATGCTTTATTAATCATTGGATTTTGGCTACTCTTACTCCACATTCTCCTCCACTTTGGCTTTTCATCTATAATGACAGTGCTATTCTCAAAATACTTAAAATAATAACCATACGGTTTCTCATTTTTTAGACTCCTTGCTGTAACAAACACTAGGATTTGGGAGGTATGCGTCTGAAGGCAGACATCAAATTTACTTAAAACGAACTAAACAACGCGCCATTTTTCTTTAATTATCATTTGATATATATTTACTCTATTAATATTAAAATTAAAGTACGCACTTGTTTACACAAATATAATAATAATATACATATATGAAAATCTCAAATTATACAGTAATTGTTTATAAACAAATATCGGTTTTCGTTTGAATAATTAGAAAACTTTCAAGTAATTTTGTAAATTTAGATCACATATTACGTTAGAGCGGTTAAAGCACATATATGAGCACCAATTTGAAGGTTAAAGATACATATTACATCAACTTTCTAACGATTTTGTACACAAATTGCTCGCACCTAATGAATTGAAAGCAGGAGAGAGTAAGTAATAAACCTTTAGGTGGTTTTAATTGAAATTATATGTTGAGAGAAATACAGCGAGTTTTTGAAGTAAATATTGGCTGAGACTTGATTTTATATTGCACGGTCCAAATACATAGCATCTATGGCCGATTGCGATCAGTGATGACACATGTGTGCAATGTTACCGCAAACAGGTATTGACCAGTAACAAAGAACCTCTGTACGATGATTTACAGACGGATAACATATAAAAATATAATTTCTTATTATCATTTACTTTATTTATTTTTTATTTTTATTTTTATTTTATTTTTTATTTTTTTATTTTTTTTTTGTAATTGTGTTGAAATGTTCAAATGTAATTAGAATAAAAATATTTTTCTACTCCTGTTGAAGAACACACTCATTATATATTTGTTAATTGTTGAGAAAGTTAGGCATTATTCAAAGGTGTGGAGGAATGTTCATTACTCAATACCACCTTGACCAATGAAATCACAGTATTAATCATTATTCCATGGGTTTGCGATTGTTTTGTGTATATATGTATGTATCAAATTTTAATTTAATATATATTGCCTAGTAACGTTCAAGTAAATAAAGTAGTTTATGTTTTTTTTTTTTTGATCGTTTTATACATAATATTATACAAACTTTTAATGAAATTAGAAATAGATTAAAAATTTGATTAAAATTTATATTCAATTTTATTTAAATCAAATAGGAAAAAAGTTGTAGAAAAAATAACTCGCTTGCAATGGCTATTAGTCACTCAGATGCATTACGACACTCGCCTCGCAAGCTCGGCTCGTGTCGCAATTTCATCTTCGTGAGTAATAGCTATCGTTACTAGCTCGTTGAATAATATACTATTAATTGTTTGAAGAATAAACATGTTTTAGTTTAGAATAAAATAGTTTAAATTGTATATGTATTTAAAAATATTTAAAAAAATATGTATTTAACAATATTGCCGGCTCGTGGGGAATTTTTTTGCGTAGGTGCCCGGAACCTTATAGTGTTAATTTCTTGAAAATTAGTACAATACAAAGGGAATCAAAACTTTTTTTATTTCTGGTTCTGCATCGACTATCAAGACTTCTAGTGTTCATTACAATTAGTTTTTACAGGTATTAACATTATAGACAAACATAAAAATTTCTAACATTAGAAAAGAATATATATCAGTGCATATTTTTAACTTCCCATTGGAAGTTATTGTAATGGATCCGATTTTAAGAATCGCTAATTTGGACATATCTCCACGTTTCGAGGTCACTAGAATCCGATTCCATCGTTTTTAGCGTGATATCTGTGTGTGCGTTCGTTAATTCGTTCGTTCGTTCGTTCGTGAATATTTTTCGTGTCGCATATCTCGAAAACAAATCACGATATCAACTCCATTAGATTTTCAGCATATTCGGATTAACGGTTTGTTTTTTGTGATAATAAAACGGAATTAACTTTATTAACACAACATAGATCAGATAGATTTGTTACCATGTCTTTATTGTGGCCTAAAAACCTAATTAAATTTAAATTAAAAACGCTAGTAAATTATTATTAAAAAAATTAGAAAAAAAAATTAAGAAACTTTTATGAAATATTTTTTGTCTCGCATATCTTGAGAACAAATGTAATATCATTTGTTTGATAAGGGCCCCACCGTTAAGTACAGAGGGCGAAGTCCCCAAATTGGTGCCAGGGGCAAAGCCTCTATCGGGGGCCAGGGAAGGAGCCCCCTGAAATAAAAAAAGAATTATTTATATACAGTAGTCTCTAGTCTTTAAGGACACCCAATAGGAAGTTAATAGTGTGGGTAAACATGCCCACTCAAATTTTATTTTCATATTTATAATTAGAAAACAAAGCGGAAAAAATGTGTTTAATGATTTTCTCCGAAATTGGGGATAAAGCCTCAGAAATAGGGGTATACATATATTGAAGAAAATATGAGAAGCAATATACCATGAATATTGATTCCAATAAATAACTTTATTAAATAAATCAAATAATTTAAACAGTTTTCAAATAGTTCTCAGAATTGTTAACTATTTAATAGACAGATTGTTCTAATTTCAGTCAGTATTGTATGTACTTGTACAGTTGTGGCCAAAAAATAGTAGGGTGTATTTTACTGACATAGCTATCCAGATTTTCGCAAGTTCACTTTAGCGAGTGATCAACGTGGCGACAACTACTTCATTTCTTGACGATTCCACCGACAAGCTAATATTCGTAATTTATTATAAATTCCATTAAATTTTTAAGTTTTAGCTGTTAATGTATAATACAGTTATTCTTTTGACCTCTGCTATACATATGTACGCTTACGCTAATATCTGTCACAGTATCAGTATGTGACAATTTCAATATAATTATTTGATTATAACTGTAACGATCAACAGTAAGTTGTCAACATTTATATTTCATCAATGAACACTGTAATTATTGATAAGTCGAAACACGACAATGTTGCCAATAAAATTCAAATTAAAAGTAGGAACAATATAGACTATGCGATATGGACACATGTACAGCCAAAATTACTCATCCGGAATTATTTTATAGTCTTTTGGTTTATATGAAATACTAAATTATAGATGTTCAAGTGTGCCTCTAAGGTACTTAAGGGTAATATGGCCACCTTAAGGTTTGAAGCATTATAATTATCTGAAAACAAATAAAAGAGGGAAATAAATAATACCCCATTATTCTACGACTAATGGTTTATTAATGTTATAATAAATTAGGAAGATTGAATTTTTAATTTTTAGAAATTTTTGGTTTCTTAAAAAATGTGCAAAATGGCCATATTTCCGTACATAGGTGAAAATATGGCCAAGTCTAGCCACATCAAAATTATGTAAAAATTTAAGAAAAGCAGCATATTTATTTAAATAATTTAATTAAATAATTCATTTAACAATAATATTAAAGAAAAATACTCAGTAAATTATTAATCTTCGCAACTTGGACATATGAGATCATTCTTGTCTTCAGAAGTCAGAACCAGGTATATCCACATCAGATTTTGGACCAAATTTATCCACATCATATTTGAGACCAAGTTTATCCACATTAGATTATTTCAACTGAAACATTTGTTTTATTACCTCCTGGGCCACAGTGTCCATATTAAGAGGTTAGAATCTGATGTTTAAAAATCCACTGTATCAAAAAAATAACCGTTTTTCATAAAAAACACTTTCCATATCAGAACTAGAATTAAAAATGTAACGCACTTACCTTTATTTCGATGCCACAATTATTTAATATAAAGTTTACGCGCTGAATCTCTTTGAAGTAAAATTTATAAACAAGTATATAACCTCACACGCGAATAAGGTTTCCCTGTTTTAAAAATCCCACAGACAACATACAGCGACCCGGTCTTGTAGAGTGATATTACTTACTGTTCAGTTGATACTAACAGTGCTATCTATAATTAGTTTCTCGTAGTTTCGGAGTTATAAGAAAGTGGCCATATTAACTGACTGACCATATTACCATTACGTACCTTATAGGGCAGTCGTTACGCTTTTCGGGCTATTTCGCCACCGAAAAATTTCCTCGTCAAAAAATTTCGACCTCTAGCCGTTTCGCTCCTGCGACATTTCGCCGGGAGGGAAGGATTTTAGTAATAAGTGGGATGAGCATCAAGAATAATAAAATGTCTGTATATACTTTTTGTCATCTTTTTTAACTTGAAAATGTCAGTTTTAACAGTCTCTATAATGTAAAATATAAATTTTTTCGAAAAAGTGTAGAGAAAGGTTTTAGAAAATAATTATAAGAGTAGGTAAAAAAGAGATCTCTATGAAAAAGGTATTTCTAAAAAATCAAAAAAATTACAAATGTGAAAAATTAGAGATTGAAAGATATCTTTATATACCCTATTTCAAATACAATTGATCATGAGTCAAAGTTAAAAAATTAAATAATTCTTATATTGAAAACAAATCATTCTTCTTTTCTAAAAAAAAAAAACTGCAATTTTAAAATTTACGTAAGTGAAATAATGAAAGAGATAAAGCCAAGAAAACGGAAATTATTTAAATTTGTAAGTGATGAAGCATGGTTAAATTTAAGTGAAATGGACCAATAGATGAAAAATTAAATTATACTGTAAAACTTTCGTCCACTGTAGTTTTTTATAAAATTTATATTTTGCATTTTACGTAGGTACTATGAAAGTGTAACTTTTTCGACTTAAAAAATTTGAAAATGCAACTTTACGGCAAAAAGTGAAAAAATATTTAATTTTTGTAAATAAATTGCTACCTCTATTTTCGCCAAAAAATTTAGACTTGTAATTTCATTATTTGACTTTATTTGGCGATAAATCTCAATATTAAGACCAGCAAAAACCCCAACAGAATCCAAACTAAAAGGTTTATTTCATTTTCTTCTCGTTTATTGTTTTTTGTAAAATGTTTTCATTTTTATTGATTTGATATTCTTGTCTTGATAATGGTGTTTTGAGACACCGAAACCGGTCGACATGTTGATGATTGGTTAAAAAATTCTGTTGGGGTTTTTTGCTGGTCTTAATATTGAGATTTATCGCCAAATAAAGTCAAATAATAAAATTACAAATCTATTTAATTTTTGGTTTGTACAAACAAACATTTTAAAAAATTAAAAATGCAAAGTTTTTATACTTTTTTATTTTTTTAAACAACTTTGTATTAAAAATATCTGACCAGATTATGAGGTGGCAATAGAATTTTAAACTGCAAATAAACAAAAAATATCTTTACTTAAAATATACATAATTTTATGGCATTGTATGCCTACAATTTCAAAGCCTTTTATTCTTGACACTTGTCCACTTGTCGGTTCTGTTGTATTTTTATAAAAATAGTTTTTATGAGGTGCCCGCATCTATGTGAATGTCGAATTTGACCGCATTGTGCCACGTGCCATTTTGCGGCCAAATTGCGGGCACGTTACGATCGCCCGTACCGGTCGGACCGGTCCTTATGCGCACAAAAAAATTTCAGTGAAATAATTTTGACTAGCCATGCGCCCATACTTACTAGACTAATAGACAATTTATTATGCCAGTACGTATATTATCTGTCAGAGTAATTGGCCTATTTTATTTGCACGTTCACACAAATCAGTGACGGCTAATAATAATAATTTATTAATGTTTAGCTTGGTGAGAGTAATTTTTCCTTTGACTTGTGCCGGTGATACTCGGTAATAATCAGAGTCGTCGTAAGAAATTTTCAAAATTTTTTTTCCAAAAATATTACAGTTGATGAGCAAAAAAAAAGAAAACTTAAGCTTTTGCCCGGGCCCCTTACCAGTGACCCGGCCCGACCCGACACCCCAGGCTGTACCGGTTGTTTTCCCTGTCGATAGTCCTAGTAATAACATAGTAACAATACATGGTAAGTTTCAAAAATTCGCAGTTCGGCTATTTTGCATTATAGTTATTGATTGGAAATATTGAATATTACTAAATAACCACATAAGTAAAGTTATAAAGTTATTAGAATTTGCTTT
This sequence comes from Brachynemurus nebulosus, assembly GCA_035578155.1. Taxonomy (NCBI): domain Eukaryota; kingdom Metazoa; phylum Arthropoda; class Insecta; order Neuroptera; family Myrmeleontidae; genus Brachynemurus; species Brachynemurus nebulosus. The sequence goes on along the minus strand of JAPWDM010000001.1, from coordinate 18,373,410 downwards.
GTTGGATATCGCAAAATTTGTATAATATAAAAATTACTATGCCTAAAATTAAATATCATGACTAAATTATTTGCTAAAAAAAAAGTTACTGAAGAAGATCAAAAAACAACTAAATGTTAGTTTAGTGGCAGATTTTGTAAAAATAGTGGCAGATTTTAAGCACTGTCATTTTTGGTTGTAGTTTTACTATTCTGTTTATAATATGAAACAAAAATGATAAACTTATAATACTTATGTGCATATTTCGTAAATAGTTAACTGACAAAACGAAATTGCGAACATACCAAAATTTTCGATCAATAAATGCTGTAAAATAAAGGTAGGTTAAAAAAATATCGGACCCTACCACTTTTGAAATTACAGTTTTACAATCTCATTGTTTCTACTTTAACTACAGCAATCAATTTACCTTATATTCATAATATTAATTTCAGTTGAAACCAATTATTTTTTTTATTATTATTTTCCTGAAAAATACCAAGAAATAAAATCATTTTCTTTTGTACCCACAAAAAGCAAACGGAAAGAGCACACTAGTAAAAAAATATTTCCAAGAAAAATTAAATAAAAAATTACCATTCTAATGATTTTTAAAAGGTAACATAAGAAAAACGCGAATTCCTGCCAGTGAATACGAGTCATTGCAATAAAGTGAAGAAAAAAATAAAAATTATCATAAATTACCATTCTATTCAACATTTTTATGTCTTTTTTTCACAGTGGCCATACTATTTTATTTTATTATGTCTTCTAAAACCATTGTGTTATATGCGAATAATAAAAAATACATAGTAGTTCAAAAATATTACTCAAAATTTAATGAATATTGGTTAAAATATTTGGAGTTACCACGTTTTCCGAAACCAAGAAAAAAATCTTTAGATTGACGTCCTTTTGTAAAAAATTAGTTAACACCTACAATGTGTTACTTAAGAAAATCGTTATTAAACAAAAAAAAAGTAGTTGTTTTGTAAGAACTAGGTACTGTGACGCCATTTTGTTTTTAAAGAATAACTATATACAAAAATCGTATTTATTTTGAAAGACTTGTACTTTCACGCGTATATGAAACAGATTATCAAAAGTCTTTTCATTGCTTTTAAAAAAATTTGAGAATAAAATTTTACCAATTTGTGAATACAAGGTGATATTACCCTTTAAAGTGAACGAAAACTTTTCGATTTGAGTGTAGACATCATCAATGTTGTATGCTGATAATAAAGAAATCATCAAATATTTCATATACATTCAAAACTATTTAACGTAGTTGCTTTGAGATAGTCAGGCACAAAAGTATATGTATATCTCAGCAAAAAAATTTTCTTTTATCAAAAATTAAGTAATGTATTAATATTCTTCAGGTATTATATTTGTATACCACTTGTTTTTTTTTAATTTCCGCGCGCTTATGTTGTAGCAATTTAAAAGAATTGAAAAAAACGCTGTAAAAATGTTGTAAAATGATGTTTTTAAATTATATTTAAGTAACGGCGTGGTGAATAATTTTTATTTCTTATTAAATATGATTTGTAACTTTGTATTAACGTAGTTGCTCTGAGATAGTCAGGTACAAAAGTATATCTCAGCACAAAAATTTTCTTTTATCAAAAATAAAATAATGTATTAATATTCTTCAGTTATTAATTATATTTGTATATCACTTGTTTTTTTGAATTTCCGCGCGCTTATGTTGTAACAATTTAAAATAATTGTTGAAAAAGCGTTATAAAGACGTTGTAAAATGATGTTTTTAAATTATATTTCATAAACGACGTGGTCAATAACTTTTATTTGTTATTAAATATGGTTTGTAATTTTGTATTAAATAACATATTAAATTTTTATCAAATTCCTTTGACACGTTTTCATTTTATTAAAAAAAATAGAGTTTTCCCATTAGAACCCATGTTAAAATTACAAAACTTTGAAGTCGTTTTTCTCAAAATTCGGGTGGTCAATTTTTTCTTGGTAAGGGCTCGTATTATTGGTATTGGATTAAATAAACATCTAGAGAAGTTTCGTTAAATTCCTTTGAAAAAATCGTTTTATCGACCAACTACCTTAAATAACATATTAAATTTTTATCAAATTCCCGTGACACGTTTTCATTTTATTCAAAAAAATAGAGTTTTCCCATAAGGGCCCGTGTTAAAATTGCAAAATTTTGAAACCCTTTTTCTCAAAATTAGGCTGGTCATTTTTTTTTCGGTGAGGGCTCGTATTATTGGTACTGGGTAAAATACCTAAATGTCTAGAGAAGTTTCGTTAAAATCTTTTGAAAAAATCGTTTTATGGACCAACTGCCTTAAACTTCCGACGGCATGAGTAAATTGTTAACCCACGAAAAATTTTCATTTGTTAATTTTATACCGTATGCTTTCAGAGTAGTGTTTTCCAACCGTCGATCCCCCGAAAAATGTGTGAATTAAAATGATTTCCAAAAATATAACTTCTATTTTTGTTTCAAAAATCACAATTTAGTTTTTTATATATGGTTCATAATAACACACGTCTAGCATAATACAGCTCAGCATTTTTTATTTGAAATGAGGAAAACGATCAGCCTGTTTTTAGGCTCAAAAATAGTTTTTATGGCTGAAAAAAAAGCAATTATTGGAATTTAGCTTTTTTTTACGACACATGACTAGCACCATACGACACAGCCTTTTTGTTCGAAAAAAAGAAAATAGCGGGGCTTACTTGATGACAACATACCATTGACCAAATAGTCGGAAAACGACATTTCATATTACACGACCAAATGTTATTCGAATTAATAACGAAAATGATTCCAGAATACAATAATTATATTTAAAATTAAAGAGTGGCTTTTAAATTATATCTCTTAAGCCTATAAGAAAGTGCCGATATTTTTCTGAATTAATGGCAAATATTGTGGTCGGAAAGCGACATTTCATATTACACGGCCAAATGTTATTCCAACTAATAATGAAAATGATTCCACGATACACTATACGATAAGAGTTGAATTATATATATATATATATATATATATATATATATATATATATATATATATATATATATATATATATATATATATATATAACTTCAACCAATTTCACTAAAAAATTTAATAATTTTTCGGTTTTTGTAACTCCCTTTTCAGTTTGGAAATGTGATCAACGTCCAGACAGTTAGATAGACATGACGAAGAAATAAGCGTTCTGTAATTTGTTTCTTCGGAACCCTAAAAAGAGGTAACATGAACGGGAACCGTACAGTCATTGTAGAAAGGAAGTCATCATATTTAATAAAACTTGGTGTGCTTATACATAACTCTGTACCTCTTTAAGTTACAAGGTTAGTTGCATGAATGATAAAACACAGGCATTCAAACATTCACATAACCTTACATTTCTTTAATTCGTCATACCAAAGTAAGTGGTGAGTGAAGTGGTAACTTGGGTGTGTTCGGATATGTAAACGTATGTATAGGTAGGTGTACAAACTACGTATATTCTGAACGAGTATTCCGATGTATAAACGTTTTTAAATGTTTAATTATTATTTGTTTAGGCACATATTATTGTTACGTAAAGGTATACAATTACAAAAGGGTAACAATACTTATATGTATCTATATGACAAACGAAGGGTAGTGAGGTAGGTATGTTTCGAAATCGGTCGATCTTGATTAATTTTCGCTCAGTTATATTCATGATTCCGGTTCAAATACATATTGCTATAATTTTGAATATTTGACTGAAATTACTACTTCGAAATATTTTTGTAGTAAGGAACTGAATTTTAAAATTTCCTTACTTTAATATCTTTCGTAGGGATAACAAATTCAAACGTCAAAAAAGTAACAATCTCAGAAAAACAAAAAGGTTATAACAAGATAAGCAAGGCAAATAAATATTGGTACCTCAAGTGATTACCAAACACATAGTCACTGACCGTTAGCCTTAACTTTTCCTTGAAATATTAACCAAAATATGTGTGAGTGCTGTAATTTTTCAAACTCAATTTTCTCAAAACCACAACAAATAGTAAAACAGAACCGACGCCAAAATTTAAGTAATACATTGGACAATATTATAAATTCTTTTGATGTTTGCCCTAAATTTTAAGAGTTTAAAGGGGACCATTAGTGTGACCGCCTAAAAAAAGGGAATTTTTTTTAAAGAAAACTACTGTGTGGAATGTTTTAATATTTTAAGGATATATTCGTTGATATATAATAAATTCAAGATAAAATTTTTGGACAAAAAAACTGAAAATTCAGTGAGTTATTCGAGATCTCCCAAGGATCCAAAAAAAGTTCCTCCGCTGCTGCAGTTGTAGCGACCTTCACAGTGCCTGAAATAAAAAAAAAGAAAAAAAAAAAAACAAAAAAACAAAAAAAAAAAAAAACCAAAACAAAAAACAAAAAGCCTATAAACTAGAAGGTATTACCCGTACCGTGAACCTCAATCGAAAAAATAAGTTAAAATTTAACAAAATGGCGGAGTTTTTAAAAAAAAAGTTTCAAATTTTGGTCGAAAATTTTATGATTTTTGGCCTGCAAAAATTACATTTTTTTCGATCGGAAAACTGAAGGTTCATGGTACGAAGGAACATATATGAAAGAAGCTGCAATAAGAATAAAATCGATCGGATGATTTGTCTTCGAATTATGACTGCAGCAAATTTGAAAAATGTAGTTTTTCGTTACTTTACCTTTTAGTTTTAATCACTAAGAATTTTATTAAAATTATTTACTACGTAACCACTCTAACGGTCATAATAAAACTAGATGAGTCGTTTAAATATGTCAGGGTTTAGCTTCTCCACAACATGTGACTGGCAGCCACGTCCAGAAACTCCCGAACTATCAACCTTCATACGTTTCTCAATATCTTAAAGTTAACAATGAAAATCAGAATTCGCTCTTCAGATGGCTGTAACTTAAAAACTATTAGAGATACGCACTTGAAATTTTAGTATGTTATTTTTAAAGGTATAGACTATCAAAACATGCAATTTCCCAATTTTTTCAAAATGTCACACTAGTGGTCCCCCTTAAAGCAATTGCATAAAAATACATTTTATTTTTTACTATGGGTCCAGTGTACTTAAACCGTTCAAAAAAATACAGTATATTTTTTAACCTAACTACTTATGCTAAACCAAAGCTCATCATAATTGAAGATGCGCTTTAGTCGGTTGAAAAAATAAATTCATCATACTCGGCCCGTAACTTTATTTTTATGGCCATGGATGCTTAAGAATCCCCGGCTGTCAGCCTCGGATTCTCAAACTGCACCCGAGGCCACAAATATAACAGTTACAATCCGCACTATCTTGAATTTTACCTAAAAATTTTGTCATTTAGTTGCCATTTTGTCATTTGCGATTCACTCCCGCTATATCCAGTGATAACTATGATGCATATATAAATCTCATAATATTATTTTAACGTATCCAGCATTCCCACCATGCCTTTAGAAACATTCGAATTTATTCGTTATATTTTACTTTAGAGTTGTAAGACATCGAATTCGAAGGGGCTACTATAGTTTCTATGAATATGGCCAGTCTTCCTCTGAAAATTGTAAAAAAATAAATCCATTAACAGAAAAGTTCTAACTTTGCCCTCTTAAGGGGGGAGCTCAAATAAAAAGCAACTTTTTTATTTATGATTCTTTTGCTTGTTGAAATTTTTTTTCAAATTAGGGAGGGTTTTAAATAGAATATTTTGTTTTTGAAACATTCATTACTCTTCCCTGTGGGGGAAGCGGGCCCTTTTTCACAAGTTTTTAAGCGTTTACAAGAAACGCCATATCTCAAAAAGTAATGAATATTTTTTAAATATTTTTTTATTCTTTTATTCCTAAAGAACCTGTCCATAAAGCTGAGTATGGGTTTCAGGTAATTTTAAAAATTAACTATAAAACTGTAATCCCAAACTTCTAAAAATTATAAAACCCAATTTTTTATTTTAAAAAAAATGTCTAAAAATAGTTACAATTGTTGAAATGGAAAAAGCATACTCCACTTTATGCGCAATATGTTTATGAACAAAATTTAAAAAAAATTAAGTCTCTATCTTTTCTAAAACTTGAGATATGATTTTCTTGGTCGGGAAAAACACAACTTTCGGGAAACGGTAAAAAACAAAAATAATAACAAAAGAAGTGGTTTACTCACTGTTTATTAAAACTCTCCAGCGCCCATACATTGTCCCCTTTTGTTCCTTTTTCCTGCATACTATAACGCTTGTACACACCAAAACTAAATATTACTGATCAAATCGCGAGGGGGGGCGAGCGTTGTCTGCAAAGGAGCAGCAACTTCGCTGTGCAGCGGCTCACAAATAAATATTTTTCTACTTGAAAAAAAAAAAATTTTGGCCATGTTGTATATATCACCGTGTTTGTAATGAACCACAGAACAAAATAAAAACAAAAAACTAGATTCGAAAAAAATTAGTTTATTAGCCGTTTCTGGCGTGAACTCCTCCCTTATCATTATTTTATATCACCACTATTAACTCAAAATAGTAGTTTTGCTCGATTAAAATTACAGTAAATATTGTTATATTGTCTCATCACTAATTTACATTTGCATGTAAGTTTTTACCATCAGTAATAAACTTATTTAACTTAGAAAATATTTCGAAATAATTTCCCCCATTAAGTATCAAGTAGACCTTACCAAAACCAAACTATACCCACGCATCTATATAAAGAATTAGCCGACTACATACCTTAGATACGTACTAACTTTGCTTTGAATGAGGTTCATTTGTCAATATAACTACTATTACGAAAATACACGCAATAATAATATGTATGTTACACAGGGATGTCGTCAGCCGGGGGGTGGGACATAACGTAGGGGTATAATATGTATTTATATTAGGTTATTCTAGATGAGTGAACAAAGCAAAAAGGATTATTTTAAAGTTGTTATTGTTAAATAAGAGAATTAATTCATTATCTCTTTCGGTGGAAAACGTTTTTGAAATAATTATTGTTATCGTGAACAAACACAAATGTACAAAAATAATTTTTGGCCATTTCCTTCCACGTAGGAAATGAAAAAGGCATATATTAAGGACCAGCATTTGTATTAATAAGCTTTTGTTTTATCTATCTAAAATAAATTGGAAAAATTTATCCTCTCGTTACGGATGTCATTAAAAGTCTTAATTAATTGGACGTGAATAATTAATCGACTTCAGAAAAGGTTATGGATGTACAGGTACGTATTGTATATACTCAGGGAAATAATATTACACTTGTAAAAGGGCTTTTTAAGTACATGGTCTATACTATTCAAATGTTTACTATCCACAAAAGTCAAAATTATTGTTAAAATTTCATTTTTGCAACAAAAATTAGAAACTGTTAAAGTCGAATACATTATTACCAATTATCTCAACATAATAGCTATACCCAGAGCCGATCCGACCAAAATCGGGGTATGGGTTAACTTTCAGGGTCAAACAAATTTCGTACAACAATATGACATTACACAAATTCGTATAGGTGGTAGGATGACACTACATGGAAACGATTTTGCAATTTCAAACAGATGGTAGATCTTTATGGGATTGCAGTTATTCAACAAAATTACCGATATATTCTTATACACAAAATAAACTCTTTCAACTTAATCCACGATTGCTCTAGCTTTTTATATTATAAGGTTACAGTTCTCATAAAAAAACGCATATTGATATGTGATTTTTATTTCGGCTTTGTAATGTCTTTGGTTTACTGTAACATTACTATCTTTGGCATAGAACTGCTGCAACTTTACTACTTTTAGGTACAGAACTGCTGTGATTTTACTACTTTTGAGACAGAACCACTGTAACCTTACTAGTTGTGGTATTGAACTTGACCTCACTACTTTTGGTATAGAAATTTGATGGATAAAATTATGAAGAAGTAAGTCGATTTTGATTAATGGTAAGTCGGAAATAATATTTAATTATATTGTCTTCAAAAAATCTTCCTGTAATTGGAATACCTAGTAATAGTTTAATTGATCAAGTTAATATAGTTTTCAGAATAGTTACAAAATTTGGATTAAAATAAAGCTTCAAACAAATCCTCAATTCTTAAATAAATATTTCAATATACATATATTATTAAAATTGTGATTTTGGAACATAAAATGAAAAATTTTGATTTCATTAAATAAATCAATATTGTCTTACCAACGTCACATTTAAATGTACTGAAAAAATATTTAAATTTGTAATTACTTTATCACTAATTTCACTATTAAAATTAACTTTAAAACTTAAAGCCTTTTCAGTCTTACTGCCAACTTCAGAGGTAACTGGTCAATGAATAAATTTTTATGAGACATAAGGTCTCATATGTAGGTGGGGTCGTCTCATAAAAATTTATTCATTTATCATTAATCCTGTATTCTGAACATGGGCGTAAAACTGAAAACACGTTAAGTTATAAAGTTAATTTTAGTTGTGAAGCTGGTTAACATATGGAGGGGTCAGTGTAAAAGTGAACCAACTCCATAGTTTTTTCTTTTAAAAATGCCTTTAAAGTTTAAGAACTATAATTTCTTACGCTTTAAAGTCATTTTTCGGAAAAAAAAATGTACGGACTTAGTTCACTTTTACACTGACCCCTCCATATATCAGTGTACCTTAAAATACACTGCACTCCAAACATTCACAGTACCTAACATATAAATTACCAGCTCCATTCATTTTTGAGCCCCCATGGTGAATATTTCCCCCGTTCGGATCAAAAGTCATATGTACTATCTACTTTCTAAATTTTTTCTTTTAAATTAAGCTTATTTCATTAAATTCTTATTACAACATTACAAAGCTTACGTAGGTATTTGAGTTAAAGCACAAAAATACCATATTTTTTTCCGTTAACGTAATAAATTGTTATCTAGGATAAAAGTGAGTACGAGTCCCAATGGACTTAAATCAACACAATAAACACCATTAAAACATTTTCACTGCGTCGCTGAAAATGTAAATTCATTTTTTTTTTTCAAATATTAAATATCTTTATCTTGCACAGTGGCTAGTGTAACTTTTCCTCTATCCGGTGCGCGCGCAAAAGGTAAACTTTGAATTTTACAAGCACTGACCGGATGTTAAGAAGTTATAAGAGGTAAAATTATTCTTTTCAAAATATATAGTTACCTATGCGTTGGACAAATACTTCTGAGCAATTCCCGGTATCCCATAAGTTTTTAACAACATTTTATCAGTTGGAATATTATGTTTATTTAAGTAAATTGTGTATATAAGTAACATTTCATCGTAATGTGTACATATATACGTATGGGGTGGGTGGTGTACGGTATCTATGTATATTCCGTGTCGTATATTTTGAAGAAAAAAAAAACCGGAGAAAATTAAGTATCACGGTAAAGTCATCCATCTAAAAAAATATTTTTTTATTAGCCTGCAAATATCATACATACAATACCTCTCTAGGCGCTTTCTGGCGTAATGATAATAACAAAAGATGTTGCGGTAATATGCGAGTAGGGATGTACAATTTACATAAAAAACAAAAACAAAAAAAACTTTCATTAACACCAGTGACATGGCATTCTTTTTTTAGACAGTTAGAGACTCATAATAAATCTTTGATTATTCGTCCTTTTTAGTGTTTTGCACCGAAATTGTCAAAACGGAATTAGTCGAAGCAAATTAAATTTTTACGTGCCAGAATTAGTACCTGGAAAAAAAATATGGAAAAAATCGGTAGAATTCGATGAACTATTTTTAAACAGCTGAATCATTGGAGAAGTTCCTCAAAATGGTGACCACAGAAGGCCAAAAACAGTTTTTTGCATTTTTTAAAAAGACTGAATTTCGTACAAAAATTGCAGAACCATTTAAGGGGGACCACTAGTGTGACCGCCTGAAAAGAAAGGTGATTTTTAGGCACTTTTTTAAAGAAAACTACTGTATGGAATTTTTTAATATTTCAAGAGAATATTCGTTGATATATAATAAATTCATGATAATATTTTTGGACCAAAAAATTGAAAATTCAGTGAGTTATTCGCGATTTCCTAAGGCTCCAAAAAAAAAGTTCCCCCACTGTTGCAGTGGGGGAACTGAAGCCCAAAAACCAGAAATCCTATTAAACTAGAAGGTATTGCTCGTGCCGTGAAACTCAATCGAAAAAAAAAGTTGAAATTTAACAAAATGGCGGAATTTGTAAAAAAAAGTTTCAAATTTTGCGCGATATTTTGATGATTTTTGGCCTGCAAAAATTACATTTTTTATTCGATCGGAAAGCTGGAGATTAATGGCACGAAAAAACATACATAAAAGAAGCTGCAATAAAAATCAAATCGAATAACTGCAGCAAATTTGAAAAATGTAGTTTTTCTTTACTTTTCTTTTTTTTTAAATCACTGAGAATTTTTACTAAAATTATTTACGATGTACTCACTATAACGGTCATAGTAAAGCTAAATGAGTCGTTTAAATGTGCCAGGATCTAGCTTCTCCACAACATGTGACTGCTAGCCACGTTTAGAAACTCCCGAACTATCAACCTTCATACATTTCTCAATACCTCAAAGTTAACAATGAAAATCAAAATCTGCTCTTCGGATGGCTGTAACTTAAAAACTATTTGAAATATGCGCTTGAAATTTTAGTATGTTATTTTTAAAGGTATAGACTATCGAAACATGCAAAAAAAAAATTTCCAACTTTTTCAAAGTGTCACACTAGTGGTCCCCATTAATATCAATAGCATAAGACTAATTTCATGCAAATTAGTGCATAAACAAATTAGTTATCGCAAAAAAACCTCAAAAAATCGCGATTTTTTCAATTGCTTATAAAGAGAGAAAAATATTTTTTTATGAAACTTGGCGAAAGTATAGTCCTTGGCAAGTAGAATAGGAACGTTTTTGAAAAATTGCAAAATATTTAGTAGTTTTTGCAAAAATCATTTTTTTTCGAAAAAAAGATGTTTTCGCAGGATTCGATTTAACCCGGTTCTGGACCACTTGCAGGCATGTTTATGGACTTAATTTTTTCTTAAATATTTGTATTAAGCTATGCAATAAGTGCCCGCATTATTAAGTTATTCAAAATATGCCAAATAAATGACTGAAAGATTAATGATTTTTATGGATTCAGCAAACTTCGATTATTTCTCATATTTTGAAATTTTTTTTTGATTATGTCTTTAAAAGTTAGAGCTGTAAATAGGTTAAAAAGTATTACTAATGGTTCTCTAGTCCCAAACTTCCAAATTATTTCCAAATTTAATTGACCTTGAAAATTTACCTCAAGGTCGACTTCAAGGTCACCATCAAGTGCATCATTCTGAACTCTACAACTTTGGTCCTAAGCACTTTTTTCAGAAAATGCACCATTTCACAAATAATTAGCCATAATTGTTTCCACCGTCAGGGGGTGAGGGGTGTTTTCTACCCCTAAACAGCGTATTCGGCCGAAACAAAAAAAAACGTATTTAATATTTTTCGATGCTTAATAAGTATGCTAAGTTTCATTCAAATCGGAGAGTGTCAGTTGGCTAGTGTTACTTGTTAGAATAATTTCAAAATGAAAGCCGATACATATATATCTTTTTCTATATTAAAAGTCAAATGATTATAACATAATACGGTAATACCAATACCAAGATATACAAGCGCTTACCCGCTTTGGACGACCATCCCCTAATGATGTTATGAATAGTGCTGTGTTCGGTTTTATCAGTTGATCGTCAATGAATGTATTCGCTGCCCTCATTATTTACTTCTAAATGATGTAGGAATTAGTGTGCGTACTCTCATTGACGATCAGCTGACAAAATCGAACGCAATATATGATACATAACTTGTTATAAATTTAGATTAAACCGTAAATATAAACCGCAAACATTCAACTGAAATTTTCAACTACTTTGCTAGATGAATGAGTATAAAAAACTAGAAAAATAATTTGTTTTTCTTCACAGCACTCCCGTTGTTCGTTAGGTTATATACACATTATATCACATAAGCATGTGTTAAAATGATTGTTAAAATTAAGTATACACATCCGAATATACGTGGCACATCCGTAGTAGAAAAGCAAAAATTCAATATAAACTTTAGCCTTTTGACTGATTTCACTTCACCACTTGAAAATATATCCGCAAAAAGAAAAAAAAAAAACGAAAATACAAATTGTATTGCATACAGATAGATAGATAGACACATACGTTATTTCCATTGCTCTTCGAGGGAATATCGTAGTACCATCGAAATACACATACACAAGCATGCATTACATCTACGATGCATATGTGTGTATGTGTAACCCAATGGAGAGATGGTTTAAAAGATTTGGTTATACAAAATGCGACGATATGGATCTTATCTGCACCTAGTAACTCTCTCTCTCTATGCAAGATTGTATGTACGATATAGATATATACATGTTACATAAATGTGATTCCATCGAAAGCAATGTAACCTAGCAATCGTAATATTTTTATTTAATCATCAGGACACAACTTGCTACAAAAGTGTCATACATTTATTGAACGTGGCAGTTACGAATATGAAATTTTTTTTCGGGTGTATGAATGAAAAATATTTTAAAAAAGTCGATAGGCACAAAACGTTTGAATAGTTTCCACATCTTTTTTTTTTTTAATTTACTAAATGCAACTGGAAGTCTTTTATCAGTACCCGCTCCAAGGGCGGGCAACCCGGGCATTTGCCCGGGGCGGTAAATTTTAAGGGCGGTAATTTTGTAAATTTTTGTTGAAAACGGTGGCAATTTTACAAATACAAAAAAAGAGATTCGTCCAGGGCGGAAAATTTAAAGGTCGATATTTTTGTAAAAAAGGGGCGGCATTTTACAGCTGACGCGCAAAAGAAAAAAGAGGGCGCGATTTTCACACCCGGCGACAAAAAAAAGGTCACTCATTTTGTGCAGGGGTGGAATTATTCCCTTTTGCCCGGGGCGGCGAAAACGCTAGAGCAAGCGTTGCTTTTATAGACACAACAATTGGATATTTTCAACAAGTTGCATTCCTTGTTCCTGAAAATAAACGAGAATTGTATTAACTTTTAATATGAAATCTTTTTTACATATTTTTTTCTTAAGGTTTTTAAACCTAAGGTGGTGTCCTTTAACCGCGAAATATTTTCAAAAATTTCTCCTTAACATAGGTAGGTATACGACCAAAAAAAACAAAAACAAAGCAAGACACTTCTAATATCCAAAAGTATAAGTGAAATTATCTAAACTTGAACTGACGTCATTAAACAAATGCAACAAATTCGTCAAGATTTGACATAACAAAATTTTCTGTTTATTTTCCTTTTTGTTATTTTTGTATTAGAGTAATTATAGTAATTTTAAATTATACGTCTAATTTTATTTCATTTATTAATGACGTCAGTCCAAGTTTAAATAATTCCACCTACAGTAATTTTACTCGAAGAAATTTACCGGAACTGAAACTATTGATATTATATTTCTTTATAATAGAGGCAGCCGTGGTGCCTTTTGTGATGCATCACGGCACCCCAAAGCACATAGATTGGGAATGCCTTGGCCTTGTTTAAACTTAACAATGGGCAACATTAGACTAGAGGCTCAGGAAAAATTTCTATTCAGCTCTCACACGACTTGACGGAAATCAGTGGTCTAGTTATTAAGACGTTTGACTGATTATCAAAAGATCCTGGGTTCGAGTCCTAGCCGACTTAGTTTGATAATTTTTGCTTATGATTTTTGAATGAATTTCAATTTTAACTTTAGCGATTTATTGTAGTAGTTTTTCTTCTACTAAGCCCTCTAATATGAGACATTTACTTAAGGATTATTACAGCTGACGCGCAAGGTCATTATTTTTAAAACTATTAAAAATTACAACTCCTTGCATGACATGGACGCGTCTTCTCAAAGTGACAACTCAAAAACGGTTAAGATTTTGAATTTAAAACGAGATATTCTCTTTTTAAATTCAAATAATAAAAATAATATCGAGTGTTTTAATTGGCTTTCCCTTTAAACTAAGCAATAAACATTCAAAAACTGGATACTCAAATACTGGATATTGAAATGTTATATATTGAGACATTGAGAACTTTTAAGATACATTGTATTCAATAATATGCATATATGTTAGATGTAGCATCATAATATAGTGTTGAAGCATCTGTGTATTTGACCTATTTTTAAGTTAGATTGTGTTGAACATGGGAAAATATTTTGCGCTAGTCTTGTAATAACAAACTCATATTGAAAATACCGTTAGGTCACCTTCGTTTTTGTAAATAAGATACGGGTTGTGATACGTACAGAACACAAGATAAATTTTTAGATAAATTTTCAGTTTTTTACAAGATGGTCAACTTCATCATGAAAATAAATTTTTGTACAGTTTTGAGATAGTATTCTAATCTAGAATTTTTTAAATTCGATTTTTTATTTGTTCAGTTTTCTGAAAGTATGCTGTATAGTCCTTTAAAAAGGTGCCCTCAAAAGAAAATTTAAAAATTTTGAAAATTTACAAAATTTGAATTCCGTTTATACCATCGACTTTAAACTTGGCATGTGCCTGCAATTCTATTACTTTGGTTCATATGTAGGCATGCTTTAATAAGCTTTTCCTTGATACCCCTACTCGATGCTCTTGACGAAATAAAACGAATTAATATTCAACTTCACGCCTATAATTGGACCACTGTGCTAATTTTCAAATTTTTACGTTAAATAGTTTCATAGAAAATCGCCTTTAACAGACGGACTGAAATGATTCCGATATATTCCATTTTTTCAGTTTTAGTATGGAATACAAAGAAACAAAATTACAGTAGAACACATCTAATTCGGGCGCTTTTCTTTTTGTATACAGAAAAGCAACCAACAAATGATGTATGGATTATGCGCACGAACGCGTATTAGTAAGATTCGCGAATCTATTTGGAAACCCGTTTGTAATTTCGTCCAAACTGATATTCCATTTGCCCTTCTGCTTATCGTTTTGTTTGTTGCTCAGCATTCACACTAAAGCTGTAAATAGTAAATAATAAATAAAACGCATAACTATGATATTATTCTACTTATGCTCTTTTTACTTATTACTTACTATTTACCAGTGTGATGTGAGCCTGACATAAGAGTGCTTGTTTTCAATTCAAATATGAAATTTGACAATAGGTTTTACTAAATGCTTCTTGAATAAATTACACGGGCCTGCGAAATTTAACTTTTTTTCCCTTTCCAATAATTATGTTTTTTTTTTTTAAATATCTAGGTAACGTAAAAGCCCTCATTATGGAACGGTATCTAATACTGGAACAGTTTTGACATTTACATATTTATTTTTTTAATTAAGTAAGGAAACATTAAATGCGAGATGAATTTAAATTAAAATACAATCATTCTATTAATAATAATTTTTGTTATTAGACGTTTCTTTCAGAAATAACTTCATTAATATGTAAATGTCAAAACTGTTCCAGTATTAAATACCGTTCCATAATGGGGGCTTTTACAATATGTTAAAATACAGCTCTTTTTTTTTTCCCAGCACATCGAGATTTATTTTTATTGATGACATGCATATTTCAAAAATTTTTAACAATTATTATGAAAATACAAAAATATCTAAATGAATTTAAAATTAAATTTTTACTCAAAAAACCAGTAGTATTAGTTGAACAAAATGCTAAAGAAACTAAGTAAATTAAAATGACTTATCTTTTTCTACTTTCTTCAAAACTCCTCTTCAATCTTTTTCTCTTATGCTTTCTATCCGGTTCATCTCTCTTCAACATCCAACAGTAGCCTGCCATCGTACTTGCGTCTCAGCTTCCTTGGTGTCTGCTCTCCATAACCTTCATATCTTGGTGGAAGCGCTCACCTTGTTCTTCACTTATTGCACCAAGATTCTTAGGAAAGAAGTCAATACGAGATTGCAGAAAATGTAACTTTACACTTTTATTGCAACCCAGTTTATGGAAATTGCTGAGCATATTATTCACTATATTTTTATAATCTGGGCTTTTTTTGTTTCCTAAAAAATGTTTCACTACCTCTTTAAATGAACTTCAACTTTTTTTTTTATAGTTGTTTTAAACTAATTTTTATTAACAGTCGGTGATTAACAGAGAATATATGGATATAATTTTTTTTAAATTGTATTTATACCTACCTACTTATTAAGTTTTTATAAGTAGGATCCTGTTAGCGCCGTAAATTTGCGAGGTTTACTTATCAATTAAAATTGAATAGGAAAAAATAAATCACCCCCAATAATAAGCTCATTAGCGGATGATCTTAAAATTCACCTTATTTCCCAAAAGAAAGATATGTCACTTAGTTAATTAGGTTTTATTTAATGAAACCATTGATGAGAATGTGTTCCCAAAAGCCAATTACAACTATGCAATGATTTTTTATTAGATACGAAATAAATAAAAATGCATAATCTATTCTTGACTTGGTCAACCTAGGTAATTTTAGTCAAAAATTTTAATACCTAATATCTAGAAATTCTGACGTGCTGGAATTTTTTGAATATTTTTTTTCGTAATCAGCGCCCTAAAATCTATAAAAATCAGTTGTCAAATTTTAAAAGGGGAAACCATCGCAGGCCTGTGTTATGGTTAGGACTATTTATTCTGGACTTGATTCGTTTCTAAAGATTTTGAAACGAATACTCCTGCTCGTTTTTCCTACGTAATTTCCAAACTGGACATCCCTAATGTTTTTGTCGCAAATAAAAAATCACCGTAAGAGGTGTATTAGCATTTAAAAATGTTCAACATATTTCATCTGTGGTATAAACTGCGAAGTGAAAATGATAAATAAAAGTGTTAGAAAGAATGGATCAAAACACTACCCTCCACCCCTCTTTCCCCTACATCCAACTGGGTGCTTTTTGCACAATTTCATCATCTTTATTCCCACTACCGGGGCCCGTCTCGTTCTTATGCCACACATATTTTTCATTGCGTTTTAATATCAAACATTGTTTTTTTGTCATTTTCCCCTTTCGTTCGTCCCGACGCACGGTTGTCCCCTATTCCTCTGCTGTAGGTACCACGTAACCTTCAAGCATCTGTCTGTATGTCTTGCTGCTCCTGATTATTATTCAACGACACTGCCAGTATAATATCATCTCCACCACATTTCTAGAGTGGGTACTTTTCGTATGTTTTGAAAAGTTGAATTATTATATGCACAGTTGATTATACCGGGAGTGGAACACTATGGTGAGACAGATACTTGGTTTGGTGTAGGTATATATGTACATATACAGTTATGGAAATTTCAATTTAAGAACAATTCATTTGCTCTTTCTTTAGTGCAATATAGTTTTAAGGCGTGTGAAAGAGAGATGAATGGTTTAGTGATATTTATGAAATTTTTCGACAATAAGCATATCATAATATTTTTGCACTTGCTATTTTGCTGGCCATTATTCACAATGTCGAGATATTATTGTCACGTCAGACTGGATGGTTATTTTCGTTTTACTCCTCTTAAAATGTATTCTTATATTTTTGTTATGTTTCAATTCAATTTTTCATTTTTCACTTGTTTTAGAGCAGAATAAGTATTAAGTAAATTCAGAGTTCTAAAAGGGCTCACTTAATTTACCCACAGAAGTACTAAATCTGGTATCATATTTGGACAGCGTTGTGTAATAGCAGATTAAGCGCCAAATTGGTTAAGGTAAATAACGGTAAATCTTTTCAGTGGCAAAGAAGATGTATCGTTATTTACCTCAAGGAGGGAGTTCACTCCAGAAACGGCTGATAAACTAAAATTTTTTCGAATCTCGTTTTTTGTTTTTATTTTGTTCTGTGGTTCTTTACAAACACGGTGATATATAAAACATGGCCAAAAATTTTTTTTCAAGTAGAAAAATATTTATTTGTGAGCCGCCGCACAGCCAAGTTGCTGCTCCTTTGCAGATAACGATCGCTCCGCCTCGCGATTTGTTCAGTAATATTTAATTTTGGTGTGTACATGAGTTATAGTATGCACTAAGATAATGTTCTTTTATTTGTATGCCTTTGTAGACGTTTTAATAAACAGTGAGTAAACCGCTTCTTTTGTTATTATTTTTATTTTTTACCGTTTCCCGAAAGTTGTGTTTTTCCCGACAAGGAAAATCATATCTCAAGTTCTAGAAAAGATAGAGACTTAATTTTTTTTAAATCTTATTCATAACCATATTGCGCATAAAGTGGAGTATCTTTTTTTCCATTTGAACAATTGTAACTATTTTTAAACATTTTTTTTAAAATAAAAATTGGGTTTTATATTTTTTAGAAGTTTGGGATTACAATTTTATAGTTAATTTTTAAAATTACCTGAAACCCATACTCAGCTTTATAGACAGGTCCGTTAGGAATAAAATAATGAAAAAATATTTAAAAAATATTCATTACTTTTTGAGATATGGCGCTCCTTGTACACGCTTAAAAACTTATGAAAAAGGGCCCCCTCCCCTCACAGGAAAGAGTAATGAATGTTTCATAAACAAAATTTTCTATTTGAAACCCTCCCTAATTTGAAAAAAAATTTCAAAAAGCAAAATAATCATAAATAAAAAAGTTGCTTTTTTATTTGGGCTCCCTCCTTAACCAATTTGAAGCTTAATCTGTTATTACATAACGCTGTCCATTTAATCTAAATACGTTTTTATTTCGTTTCATTTTAAATTCCATTTTTGGGATATTTATCTAGCAGTTTTAATTCCTGAAGATAATCGAAATGGTTCTCGATGTTAAATGAGACAATTCCTTTACGTCCAGATATTTATGAATGAATGCTGTAAATGGGTGGAGAATCAAAGCTCCTGTTTCACGTATGCCATCAAATACGGGCCCATTGTACCCCATAGCATTCAAGAGAAACTGACTAATGCCCAGTTCTTCATAGAAAGTTAGGATTACACTAAAGTCTGCAATCCTAATGTTCTCGAAACTTAGTATTGGAGATCCTAGATACTTATACATCTCAAAGATGATAATGCTTCACAAGAGCATAAAATATGGGACCAAGATTCGTCGACCAGGCTGAACTTTCGGCAGAGAGGGCTCTCTCTTAATCCCATGATGTACAAGTGCTCCCTCAGGACGTTACGCCCCGTGAATATATCTGATAACCGGCTCAACTATACCCTGCTTAAAGATAACATTTCTTTTCTCCGTTTCAAACTGGTCAGAACTGTAAGCTCTCGGACTTGCCTCGCTTTTGTACAAACTTTCCAGGTATGGGTGCGATGTTTCTTAGCCCAGTCATCCACAGCACACCTCACTCTCTGGAATGATATTCCCAGCGCCGGCTACGGACCTATTAAAGGTTGAATTAAGCCCCGTTTACTTAATTCACCTGCTCTCGCAATTCCATCTATTCCCATATGGTGTAGTACCCATACCAAGAGAACTAGACAAATGGACTGACAAGGACTGACAAGGAAATGCACCCAGAGTGAAATTCAGGATTTTGATGAAACTTCGCTGGTGTGTAGAATAGGCAAAACTAAGGGAAATAAAAATAAAAAAAATATAGAAGGTATTTGCAATCAATAATACTGCAATACAATCTACCCTATTTTTTCTTCGTTATAGGGCTTGGATACCACACATATTTCGAAAAAATGCAAAAACACGTGTCCACTAATTTTTGATGCTCTTTCTATTTATGATGCCAAAAATTTAATACATTGAACCATTCAGGCTGTACAAGAAAATTTACCCCCATTTTCACCCCTCCAGCCTCCTATTTTGTCAATTTAAAGTTTTCCTCTATCTCTTATAGTTTTCGAGATATTTTAAGAAATACGATTTGAACCCCCAACTTTAGGAGCTGTTTCACCCCCTAAACGTGGAAGATGACCGATAAAAATAAATACGGGTCCCTTATTTTTGCCTATTCTAGACACCAGCGAAGTTTCATCAAAATCCCGAAATGATTTTTTTCCTACATTTGTGCCCGAAAACATAAAATACGTATGTGCCAGAAATTCAACGTTGAATATCGAATTTCTCAGATTTGCACTTACACGAATCAATAAAACTCGCCGTCATAGAGTTTCATGTTTCATTCATCTATTGTTCTTTCTGTTCGTCAAGCTAAATACCTATAAAAAAGGGTTTTGTTTGAACTTGTTTTTTAAATTTGAATAGCTAACTAAAAGCTACGGTTTTTGCTCCTATAATACTGTCATTTCCTAGTTTTACTTTGTTTCGCTAGGACAATATTGCTATCTGCTTCCAGCTCCATTAAAATGCAATGTCTCAACTAGACTGTGTCCTAATTCACATTTTATTCACCAGTCCCTAACCATACAAAATTAAATCGAATTTTTTAGAAATTTGAATTGATACTCACCGTTAGAAGAAACAGTATCGTGTCTATGCCACAACAACATTACATTCTTCATCATGTTCTTATGATGAGAAATATTTCATTCTACACATTAATATATTTACCCATCATAAAAATGTCCCATTGCAAGAATGGAAAATTTATCACCGCTGGGTATAACAATTGTTTTCTTTTGTATCCCATCCTGGTGGTAGTTGTAATCATATAGTCTCAGTTTGTGGATTAGCCAGTTTGAACGAAAATGAGTTGCGAATGCTAGTTACCATTATTAACTATTTCGTGTACTTTCCGATGTTGTTATTTCCGATGGATGTCGTTTTCGACAATTCTCGGATAGAGAAATTTGACTCGTAAATGAATAATTCAACTGGCAACAATGTAAACCATTCGTATTGTTAATGACGCTGACACACTTCACTCCCGGTTACCCGCGTTTCCGGATTATTTGACGTCGTCCGTGAATTATTTTTTACAGGTATTGTAAATTGTAGTTGAATGTTAAGGACTATAATTTTCTCTCCATAATTTATACGTATGTATTATATTATTGTTTTGATATTTTGCCTTCCTAGTATGAAAATGAAATATGTGGGAAATGTTCGTTTTGAGATAACTGCATTTTAAATTTTAATAATAGGTACATTAGTTTTGAAGATGTCCTTGAGATTTGAAAAAATGCACTTCAAAAATTACATATTCTGCAAACTTGTGAAATATACTGTTCGATAGCTAATTGACTTATCTATTACGTGGTCGTAAAAATTCCCAGATATCTCGCTTTCATTCTAGGAAGGCGATATTTTTAATACAAATACATTTTAGTTTGGTCATATGCACAGATATAAAAATATCAACTTAGTTAGCTTATGTGGGCGAATCTGTGTCGCCAAAATAAGACTCACGAGGGGTGCCCCAACCAAACGATTATGGTACACGCAACACATTACTATATAAACGTATCATTGTTCCATCATTTCATCATAGCTGACAACCAAAAAAATAAATAAAAAAAATAAATAAAACATACTTAATTACCTAAAGAAAGATTTCCCTTTATTTTGAGTATTTTTTTGTTTAATGGAATTTTTACACTTAGATACGACACACTCCACAAGTTTTTCTATTAACTTCCCATTGAAAGTTATTGTAATGGGTCCGATTTTGTGAATTGCTAATTTGGACATATCTCCTCTTTTCAAGGTCACTAGAATCCGAATCCATTGTTTTTAGCGTGTCCGAATCCATTGTTTTTTATAATAAAATACCCCTGTCGCAGCATCTGTATAACATAGCGAATTTCCAAATATTGGGCACTGGCAGAGCTGATCTAAGACCTGTATCCATTTAAAATAGTTTAGCTTTCTAACAGTGAAACAATTTTCAAAATCAGTTAAGTAGTTAATTTTTGGCGCTTTTGAGTCCTCAGGACCCTAACGAATCTCATATAGTGTAGCATATGTCCATTTAACAACATATTATTGCATTACATAACTATAGTTTTCTATTTTTTTTTAGGTATGCAAATATATATAAATTATTTAATCTGGCTAATTTTAATTTAAAAAGACGAGACAGAGCTATTGTTATTATAACACATACATACATATTGAATAACTAACTAGCACTTGTTTTATCTAGAAAAGAATTGCTAAAACGATGAAGCATTTATTGTAAAAAACTTCAGCCAATTTCTTAATTTTTCTTAAAAGCTCGTTCACTTAGTACAAAGTTTTAAAAGCTTATCTTATGCCATTTTTTACGCCCTTTTCGATGGTGTTAAAAAAATTAAAATAATTTTTGAATTCTAGCCAAATTTTGCAAAAAAAAAACACTAAAAATGGCGAAAAATGGCCAAAAAACCTACTTCTGGGCATCCGACGTGTCTGGCTAACGAACTTAGCCGAGTCAGTCTGGATTCCAGCACGAATATTAAATTTCATAAGCATTAAACGTTTTGTTCGAGAATTATCAGAATTATCATGTACACACACATATATATATATATATATATATATATATATATATATATATATATATATATATATATATATATATATATGTATATATATATATATATATATATATATATATATATATATGTATATAATTTCTATCATATTCCCGAACTTAGGTTTTACCATAAGAGCTGCTGTAATAGCTGAATTTCCAGATTGAAAATTCGCTAAAGACGAAACTAAAAACTTTTTGGTAAATATTTTTCGCCTTTCATATGTTGATATCATGACCAAATCCTGATATAATTTGTTTGTTGAGGAGTGGAGTCCCCAAGGCGAAGCCCCCCTGTGGGGAGCAACAAGCAAAACCCCTGTGGAGTGTCCAGGAGAGAGAACCCCACTGAAATGCAGAAAAAAATTATTTAAGTACAGTAGTCTCTCTAGTCTTTAAAGGCACCCAATAGGAAGTTGCCAGTGTGGGTAGACCTGTCCCCCCAGATTTTTTAAATTTAAAATGTTAATTAGAAAAACAATGACACTACATACGATGTTATTTCTAACACGAATTGTAAACGACTGAATAGCAAGTTGTGTAACAGGCCAACAAGCAGCACCAGACGAACGACACAACATTGTATCTGTCTAATCTGTAGTCATATAAATGCGTTTGGCTATTTATAACCTCAAAATACATTGAACCTCCGTATTATCCAAAGTAACCTCGGTCCCGGCAACTTCGGATAACTTGGAGTCTAATGTATTATGAAACAAAAAGTTTGATAAATTGAAAAGTTTGTCGATTTTTTTAACTCTCCTTCCCTAATCTAAACCTACTCTTACCCTATCTTAACGTAACATAGCTCGAGTAATGACGACTAGGAAGCACCCCCACCCCTATCGGACTTATCGCCTATCGCCAATCTAAGATACAGTACAGAACGAATACGATTTACTAAACTTTTACTCTGTTTACTCTATTTTATCAAGCTAGATTTGCAATGTTACCAAATCTACAATACGTTGGGATATATGCTAATAACATACTACGCAGACATAAAATAGTCAGAAACAACACGTCAGAGATAACACGTTACCTTATTAATTAGACATAGAATTCATCTTAAATTTAAAAATAAAAAATAAAAAATTAAAATTAAAAAAAAAGATAAAATCTATGAGGGAACATTCTTTAACTCGAACAGCATTACTACAGTCTAAATATACCACAGAGTCTGTGCAGACTTGCTCTGAGAGTCCAAGTATCACCGTATTTTCTAGTTATAGACAATTTTATATTCTCTCAATAAAATTATTTCTTATTCTTTAAATTTTGTTGTTAAAAAACTATTCAGTATTCCGACATAAAAAAAAAAATATTCTTCATTTTTACTGAAAAAACACATAAAGCAAATTATTCTTATATAATAATAAAGATAATAAAGTGAAACTTTATTATAAAAGAAAATTTTTTTATCTCTAACAATAAAACACTAGTTTCCTTTTGCAAATAATCAACAAAAACTTTTAGCTCGCAACTAAAATAACCGAACATACTCAAAATGATTATTAAACTAAATAAAATGAACAAAAATAGTTGTAGTGTGAGAATGAAATAGAGAGCAACGATTTACAGTGTGAAACAAAATTAGTTAGCCGCACAACTTAGTACTTCGTTTATCAGAAAACTATTATTTTCGGTAAATTATGTTTTTCTAAAAGCGTAAAAGGTAAAACCAAGAAACTACAGACCTCTAAAAAAAAATCTTAGAGACTGAAACAAGTCCAGAAATGTTTCGGCGAAACAAATGCCTACAGCAGATTTTGTGGAGAGTTAAAGGGAACTCTACTACATCCTCTATTTTTGGGAGCGAACGAAAACACAAAGAACTCGCTACCTGGGTAACGAGCTGAAGTTAAGGAATACATCTACATTAGACCCATCAAGTATTTAAATTGACTAAAGTACCAGAAAAGGGCCCAATAGATTCAAGAAATTCACAGTGCATATCCCTGCAGTTGGTATATGGATCAATCAGACAAGATTTTTAAAAGGTGCTTGTAGTAGTGTGGAACCAACCAATTTTAACCGAATCGTAGTTTTAGATATCTTTTAATCCCATTTTGTGTAATAATCTGTTTTCAAATCAAATTATAAATAAATATTTTTAGTAAAAGCTAAAGGTTGTTTGAATAGAAACCAAGTTATATAAGAAGTACTTATCAAGGATATTTGTAAAATTAGGAGTTGTAAATCTACCGACTTTTACTAGCGATAATTCGGCTTACCAATAATTCATTGGCATTTTTTAAAAACAGAAAATTCAAAAGTACGTAGTACAAATCAGTAAAACATTTGTACCTAACGAATTGACACAATTTCTTGGACGGATTTTCGAATATGATGTGTTACCTTATGCTTGTAAAATATTTTGGAAAATCTAACAATTATTTTCCGGTCATTTTACCTTTTCGATTTCCAGCAACTGTGTAAGTATCTATGGCTTTCTTTATAGAGATATATCACTCATTATTATTATTCATTAAAAAAATAAGATGAAATTTTTTAAAGATCCATAAAATATGGATATGTATCTGTAATAAAGTAGACCTATCTATTCTTAAAATTTTATCATTTAACACAGTGTCTAATTGTTTTGCAAAATGTGTAGCTATTTAAGTATAATTTAAATAAATACAAAAAGGACGTTTTATTATATTTAACAATATGCAATTTGAAATTTATCATTACATTGGGCGATTTTATTGTATCATAAAAAATGTTTATGACGGCTTCACAGTTTGAGGGTAATCTGATTGTGAACTTATTTTTAATTTATCAAATTACCCGTAAAAACCTCAAGGATTTTCTTGTGACTTATCGGTAAAACGATAAACCCGTTTGCAATCTCTATCCTGAACTTTTAAAAATTAATTCAAGTATTTTTAAACAAGATCGTTCTCTTCAAAATTTCAATCGTGTTCGTTCTCTTCAAAATCTCAAGATTTTCAAATTAACAACAAAAAGAAAAAAAATATGAAATCAAATCGTCTGAATATAGTTCCAACTTGAAAGAATAACTCGAGAAAACAATTATTTAAAATTTTGTGTGTTACCCGGTAGGTACCATAGAGCAACTATTGAACAATTTAATATTATTATAAACGAACAAAACTTTTCTACATTCCAATTACTCTGAACACTATTCTTCGAACTTTTTATCTTGTTCCTACTTCCCCCTTTTGTTTCTCCTTCTATTCAGATCATTCATAGTACCTACGTATGTTTCGTTTCATATTCAGAAAAAGACAACGTAAGAAAAAAAGAATAGAAAAGGTCCATAGATAAAATTGGAATTTTACATTATCTATAAAAAAAGTTATGTTTGTTACAAAAACTTTTAAGTTATCGTACATAGCGTATACACTAGGAATATCAGGAACATTTATACAGTCAGGAGTGTATTATAACGTAATGATTTTTTGTTTGTTTTTTTTTTTTTTTTTTTTTGACCGTACTCGGTTTATGCAACTCTTTCATGTTATTATTTTATAATAAGAATAAGAATGGGTAAAAAACTTCTTTTTAAATTTATGAACTTTTTTTATTCGCGTTAGACGACGCGACGCTACTATGCGATGGACGCGGGCACTAAAGAAACCAAAGACGGTGTATGTTGACAAGCATAGAAAATAATAAGAAAGTCATTATAATGCACTGGAATATGCAGTTTTTATCATATATTAAACGTACAAAATGGTTTATTAGGTGAAGAGAGGAAAGACTGTTAGTTCATTTTAGGTATGCACAAGAGTTAGTTTGGGAAGAACATTTAAGTTTTAATGTACTATGCGTGGGAGATTCCGATTAGAGCATCTTTAAAGAGGTTTTAGCGTAGTCCCACTTTTAATAAATTAAAAATAATATCTAAAATTTAACTGACAAGTAACGGTCCTGACACCGGACCTAACGATTTTGATGAAATTTGAATATGTTGTATAATAAACAATGTTTCTCAACCTTTCTTCAGTCACGCCTCGGTATATATATATATATATATATATATATATATATATATATATATATATATATATATATATATATATATATAGATATATATATATATATATATATATATATATATATATATATATATATATATATATATATATATATAATTGCATATGACAACTTTCGGTTTTATAAATTTAAGCATGACTAATTACTTAGGAATTTAAGGAATTCCAATGCTACAACTTTAAGAAAACGTTTGTCTTAGGTAATAGCATAATTTCTATGGATAAAATATACTAAAATTGTTTCTGATAATGTTATTGTTTTATAATAACCAATTAGAAAATAGAATTTGACAGGCGGAAAATTCAAAATTTAAAAAAAATTATACATACCTATTTAAATTAATAATTAATCATAAAACTTATTGAGTCAAAATGTATTTCTTTACATTCAAATATACTAAATATAATTACTTAAAATTACAGCGACTAGTTTTTTTCTGAAATAAATAGCTTAATTAAAGCTTAATCTTAGCATTTTTATGTTTTTGGCCATTTTGGCTATGTAGATGCCGTTTGATGTGACTTTTTTTACCTTCTACGTCTAAAATAATATTTTTGTAGCATCTTTTTCTTATCACTACTGAGTTCATTTTAATTTTGCATTATTTTTGGAGATCTACGGTTTTAAAATACTTAAAACTTTAAACCTAATGTAATAATACATATATGCACTTGGTAAAACTGATTTTGACAATCAATCACAACTTTAATTTTAATTCACTGATAAAATTCAAAATTAGTAAAATAAGGTGAATTTTCAACAAAAAAAACTAATTATAAAATACAAATATAGGTTTTAGACATAGCTATATGATAAAACGTTAACGATTTTCTAAAATAAGTACTGCACAAATCAAGACTAAAATAATTAGTAAAACCCTACGTACTTTTTCAATAAATTAATATAAAACTTATCATATTCGACCAATTTTATTAAGAATTAAATAAAACAAAACATATTTTTTATTTTAACTTTATTTTAAATAAAGTAATACAAAATTTACTAATATGAGGTTATGTTATAATAACAAACCGATATAGAGTAATAGAAAACATAAATTTTTATTAATGACTAATAATTATACAGGATTGTGTTGCAAGTCTAAAAAAAATTTACTGGAACACAAAATGTTTATTAGTCAGTTTGAAAAACACACAAAATTTTACCACAAACGTACAAAATAAAAAATGTATCTTTTAATACACTGTTATTCAATACGAATACACCATTTACTAAAATTTTTAATAATCTGAACAGTAAAAAATAAACAGAATATTAATTAATGAATAGATAACTTATTTGACAATTTTAATATAACATCGTAAGTTTTTAAAAAATATAAATAAAAACATAACACTAATTTTAAAAATAAACAGACTTTCGTCGGCCATTATTTCATAAATATTCAAATTTTCAAACAATTAAAACTACATACCAATACAATGTATAATCTCTTTGAATTATTTCATTGTTGCCAAATTTAACGAAACGAAGAAAAAAGTTCGAATAAAAAACGATACAACTAAATAAATTTTAAAGTTACAATTAACAAAGTCATTTATTTTTAAAAATAACGTAATTTACTTTTTAATTTTAATAAGAAGAGGTATTAATAAAAAAAATCGATCTTTTCTAAAAAGCTGATAATTGGCAACACAATTTTAAATGTGTAAAAGGTAAAGATAAAAATCGACCATGAATCAACAAACGTTTTTGACGTCTCCAGACGTCTCCTATGCAAATACATTGGAACATTCTTTCTTAGCTTTATCTCTTTCATTAGTGCAACTGCGTACATTTTAAATCTGCAGTTTGTTTTTAGAAAAGAATGGAAGATTGATTTGTTTCGAATATAAGATCGCTTAATGTTCAATTGTAACTGAAATACAGTATATATAAATATAGATACCTTCGTAAGGATTAAAGAAGTACTTGAAAGCCATTCTTTAATATTTAAATAATATTATTCTATCCTGGAATTATTCCCGTCATTAGTTGAAGTAAGATTTAGTTGTGTAATATGAAATGTTTTTGCGACCACTTTATCTACCATTTAATTCAGACACATATCGACACTTTTTTACGCATCAGAGAAATATTTAAAAGACTTTTGTTAATTTTAGATAGTATTATTGTATCATTTCCACCATCATTTGAAATAACATTTGGTCGTGTAATATGAAATATCATTTCCCGACCACTTCGTCTACCATGTAATTCAGCTAAATATCGACACTTTCTTAAACATTAACCAATTGTTTAAAATTAACTATTTAATTTTAGACCAAATTATTGTTGTATGGAATCATTTTCGCAATTAATTGGTATAACATTAGGTCGTTGTATATGATTTGTCGTTTTCCGACCATTTGGTTGATCATATGACCCTGTCAAGTTAATCTCAAAAAAGTTGTGATATAGGCAGTGATTTTTTTTATTTTGCTCACTAATTGTATTTTTGAAAAGAAATTTTTGGGAATTTTTCGAAATGTGACACAGATAAAAAAAAAAATAAGGTCCAAGATGGTTATAGTTATTGTTCCGCATTGACTAGTGAGAAAGTTGATTGTCTTATCATTACGGCATTATAATTTGACATTCACTGGGACATTGAATTGTTTTAATTTATTTTTATTTCAAAATCAATTTAATTTATTAAAATAGTTTCAAAGTAGATATATGCAGATAGGCAGTTACACATTGTAATTAATTTCATTTAAATGAACATAACTTTGTGTGTTGCTTCGTACGATCTTTTACATTTCATCTGTCACGTAATATTACATATCGAGTAGTGCGACAACAAAACGAAACTCATACCATATACAACAACAGATATCAAGTATACTTACATGAATATATGTCAATTGATAGATACAAGACAGTAGTAAAGCGAACGATACAGAAATGCACAATGCATGTCATGTTTATATCTTCACTTGTAGTAAACTCAACTAATAAACTTTCAGTGTTGAGACACGTACCTATAAACTGAGACATACAGAAAATCGAAATTTCTTGAAACTTCGACATGGTGATCACCAGGTGTTTTTATCGTAATCGAATACAAAGAAATTTTGTTGAGTGACATAGCTGTGTTGAAAGTATGATAGCTTCCCAATTAAATGATACTGAAACCAGGGTTATGCAAACAGACTACACTGAAAAACCTGTAAAAACATGTATACAAAAATGATTGCCAACAATATATTCTAATACATATACTAAAGATAGGTAAATAACAAAAAGATAAATTAAACGATGACATCGTCCTAAGAGAGTGTAAAAGAAACTGACTACTAGCTGTGCTAGCTGCTTGTAACACAGTCTGATAAATCAAGGTGCTTGGTGCGAACTGTCTGACAAAGTTTCTTCCACAGTCCACACCTATGGTTCGCATGTAACTCGCTGAGTGAGGTACATTTCATTACAGCGTTCCCAACACAACCAACCTTCTTTCTGTTTTTTTTCTTTCTATTATTAGCATGTTAGCATGGTAATTTTTTTAATAAAAACAATTAAAAATTATTTTTTTGTCGGTAATGGAACTTTTTACTGTGCTGTTTTACAAATTTTACGGAGATAATATTACGAAAAGAACATTCCATCCTTTAAATTTTTTATGATTAATTATAATCTTTATATTTTTACCTTACAGAATTGAATATGTTCGCCTTTTACACGTCGATTGTAGTGCTGAGCACAGTAATTTTTATAGGAATTTTCTCTCCGTGTAGGAAAAGAATTATGACTACGGAAATATGTATTTGATTTGATGTTTGATTGATTACTGAATTGGAGTGGCACTCGAACAAGTGATCGGTGGCCTAGTTGGTAAGGCGCTTGGCTGGTAACCAAGAGATCCGGGTTCGAGTCCCAGCCGATCCAGTTTGGTAATTTTTCAAACACTATGTCAATTTTAATTAACATAATGAATTGGCCATTTGCCAAAGTACATCGAGTGTTCAAGTATCAGCCAAAGCTGAACATTGAGTAGACATATGAATATTGGTGTATGTTTAAAAATACGGATAAAAATCCGCCATACACTAATAATGTTTCACAGGCACTCGATAACATTTGAAATTAAAAGTATAAAACTGCGTCTCGCATTAGAGAGAGGTTGTGTTTGATTGATTACTGAATTGGAGTGGCACTCGAACAAGTGATCGGTGGCCTAGTTGGTAAGGCGCTTGGCTGGTAACCAAGAGATCCGGGTTCGAGTCCCAGCCGATCCAGTTTGGTAATTTTTCAAACACTATGTCAATTTTAATTAACATAATGAATTGGCCATTTGCCAAAGTACATCGAGTGTTCAAGTATCAGCCAAAGCTGAACATTGAGTAGACATATGAATATTGGTGTATGTTTAAAAATACGGATAAAAATCCGCCATACACTAATAATGTTTCACAGGCACTCGATAACATTTGAAATTAAAAGTATAAAACTGCGTCTCGCATTAGAGAGAGGTTGTGTTTGATTGATTACTGAATTGGAGTGGCACTCGAACAAGTGATCGGTGGCCTAGTTGGTAAGGCGCTTGGCTGGTAACCAAGAGATCCGGGTTCGAGTCCCAGCCGATCCAGTTTGGTAATTTTTCAAACACTATGTCAATTTTAATTAACATAATGAATTGGCCATTTGCCAAAGTACATCGAGTGTTCAAGTATCAGCCAAAGCTGAACATTGAGTAGACATATGAATATTGGTGTATGTTTAAAAATACGGATAAAAATCCGCCATACACTAATAATGTTTCACAGGCACTCGATAACATTTGAAATTAAAAGTATAAAACTGCGTCTCGCATTAGAGAGAGGTTGTGTTTGATTGATTACTGAATTGGAGTGGCACTCGAACAAGTGATCGGTGGCCTAGTTGGTAAGGCGCTTGGCTGGTAACCAAGAGGTCCGGGTTCGAGTCCCAGCCGATCCAGTTTGGTAATTTTTCAAACACTATGTCAATTTTAATTAACGTCAAGTTCACAAAGATAACAAACAAATACAAAACGTTAAATCTAATGTGTCTAAATTTCCATAAATTTTAAAAATATACTAAACAAAATAAAATAAAGAAAGGTTAAATGAATCGAGCCCGACACATCTTCATTTTTTGAAGACAAGCTTATAAAAACGACTTGCTTGTTCCGTTTACAAAACCCGATTGCCAAAGTCATCACACTCTTACCACCACAGAACAAATAGAACGAATACATCTATCTCTTTTCTGCAATCACTTATGTGCTTTTATGTGCATCTTAGGCTGCTTAGTCCTCATTCATTCGCCAGCACTCAATGGGAATGTTTCAATTGTTGTTATATTGTTACCTCTCGTATTAACACGGTATATGTACATGGTATACGTACATCATACGTACCACCACCACGTACACCACCACCATGTATGTATGTAAGACACTAATACACACACATCCAACTGACTAACACACACAACTCCACGTGCACATACATAACATAGTGGGGGTTTATTTTCTATCCTTTGTGGTTACGCTCGTTTCCCTAGTATAGACATAGTAATGTTCGTTCTCTTTGTTCTCTGCTTACCACGACCAACGCACCACCCCGAGCCCGCAGGTCACCCCACTTCTCATACAACATGAGTGGCGACAACCAAACGCGCTCTCACCCGCCATCAGTTGTATCTCGCGCTTCTAGTAAGCTGTTGAACAAGTTAGTACATAATAGACCTACCAGGATGGCGCCACATTCGATACTGAAGTAACTAATTTTCATATAAGCAATGACTTTGACGTTAATGTTAATACGGTTGCCTACATTCGCTAGCAGATAAGCCAGGTCGCTACACTGCGTGTAGCACTTTAAAGTTTCTCAGCTTGGTCGATAACTTTTTTTCAATACTTTATTTCATTAGTTTTGCCATATTTCAATAAATAACTCAAAACTGGTAGGCATAAACATATAAAACGGTAAATACATTCCTTTTGAAACTTTACATGCGTTTTTGTCGGAACTACTTTTTCCAAAACGGTGGGTAAGATAACTTCAGCATTTTCATCCGATTGACTTAAAATTTGACTGTAACTTCTTACAGTTATATAAGTAACTTAGAACGGTACACAAGATTTTTGAAATTAGTTCACAAATAAATGTTTCATAAATAAATAAGGGTGAATTTTTTCATTAATTTTCAAATTTTTTTTCAAACTGCGGGACCATTTATCGGTTAGTCAATATTTTTTAGTAATTTTGTGTACCACTTTAGTAAAACTAATGTAAATAATGAATAATTTTTTTTTTATGTTCTGACTATTGTTTGAAAATTCTTCTCTTTTCGTAAAAAAAAAAGCATTCGCGTTGGACCTGCTCTTAAATTGGAAATTTTTTTGTGTACCTCAGACCACGTAGAATAATATTTTAAAACGTTATACAAGGTAAGAGCACCAGTAGCCGTCATGTTAAGACATGAGCAGGACTTTACATTATATTTTTCCGTTCATAATTATACGAAATAACCAACATTAGAGCTAAAACGAAAGAGAATTTTATGATTTTTCAGGAATATTTTTATTTATTTGAATATTATTATAATAAATATATTAATAAAAATAAAGGAAAAAATGTGGTGTATCAGTACCCGCCAATAAAAAATTAACGATGTTCCAATATCCGTCAGAGAAGCGACCCAGTATCCGTCATTTTTTAGAATATGATTAATCTTAAACAACTGAGCTATATAATTAAAATACTTAAGGATAAAGCTTTATTAAAAAAAAATTATTTGATGCTGTTATTTCATTTCTACAATTCCTGCAGATATATTGCTTAGATTGGCATTGAACTGATTGTTTTAGAATTCTCTTTAACTTTAGTACAACCATCCGTGATGCTAATTCTTCTGAAGCATTATCCATAATATCCATAAATGCTGTTTTTGAACATTCTTTTTCATTGGAATTAATAACATCATGTACTGAGTTTTGTCTTTGCTATACAATTACAGGGTTCGTCGAGCTCAAAGAGATACTGATCCATCATAATTCCATTTGTTTGATAAGGGTGGAACCCCCACCCTTAGGTACAGAAGGCAAAGTCACCGGTATGGTGCAAGAGGCAAAGCCTCTATTGGTGGCC
The DNA here is from genome assembly GCA_035578155.1 of Brachynemurus nebulosus. Classification (NCBI taxonomy): domain Eukaryota; kingdom Metazoa; phylum Arthropoda; class Insecta; order Neuroptera; family Myrmeleontidae; genus Brachynemurus; species Brachynemurus nebulosus. The sequence goes on along the minus strand of JAPWDM010000001.1, from coordinate 18,339,924 downwards.
CAGGGGAGGAGTCGCCTGAAATGAAAAAAGAATTATTTATGTACAGTAATCTCTAGTCTTTAAGGACACCCAATGGGAAGTTGACAGTGTGGGTAGACCTGTCCTCCAAATTTTTAATTTTTAATAAGGGTCGGTCCATACCAAATGGCTGTAAATACAAATGTAATTCGGTCCTGACTGTACTGTAGTCCAACATAGGCTGTGCTTTTTGTGTGATTTACCAAACCTGTCTAATATATTATAACAACCTTGGATTCAAACCAACACATCACAATCAACACTGTTTAGATTATTTTACAGTTTTGTCAAAGCAAATTAAAAGCAAATATCAAAGAAAAAAATATGAAAACCTCTTTCAAAAACTTTACTTTTTGGAATACGTACCTAATATTATTTTTATAAACAATTTAAACAAATAATGTTTTTCACACCGTTTACGATAGATAATCATTTATAATGGGCTTTGATATAATAATATTTAACTTGACACTTTATACTTACAAGCTCCCAAGCTTCCAGCTCTTGCTTTAACTATTTAGTAACACAATGCCTACTGTATGTGATGGTATGGAGATCGAAGTCATCATTTTACCCCAAACAGTCGATTTTTTGCTGTAAGTAGACGATAGAACATTTAACAATTTATGTTTTACCAGGTGTAACACTTCCAAGCGCTAGAGGCATGTAACAAATAAACTTAAAAGTCAGTAACCTTAAGTAAATAAATATTTCTTACTAGAATGATAAAAGAAATTTTCGTAAATTTATACGATGCTCTTGCAATTGCTACAAAACCATCAGATGTTACTATCTATTAAAATAATGAGTAGTGCTATTAAATAATTGATGTGCATAATAGCTATTTATACAACAAGTATATAATGAGGAACTTTATGTCCGAGCTGCGTTTATAACGCGAGTTATAAAATTTTGTATAAATTCCATACAAAACTTTACGCTCGATAGCTAAAATTCCTACAATAATCGATAAAAATCGAATTTGTAAAGCTGACATATATATTTTAGAATCTAGACTCTAGATAAAAATGACCAACTTGATATATAGTTGGTATTGAAAAATTTACTGAATGTTTTAGTAAAAGAGCCGGTTTTACATAAAGGCACTTCGGTCACGTACCCCAAGTATCCCACAAAATTGATAAAGAACTTCCAAAACAAGAGTTGAATAAGAAAAATTGTTGCTTTGCTTTTTTTTTTGCTTGTCACCGCTTTTTTTCCGCAAAATTTGGAAAATTTCATAAATTTCCTTATTGCCTTAGAAGGAGCCTTCACATGTGAAGTTGCCAAGGGCCACATGACAAGTGCCTCGGTGTCTCTCAAAAATTAAATCCAGTCCTGTGTATATGAAAGCATTCTTTGGTTGTTATTATTAGGTAACCATCTGAACTGAATAAAGTACGGGTGATTTGTTATAATTTTTTTTTACCTTGACGTCTTATAGGGTCAACCACTGTCAATCAGTAAATATTTAAAGAAAAGAACAAAAAAAGTTGAAGAGGAAAAGCCTGGTGTAACTAGCTATTGATAATAATGCAAATTATGTATAAATTTACAAATATAATATATACAAATAAAATTAAAATTTATCAAATAAACCCACCCTGTATAACAACTAGACCTCTTTGCTTTTCATTACTCTACTAGCACAATAAAGTATTATTTTTCACACTTGTAACAGCGTAATAAATTAGGTTTCTATTATTCAATCGTGCATAAAAAGTCTTTCTTTACTTCACGACCCAACCAAATTTAAACTAATAATTTATTTTTTTGTAATTGTATTAAAATGCATATATGTAATTGTAACAAAAGTATTTAATTGATTGTGCTTTTTATTAAAAATGTGTATGTTGATTAGAGATGATCGATATATCGATAACTGTTATTTTGTAACTAGTATAGAGAGATAACAGTTATCGTCAATAACTGGAATACCCAGTAACTGGTTACTTAAATAACTCCTTTGGAAATATCGATAACATAGGTCATTATTAACATATTCGAAATCAAGGATCGCAGTAATTTATTTTAACCACCTACGGAGAATTTCAAAATAATAACGCCCCAGGCGAGTTACACATTTTCTATTGTAGCACATTTAAAAAACCCTTAAAAATGAACTATTGTCTATTGTACAGTTTCCTATTTGTATTTGTAATTTTGTATCCATAAAATTGTTAAAATTGTGTATATAAAGCCTAAATCTTTGTACAGACCAGTATTTGAACAGATATTGCAGATTATTTTGTATCCGTCAGTATTATAGATCTGTGCATATTTCACTAACAGAACCGTTTATACGCATATCGAATATCTTACAATATGTTAAAATATCCAAATACCATACCAGTTATTATAATAACTGTTATAAATAACAGTTATTTTTCAGTAACTGTTATTGCAATAACAGTTATTAGAAAATAACCGTTTAGCTCATCTCTAGTGTTGATATATTATGTTGAATCATTTCCTAAATTTTTTTATTTATGTAGTTTTTTTTTTTAAATTCTTTAAAAATATTATCGGCCTCTACGGAAGTTTATTGTGAAAGTGCGTGGACCCTATAGAGTTAAAATTTTCTATGTTAATGCTCAATTAATATTTTAATTACCTACTTCTATTTAATATTACAAAATTTTCTTCAAGTATACTTCAAAAAATATTTGTAATATTTGAAATGTTTTCAACACTCTCTTCCACCACTACTTATTTAATAATTTATAATTACCAGGAATATGTATGTTTCCAGTGAAATGGTAAACCAGGTCCTATCCGTTCGTACGTTCGTTTACTATCTCTCTATACTCAGCTACGCCACAACAGAAAATCCCTCTCCGTATCTTAATATGTTTGTTATATGCTAACTTCTGATATAAACTTTTTACAATGGCCGTTTGCCAATAACATTATTGATATACGATATATGTGTATGTATGTACCTTTATCCTATATAATATATATTCCATATAATACATATATTATATTCTCTGAACACGAGAATAGCCGACTATCCTCCTAGTATAGAGCCTACTCATATCATTTATGATTTATATTTTGAAATATTAGCTGTAATAATTTTTATAAAACGTTGCTTCATTAGTTTTTCGCCATATTTTTTCCGATCCTTCATTTTCAATTTTTCCACTAAATTTTTTTTCCTCTTACTTCTGTCAAACAAAAATTGAAATGAAAATGTGATGGGCTCCAACAGAAATTGTACATTAAATGCATATACCTTCACTATGGTTTTCAGGTAATTGCTGGTTTTTGACGTATTTTTTATTTAATCTGGTCTAGAATTATAAAAAAAAAAACCTTATCTGAGAATCCTACAAAATTTACCAATACTTACTTTTAACTGAATAACATTCCGTTACCAGAAAGAAGTTGGCGCAGGAAATTTGAAAAATTGCTCCTAAGTTGCTCCTCTGAGATAAGTAATATTGTTTCTCCAGAAAATTAATTATTTAATTAGTTATTTATAAAGAAAATAATTTCTTCCGGTGTTTTAGTCATCAAAATCTTAGAAAATAATTTTTTTACACAATTTCTTTAATTTAAAAACAAACACTATTTTGGTTGAGTAATTATTTAAATATTTATTTATTTATAACAATAGCCATATGTCAAAATCGAATAATCCTTAAATATATACAAACCACATGCAAATGTATGTCTGATTGTTTATATATTTTTAACAGCACATAACCTAATTATAAATATCTATATTTTAATTAACTTTTAATTAAGTAGATGAAATAAATTGGACAATTTATTGTGTAAGGAAATTATATAGAAAAAAAATTTTGCTGATTAAAATACTGAAATTTTTGTTAGAAATAACTAGTTAAATAATTAAGTTCCTGGTAGAGCAATTATTGACCTCAATGGAGCCATTCGGGGGCAATTTAACCATATGAAAACAAAAAGATTTTTCAACTTCTAGCGCCAATTTCTTTCCGGTCACCGTGTTACATAGAAAAGGTATAAACGTAAATATCACCAGACAGGTGTGTGCGATAATATAGTTAATGACAATAATAGTGTTACTTCCGTTTTTCAGACTTTTAGAAATGTGTAGACTAATAAGCAAGTTCCTATAAAGAATTTTTAAAGTAAAATTTGTTGAATAAATTCAACTTTATGTAAGTTATTTTCCTGATAAACTCAACTTTATGCAATTTATTTTCTTCAGGTTTCAAAAAGAACAAATTCTCATGAATTATTGTAAATCCAGATTTTAACTGTATTCTAATTTTTTTGTGTATTCCCTGGTATGTGATTAATACGAAATCTTCTTTTCTTTAAACATAAAACGTTTCTCTGAAACCCCCTGTAAACACCACACATATATCGGAAGAACATATTGTTTTAAAACAATCATTTGACAGTCGTAAATAATATGACCCGTGCCGTTTTCTTGACAAAAAAAAATCTTTCGCCCGTTAACTTTTATAATTTATTTCATAACCATTTATATTCAAATAGCACACAGCACAATATAGCATATAGTTGAAGAAAATTTTCAATAAATTCAAAAGTGCTGTCAACAAAAATTTTTGCATGTTTCACACATAAAATATGAAAATGTCAATTGTCTCATATTTTCTCAAAAAACAAATAAATTCACATTTGTGTTGTTTTTAAAATAAATTTTGTTTTTAACTGCGACGTTTCTCGATAGTGGTGTAATTTTTATTAAGGGGGGCAATATGTACCTTTAGACAGGCGGAAATAATTTCGAGAATTTTTTTAACAAGTAAAAAGGTTGGTCTATATTATTGAGGTTTGGCATTTTATTTACTATGACCTCAAATTCTTATATCATATTTTTTGTTTTGTTTTATTTTAAAATACAGCCTTTCTTTTCAAACATACACCTTGGAGTAAAAAATTAATTTTTGAATTTCCTAATATAACCCTTAATAAAGCCATCGAAATAGCTAATTTAAATGTAACTAATTTAAAAAACACCTAATTTAAAAAATACTTAATTTAAAGCTTTAAAATTATTTAAACTTAAAAAGTCCCTAATTTAAAAAAATTAGAATGAGTGAAGAAAGTGATAAACTAGTAGGTTTGAAAGACATTTTGAGAATTTTGGAAGATCCTGAAATAAAAATGGTTGGAGATTGAGTGAGTTACCACTTTCCAAAATGTGTTGAAGTTTTTGAGCAATAACTTGACCTTAGCAGAATTTGTAACTACCATCAGTACATAGCAAAGAAAGAATATTGTGAACTTTATAAATAAATAAAAGTGTGTATTGTCTAAAATAAATGGTTTTTAATGAAAATGTTAACTTTATTGTGACGTATGTAACCCCCCCCCAGTCACGTCTGTAACGTTTTTCAATTTTTTTAAAATAAATCTTGCAATGTTTTCAGTTTAGACGCTAATGTTTCCAGTAGACATTTTTCTTAAGATTATCAGAGAAAATTTTAAAGTACATATTTCTCAAACAATTAACAGTTTTTTAAATAATTGTAACAGTATGTCAAAATCCAAGTGCTTTTCACGTCACGTCCGTAACACCAACTTTATTAGCTCTAGCATTAAAACTAATAATGTTATGTATTTTATATTCAGTATAAAAATTGTGTACACATTTGTCTATCTGCTTAGTAAGTATTGAAATTTTGTAAGAAAAAAATAACTTCTATTTTTTTTGTTATGAGAAAGCGTGTAAATGTCATGTCCTTAACAAAATAATGATTGAATACATAAAAATGGCGGTTGTAGAAATATTTTATTGGAGCTTCTCACTCCACAAGTTCCCAAATTGTGGAAACTCTAGCAGTTGTAATTATTATTTGAAAAAAAAAAACTGACTTTTAAGATCTTGGTCCAGTCAACTACATATGAACGCCTCATCTTACCTTTGTATTAGTATTGTCCAAATATTTTTTAAAATCAAGCTTGATATAAATTGGAAGGAAAAATGAGTGAAACCCTACTAGAATAAACAAAGACCGAAAGAGAATACAATAATTGATTATATATATTTTTTTTTATTAAAAATACATTTTTGTTCTGATATGGGGTGTATCATTCTACCCCACCTATTATGATTTCGTTTTATTTCTTGATATCATTAAATTTCAATATTTCATGTATTCAGCACGTCGCTATCGGTCGTGTGTACTACAACCGCTGGCAATCTTCTTCAGTAGCTAACACACAAAAAACCGATTTTAGCATTTAACCGAGAATAACAGCATATAGGTACAAACAGAAAAAAGTGAAAAACGAATCAAGAAGAACAAACGAGAGGAAAACGACGAGTAGAGTTGAATATCGAAAAATAATATATTGAATTAAACATTGACTTTAAAAATTTCATTACCGATCGTCAATATTCTGTTTTTTTATTAAATAAAAAATCATAATACGTAATACTACTGCTTTCTCAATATTCACATTTTAGTCGAATTTTTCCTTGAAAAAATTAGACTTATACAGCCTATACGATAAGAACGGCGAGACTAGGGGCGCTATCCGTTTTCGGACCCGTAGAACGGTCACGATTCTGTAGAAAAAAAATGTCTGATATATATATATATATATATATATATATATATATATATATATATATATATATATATATATATATATATATATATATATTCCCGCTACCTTTTAATATGTGTAGGGCCCCCCTAAGGAAATTAAGAGCTGAAATTCGGTAAGTGGGGCTCATTTCCGATGCACTTCATACTATCAAAGTGGGGTCAAATTTTGGATCCGACCCAACCTTTAAAACTTTTCCAAACCAGTTGGAAATCATGTTTCGGTCGAATATCTATAACATATCCAAAATTCAGCTTCTTAGGATGATTTTGAGGGAGTAGAAGGGGAAAAAAGGATTTTAGCTGGATCTAACGCACCCACAGTCTTCCAAAATTAACGTAGAGGGTTGAAATTTGGTGTGTTGATAATGTTCGCACCTAGGTTCTGCTTTTAGGAAGGTTTTAATATCTTACCCTCACCCCCACCATTTTTAAGCTATAATTTCATGCTTTTTCGGCGTTTTCGAAGTTTGTACCACTCCCACAGGTCACCCAAATAAACCTAAAGGATTGAAATTTTGTATTCGGATTGAGTTAGTATCAAAGGGGTGCCTTCTGGGGGTCTCAACTTTTAACCCTTACCTCCACCATTTTTATTCCAAAAAGAACATGATTTTTCTTGTTTTTAACAGTTTCCTTCGGGTTAAAATCTGCCCCAAATAAACCCAGAGGGCTGAAATTTTGTGTACAGGTTAAGTTAATAGCCAGTCACTGCTTCTTGGAGGTTTCAACTTTTAACCCTTACCCCCACGATTTTTAGGCCAATATATTCTTGATTTTTTGGCCTTTTTTCTAACACGTCTTGAGACTCTCTGAGTAAACTTACAGGGCTAAAATTTTGTACATGTATTGAGTTAGTATCCAGTTAGTGCCTTTTAGGGATTGCACATTACTTTTCCCCCCACTTCTCCCATTTTTACATCGGAATTCAATGGTATTGTTAAATGTGTTTAAAATGCTTTATATTTATACTATAAGACAAGTTAGTAGGCGAATAGTAAATTTAAAAATTTAAAAAAAAATGAACTTCCTTTTATAACAAATGCAATACATACATATTAAGTAATTTAAAAATGTTATTAAAGTTAATGTTTATTTATAAAGTAGGAATTTTTGATTTTTATTTATAAACGAGAAATTTTGAATTTTTTTGGAAAGAAAAAATACCTTGATAAAGGCCTTCCAGTTTACTATTTAAGGTCCTTTTTTAATATTTAAAAATAAAACATATAGGGAATTGGTCGATAAGCATGGGTAGGAATGCCTCCGTACGAATTGTGCTGGCTTTGTTCCTGCTAACTGCTATCGGCACCAAATTCAGCCCAGATTCAGCCCTTAAAAACTTAAAACCTTTTTTTAAAGCTACGATCCGCCGAACACTCATCATCAGTTTTGAAACCACCAAAATGACAAATCGCTTGTAGACTTCCAATCACATTTCACTCGTAGACATTCAGTACCGAAGATGGAGGGGAAAATTCGACTTCCGTGATGGTGCCCCGCTGCTCCGTGCGTTTTTTCATTATTATATTAATATTATATGTATTTATTTTTACACTATTGACACATCAGTTGTATAAAATGTACAAAATGTTCCATATAATAACGAATTATATTACAGGTCCATATAAAAATGCAGTTTAGATACTGTGTAGCGATTGTAGCATGTAGAAAATTTAAAAGTTGAACACTGGTCCGTCAATGATCAGCGTTTTAGTAGCCTAGAAATAGCCCAATGCCTAAGGCAGACAATATTTTAAAAATGTCAAAAGTACAGTTGCCGAACGAAAAAAAAGCAAAATTTAAGAAAAAATAACTAAAAATTTTCGAATTTTAAAACTAGTCTCTGATTTTTAAATAAAGAATTCAAAATAGTCTAAACGGTTATTTGCCACCAACAATAGGGGATGAAAATTTATATAAAAAACCTGCTAAACCTAGAAATGTGAAATTTGGCATCAAGGCTCGAAACATTTCTGTTTAACCTCGTGAATTTGTACCTACCTGTGCCTGCGACTACTTTAATTTTGTTATTCATTTCACTTTTTTTCTATTTCATAGCTTATTTCTATCATTTTAGTTCGTTTTTTGCCCAGTTGAATTTTTTGATTTTTTAAAATTTACTTTTTTATAACTCCCGCTTGTAAAGTTATATTCGAAAGTTGTACGGCGGACGTAAAGAGCCGTATTCACATCATGATAAAACAAGCATGGTAAGCGTGCCTGAAACTACAGTAGCGTGCGTACAAATAGCTCACTGTGCGAGAAAATAATAATATTCATTTGTCAATGATAATCATATTCAAATTAAACATGGAATAATAAAAACAAAAACTATCTAGAAATTAATGAAAAAAATTTTTTTCATATAATCTTATTATAAAATAAAACTAGCCCTACTATTTTGTAAAATTGTATAGAAATAATTATTTTTTTCTCTCTATTAGACTTTTGAAGTCGTCGCGTCGTTATAAAAAATTATGTTCGATAAGTATGCGTAAAGTGAGTATCCAGTACGCTGAAATTGAGGCACTCACTAAAGGGACTGACACATACACAAAACAACATCTCGTGCGCTTACCCCCAGTCCTTTAGACTTATGTCCCAGTTTAAGCCTACTAGACTCTCTTTACGCATACGTATCGAAAATAACTATTTATTTATTTAAATTTTTAGATTACAACTGTTATTAATATTGTATTCCGGATATATTTCCTTCATTTGATGTAATAATATATATATATATATATATATATATATATATATATATATATATATATATATATATATATATATATATAAATGCAATTTATCTTTTGGGAATGTTCTCACAAAGATAAAATATTTCTCCTGAATAAAAAGTAGCCTATAACATTCTCTGTTCTCCAAGCTATCCCCATGCAAAGTTTAAAATCGATTGTTACAGTAATTGCGGCATGAAAGAAAGAGAAACAAACAAAACAAACAAAACAAACACGCTTTCACATTTATAATAGTAATTAGGATGTGATCGATTCCGATACGTGAATGCACCTGTCTGATCAAGTGATTTCTGACCAGTCTTAAGACTAAAAATATACCATACAGCTCAATATTAAAGATTTGGTGATTTTAATTTGTAATTGTACACCGAGTAGCTACGTAATATTGAATTTTAATAAAAAAAAATTAATTCGATTCATATTGTAGTCAACAGATGTTTCAATCTATTTTCATTGAAAGATTCAACTCCCATCTTCGTCGGATGCTAATTTTTTTCTTCCTTCAATAAGAAACTTATTTCTATATGTATACCTCCAAGTATATTTGATACATATAAAATATGTAATATACAATATAATACAAAGAGAAAGAAATAATATAACAAAAAGGAGATAAGAGACAAAATGAGGCCATCATGAGTACAATAATCATACCATTCTTATGGAAAAATAATGAATCGAATTGTAACTGAATAGACGAAGATGAAGATATACACTGTGTTATTCTGTATTGTACAGCAGTTGCAAACTTAGATTCATTGTGGCAAGTTACTTCATTCGCAATGATCAAAGAAAAGAAATATTGTAAAATGGGAAGATATGATTTCTATCAAATGTGTATCGTAGTACTATGTAGTTTATGGACTTAAAATTGAAGAAAAAACTTTTGTCAGCGAAATCACATAATGGACTCAAGATTAATTTTCGGAAAAAATTTTATTATTTATTTGTTTTGCATTTTAAGTAATCTAATAGCTCATTCAAAGAGTCTTTCAAATTGTGCACATAATATAATATTTTATCCCTTGTATTTAATATTTTTACCAATGCTAGTCATTTTCTTATGTACCGATAACAAACGACAGAAGGACGACGTCACAACTAGTACTAAATATTCATACAAGAAAACTTAGCAAAAACTCTCCGCATCCACTTTTAAATTCGAATTAAGGTCTTTATTGAGCCCCTTCCCGTCCGTTTTAATTTAACCATAACTTTAAGTCCCTATAATTTTTTGCTGAAAAACATAAAAATAAAAAACAAAAATTTGGGGGACAGGTCTACCCACACTGTGAACTTCCCATTGGGTGTCCTTAAAGACTAGATACTACTTCACATAAATAATTCTTTTTTCATTTCAGGCGACTCCTCCCCTGGGCCCCCGATAGAGGCTTTGCCTCTTGCACCATACCGGAGGTTTCGCCTTCTGTACCTAAGGGTGGGGGCTCTACCCTCATCAAACAAATGATAACATCATTTGTTCTCAAGATATGCGAAACAAAATATATTTTGGCAATAAACTAATTTCTTCAATTTTTCTTATATGGTGTTTTCCTTTTTTTTTAATTTTGTAATAAAATATTGGCGTTTTTAACATCAAGGAAGGTTCTTAGGCAATTATATAATAATGTTATGGTAAAAAATCCTTATAATCTATGTTATCTTAATAAAGTTAATTCCGTTTTTTTACCACAAAAAACAAACAGCTAATCTAATGAAATTAGTCCGGAGTTAATATCATCATTTGTTCTGGAGATATGCGAGACGAAATAAAATTCACGAACGAACGAACGAAGTAACGAACGCACACACAGACATCACGCTAAAAACGATGGATTCGGATTCTAGTGACCTTGAAACGTGGAGATATGTCAAATTTAGCGATTCGTAAAATCGGACCCATTACACTAGCTTCCTATGGGAAGTTAAAAATTTAAGTTTATTTTTGCTTTCATATATTCCAAAGTAGTTTAAAGTTCTATTAAATTGCAATTTGATCATGAAAACCCACCCAATTTCAACTTTTATTCATTTTTAACCAAAATAATGGTTATTCTACTATTGTTTAACAAAAATCTATACTTTTTTGAGTCCAAATTTATTGTCTTTTATTACTCATGTGGGAGAAGTACTAACTTGGCACACCCATTTTTGTACGTAAAATAGCTGTTTGCCCACTATACACTTCCCACAGACTTTTTTTCGTGTGGAAAGTATACTTTCTACACGCAAATTGACAACAAAACACGCAAAATTTAACAAATTTAATTAAAACACGCAACGCCGGCGTCTTGTATTTTCATTTAATAAATATGTCAAAATTATTTCTATAGAAACCACCAACAAAACAATTTAAACGATATTTAATTCAAAAAAAAGACAAACACTCAAAAATATTATTTTAAAAAGGAATAAAAATAGTAATAATAATAAAAAAAGTATGCAAAATTCGTAATAAAAAATAGTATATGCAACTCGTGCAGGATTATCGATTGCCCACTCGAGCGAATGAGCGCCCTCACTACGATCGTGCGCTCAACTTCGCTTTCGTGGGCAATCGACAATTTTCCGCACTTATTGCACAATATACTATTACGTTATAGTCTTCAAAAATACGAATAGATTAATGGTGCTTATATAATTTGAAAAGAATTAAAACAGAGTCTAATACAAAATTGTGTTACCTACTTGTTTAAGAGTAAAATTTATATTGAATGCAGTCATATATGTCTGTTAAAAACACCAAAGTAAATTTTAGCAGTAGAAATTTCAACTCGAATGTAGATAGTGATATTATGTTGCTTTTGCTCATTGTTTGTTTTAATTTTAGGCCTACCAGACACGGACGAAATTCAAAATCCCATATACAATGGACAATTTATATCGAGCTATTACCACCGATATATCGTTAGCGACACTTTTATCGAAATTGAGATTTTTATTGGAAGCAACATTTTAAACTGTAACGGACCAAGGAGTGTTAACGTTTTTCTCCAAAAAGCGTTAATTAACGATTTATAGCAACTGCTTAGTTTATCGCTAATACAACACATTTTAACATTTTAGTGTAACCGACAATAACCATCTTTATTGTAAGGTTAATAAAATAATATGAATAATACACTCAGGCGTAATAAAATTAAGACAGCAGAAATATCGCAAGCGTCATACAAATATTTAAAAAAATCCTTCTCCTGTAAAATTTGATATTTGTCTGTTACGCTAAAATGGCGGTAATGGCTGGATATATTACATCTATACAAATATTTGTATTCAAATTTGAGCTATTCAAAAATATACGCAAGTTACATCTTTGGAGATTTTAAAGCCTCTGCAATCTGTAAACTAGTTTTTATTTAAAACAACTATCTTACAAAGAGATTTTTTCTTCAGTAATTTTTTCACGTATTATTTTCACATTAATCTTGTAGAGATATCATTTGGATATCATACTTTCGGCAGGAACAATTTTGCGGGTAAACTCGTTTCTTTTTCTACTTTAAATTACACTTTTAAAAGTATAATTTAAGTCACAGTTTTTCTTCCTTTACCGAAACTGATGATGCTTTTGACAAAATATATAAACCCTTAAAGAATTTAACATACAGAAAGAATGTAATTTTGTTTTCTTATGACTTTAAAAGTCTTCTATACAAACTGAAGAGTATGTATAAACTAGAAAATTTTTATAAACTTAAGAATAAAATTAAATGACTTAATATTACAATAAATATATTTTCCTTGGCTTTTATGTGCACAACTTAAAGCTAAAATTATTATAGAAATGTAAAAAAATAAACTCATTCCATTATTTCGAGCGAATTACGTTTTCTCAAATAAAATCACAGATTTCATATTATATACTATTAATTATAACAATAATAATTCTGTAAACTTCAAAAACGTTTACTTTGAAAATTTTGAAACGAAGAGAGACGACACAAACATGCGCCTAGGTAACTACTACACCTAGCATCTATTATAATATTTCTTCTTGTATGACACCGTCGAGTATACTTAACAATTATTTTGAGACAAAACCATTAAAATTACACTACCTCAAACAATAGAAACTTAATTAGCACAATCAGTGGAATCAATGCTGTGTGTTGTGAGCTACATAGAAGGAGAGTTGAAAATAATACCATTACGACTCTGTATATACCACCTACATAATATATTCGAGTTAAAAGAACTAAAACCTCATTACTTCTAGTCCTTTTTTCTTTATATTTTAATTTAGGTTTCTTATAAGGTGTGCCAAATAAAAATATATAGAATGAAATGATTCTAAAATATTTTTAAAAAACAGTCTTGAAAAACTGTGAAAGGTAAAAGACTGAAATGGTCCAACTATGGTTAGTGTATTAACGGAACTTAATCAAAGATAAAGTTGGCTTAGTATTCAATAGAATTCAATAGTGCCGTTTTCCGATAACGTTGCTTATTGATTGCTTTAATTCTTAAGCATTTAATTAGTACATTGCATAAGAATATAAATTATTGCATCAATGTTTTTTTCTTTTTTTGTCTTTTTAAAGATACGAGTATAAGCATTATCGCAATTTTTATGATATTAAAAAAAAAATTGTTCTTATGTATAAAGTAATACTTTATCTTGTTTAGAAAAGCAACTTCTAAGGAAATTGTGAAATTTCAAACGTTTTGAGTTATGTATTCTCTATGCGGTCCCGATCCATCGCATAAAAATACTATACTTTTTATAGCTATTTATGAAGTTGTTAAGGGGGACCACTAGTGTGACCGTCTGAAAAAAAGGTGATTTTTGGGAATTTTTTTGGGAACAGGAAAGAAAACTACTGTATGGATTGTTTTAATATTTTAAGGATATATTCGTTGATATATGGGTAGTTATACAAAAATAGGGAAGAAAATGGACTTAATTCCGGACCGACATTATTTTCATACATAAGCTCTGGCAAGTAGTTTTATTTCAAGTTGATGACATTTTTCACACTATTTCAAAGTGGCCAGTCAAAAAATTAAAAATTATAAATTTTATGGCCATTATAACAAAAGAGACATCCAGGAAACTGAAAAAATGAGTAAAAAACTAAAATTAACACAAGAGAATTTCTTATATTCATTTTTATTATTAAGCATAATTTATTAAACTATTAAACAATTTATTAATTTTTATTATTAAACAATTTTTATTATTTTTATTATTAAATTTTTAATTATTAAACAATTTATTATTTATTTAATATGTATTATATATTATATTAGTAGTATATATATTAGTAGTTATATAGTGTACCTATATACGTATTAAAAAAAAAAAATTTTAAAAAATTTAAAAAAAAATTAAAAAAAAATAACTAAATAAATTTAAGAAAATTGCGAATTTATTATTTATTAGAAAGTCATTTACGACAGTTTAATACATATTATATATTATATTAGTAGTATATGTGTCAGTAGTTAAATATTATATTAGTAGTATATGTGTCAAAAGTAGTATATTAATTATATTGTATATACCATACAGAAAAAAAATGGAAATTTATTTTTTATTAAAAAATATACGGAGTCATGTATTACAGTCTTCTAACATTTACCTAATTTATTTACATTATTTAAGTTTAATCACGTTTTTTGGAGCTGCCAGGAGACTGAGAATACTTCAATATTCTTTAAAAATCGGCTAAATAACGTTTTTAACAAAAAAAAAAAAAAAAAAACAGGTCCGCTATTCCATTACAACATATTTACAACTCATACAACTGAAAAATTTCTTATATCCACTGTATTTTTCACGAAAATGGTGACCAGGCTACTGAGAAATTGACCGGACCGAGTACGATCTCACTTACAATGTTAACTGCATTAGTTGATACAACCTCAAATTAAGTAAAACTTGTACTTTATATTATTTATTATATTTCAGCTAATAACTATGACAAACGATGATTTAATCGGAATATAAATTTTTCATATTTTTTAAGTGTTTTTGTTTGAAAGGAGACAAAATTCAATAGGTTATTTCTTAAAGAAAGTATAAAAAAATTCAAAAATTATTTATACAATAAAAAAGTACCAATATTATAGATTACTACCGCAGTGTAAGAACCGCATTTTTTTTTTTATACATTCAGAAAAAATAATTATGTTTTACTTTGGAGAGGAGACATGCCAAGAGACTGAGAATTTTACATTTTAAGTGTAATTTTTATAAAAAATACATTTCGAAAACCGGTTATTTTGAGTGACCCGTGAGACGCAGTAATAGTTTACAGTTTCCATCTAGAAGAAATGTGTTTTTTCAAAATATTAATATACGAAATTAGTTGGGCCGTCCGAAATTAGAACTACCCGTATAATAAATTCATGATGAAATTTTTGGACCAAAAAAATGAAAATTCAGTGAGTTATTCGCGATCTCCCAAGGTTCCAAAAAAGAAAAGTCTCCCCACTGCTGCCGTGATAGCGACCTTCACAGTGCCTGAAATCAAAAACACCAAAAAGCCTATTAAACTAGAAGGTATTGCCTGTGCCATGAACCTCAATCGAAAAAAAAAGTTAAAAATTAACAAAATTAACATATTTTTTGGCCTGCCAAAATTAGATTTTTTATTCGATCGGAAAACTGGAGGTTCTTGGCACAAAGAATAAATAAAAGAAACTGCAATAAAAATCAAATCGATCGGATGATTTGTCTTCGAGTGATAACTGCAGCGAATTTGAAAAATGTAGTTTTTCTTTACCTTAATACCTTTTAGTTTCAATCACTGAGAATTTTAACTAAAATTAGTTACGATGTACTCACCATAACGGTCATAGTAAAACTAGATGAGTCGTTTAAATGTGCTAGGGTCTAGCTGCTCCACAACATGTGACTGGCAGCCACGTCCAGGAACTCCAGAACTATCAACTTTCAATATTTCTCAATACCTCAAAGTTAACAATGAAAATCAGAATCCGCTCTTCAGATGGCTGTAACTCAAAAACTATTTAAGACATGCACTGGAAATTTTAGTATGTTATTTTTAAAAGTATAGACTATCGAAACATGCAACTAGTAACTAACTCAAATAATACTTCTTAAGTGGTCAACATAAATTCTCAAGAAAATAACCGTAAACTTATTTCTCCCAAATCATGACTGCTACTACCTCCCTTATCCTTCTAGTTGGCATCACACATTTACGAAAGATTCAAGATCTAAATACACGCAAATCTCTTTCCTACACGCATAAGACCGCACATTTCATTGAAGTTAGGAGTTCGATTTCGAACACTCGCTAAAAATTTGTTGAAAAAGGATCACAATCAAAAACGAGATCCATTCAAAAATCAAACCCAATAAACAACAGCTCGAATAAATCCTTGAAGCGAAAAGTCGTAATGAAAATTATTTTATTAAAATGCTATAAAATACGAAGTCAAACTAAAAGGAAACTACCAAACAAGTACAGATAATACCTCGCACAACAATCATGTCTTAACGACTCAAACCGAGAAAAAAGGATAAACGACATTTTTATCAAGACTTAAAATTTATTTATTTATTTTTTGAATGTTACTTGAATGTGCTTTGGTTCCCATTTTCTTCTTGCCTAGCATATTATACATTTATATCAGCACACAGAACTGCTTCCATCCACACCGCTCAACAAACAGTCGGTACGTTGTTAATAAAAAAACGCCGTGAGCAGCGGGGCCCCATCACGGTAGTCGAATTTTCCCCTTCATCTTCGGTATTGAATGTTTACAAGCGAAATGTGATCGAAAGTCTGCAACCGAATTGTCATTTTGTTGGTTTCAAAACTGGTCATGAGTGTTCGGCTGATCGAGGCTTTAAAAAAAGGTTTTAAGTATTTAAGGGCTGTATCTCAGTAAATTTCAATTTTGTGCCGAAAACAGGTAGCAGAACAAAAACCAACACAATTCGTACGAGGGCATTCCTGCCCATGTTTATCCGCTAATTGCCTTTATGTTTTAGTTTTAAATATTAAAAAAGGACCTTAAATAGTAAACTGGAAGGCCTTTATAAAGATATTTTTTCTTTCAAAAAAAATAAAAAATAAAAAAAATAAAAAATAAAAAATTATTTCTTCGGTATTGAGTGTCTACAAGCGAAATATAATTGAAAGTCCACAAGCGATTTGTAATTTTGGTGGTTTCAAAACTGATAATGAGTGTCCGGTTGATCGGGGCTTTATAAAAAGATTTTAAGTTTTTAAGGGCTGAATCTCAGTAAATTTCAATTTTGTGCCGATAGAAGTTAACAGGGAAAAAGCCAACACAATTCGTACGAGGGCAATTCTATCCATGCTTATCCGCCACTTGCCTTTGTGTTTTACTTTTAAATATTAAAAAAGGAACTTAAATAGTAAACTGGAAGGCTTTTAAGAAGATATTTTTTCTTTCCAAAAAAATCCAAAATTTCTATTTTATAAATAATAAAAATCCAAAATTCCTAAATAATAATTAAATAAATAAATAAACAGTGACTTTAATAACATTTGCAAATTACTTAATATGTATGTATTTCATTTGTTAAAAAATTGTATTCACTTTTTTTTAAATTTTTTAAAATTACTATTCGCCTACTTGTATTTAGAATAAACATAATGCTTTTAAAACACATTTAACAACAGCATTCAATTCCGATGTAAAAATGGGAGAAGTGGGGGGAAAAGTGATGCGGACTCCCTACAAGGTACTAGCTGGATACTAACTGAATACACGTACAAAATTTCAGCCCTCTAGGTTTCCTTATGGAGTCTCTAGACGTGTTAGAAAACAAGCAAAAAAATTAAGGAAATATTGGCGTCAAAATCGTGGGGGTAAGGGTTAAAAGTTGAAACCTCCAAAAAACAGTGTCTGGCTATTAGCTTGACCTGTACACCAAATTTCAGCCCTCTAGGTTTATTTGGGGAGATTTTGACCCGAACGAAACTGTTAAAAAACAAGAAAAATCATGTTCTTTTGGGTATAAAAATGGTGGGGGTAGGGGTTAAAAGTCGAGACCCCCAAAAGGCACCCCCTTGATACTAACTCAATCCGAATACAAAATTTCAGCCCTCTAGGTTTATTCGGGTGACCTGTGCGAGTGGTACAAACTTCGAAAACGTCGAAAATGCGTGAAATTGTAGCTTAAAAATGAGGGGGGTGGGGGTAAAATATTAAAACCTCCAAAAAGCACAACCTAGGTACGAACTTTATCAACACACCAAATTTCAACTCTCTACGTTAATTCTGCGGGGCTGGGGGCCTGTTAGATCCAGCGAAAATCGTTTTTCCCCCCTCTACTCCCACCATATCATCCTAGGAAGCTGAATTTTGGATATGTTGTAGATAATTGACCGAAACATTATTTAAAACCGGTTTGAAAAAGTTTTATTGCTTTTCCGCCCCCCACCACCCCCTTAAAGGTCGGGTCAGAAAAAAAATTTGCCCAAAATTTGACCCCACTTTGATAGTATGAGGTGCCTCGAAAATGAGCCCCATTTACCAAATTTCATCTCTTAACTTCCATAGGGGGGCCCTACACAAATTAAAAGGTGGCGGGAAAATATATATATATATATATATATATATATATATATATATATATATATATATATATATATATATATATATATATCAGACATTTTTTTTTCTACATATTCGTGTTCTACGGGTCCGAAAACGGATAGCGCCCCTACTCTCGCCTCTCGCAGCTCTTATCGTATTGACTGTATAAGTCTAATTTTTCGGAGAAAATTCGACTAACTAGATTTGTTTTCTACGCACGTACATAACTATGGTGTACATAGTCGGCCTGACGTTCCCCCACTCTCGTACTTCCCCCACCAACCCTCATTGTTACAACGTATTTACGTTTTGTCGTTCGCAATGGCCGTTAACGAATCAAACTAAGTAAGTTAGTGTGTTTGTTTGGTCTCGTTGAAGAAAACATTCATTAGACATATTCCAGTAGAAGTTTCAGGCCAGCAACCGATTCGGCTTGGCCTACCTGACCATTCTCTCAACAAACGGGATCACCCACTTCTTTGACCCCGGCCATTTTAACAAAATAATAACATCAGAAATAAAAAGAAATCGTACAACTGTATGTATGGATATTTGGCCTCTATCGGTTTGTTCGTTCATTGTATCCTATGTGAGTAAAAATAATGTGGAGAGAAGGGAAAAAATTTTCTTTTATTAATCAGGCAAATTTATTATTACAATATGAGAATACTCAGCTGCGGCTATTTTTCTAATTTTTTTCAGTATATTAATAAAATAGCAAATTTAACTCTTTCTATTAGAAGAACTACTACCTTAAAATTTAATTAATGTCGCATAAACGACAAGTCGCATCGCATCAAGTGCAAGTTGTACTTGCGCTAACAATGTTCCGTACAATTTTTTGTAACGGAATATGAAAGTGGATGAAATATTTTTTCTAGTGAATTTTACGTCTATTTACGTTTACCAGAAAAAAACAGTGATATTTACTAAATGAAGTAAATGTACCTGCTAAGGGTCGCCTTTTTTTTCTTTCAATAATAATTATTAGCAATAACGTAAAAGCCCCTATACTCTAACGCGATTCAATACTCGAACAGTTTTGATATTCATCGATTTCGTTCAGAAATAACTTCATTAATATATAAAATATCAAAACTGTTTGAGTATTGAATCGCGTTCGAGTGTAGGGGCTTTTATCCTAGTATTTATTATAAAAAATGGTATTGGATAATATTTTAAGTTAGAAGATTTTTTATTTAAATATTATTGTCAGTTTTTTTTTAATAGCTTGAATTTTATTATTTCTGTGGATACCTAACAAAATTTTACAAATATTAGATTATTTAGGTATTTACAGAGATTGTATATAATATGTTTTTCGTGTACAAAATTAGCCATTCCATACTTTTTCTCTAATTTTTGAAACTCACTTTATAAAGAATTACCAAAATACCCGTTTAACATAATATTAATACAATTACTGATTAACAACATCTTGATCAAAGCAAAATATGTCATGAACTTTTCTTTTTACATACCAAGGAATTTGCGCAAGGAAATTCAGTTCTGATAATTTTCGCTCAATCTACACCCCATTCTTAATGTTCGTGAATTTTCTTAGATTTTTCCGAACAATCCTTCTGGTAATAAATGCCGAGGACAGCAATTTTTATGTTTTTCCAAAAAAAAAAAAATGTTTTAAAGTATGTGGTTATACATATAACTGAATTTGTGCTTTAATAATCTTTTATTTAATACCTTACTCGGTGTTCTTGGCAAAAAGCTTTTTCTTTTACTTTCCAGATGGTCCCCTAAAATGAACCCCCCTAGAATTGAAATTCAACTTCGTATCTGGTATAAGGCTGCCACACCCTCCGTATTAAGTTTCAAATTTTCGCGTTGAGTGATTTCAGAGGAAATTGCCTGTGACACTCGGACATACACGGAAGTGATTGCATAAGTAGCCAGTTTTGGCACGAAACACTAAAAGGGATTTATATAGCAAATCATAATAAAACTCCCCCCATCCCAAAAAAAGAAAAATTACTCATTAAAGTTTTTGAAGCACTTTTCTTAGCAATTGAACTCTATTTTTCACAATTTAACTGAAAATATAAGGATCATTCTATTAGATCAATATAGCTGTTTCGAAATTCACAAAACATTTCAAAGATGACGAAGTATTTTTTACATTAGCTACGAACGGGCCGGATCATTGCATAGGCAAATAAAACAAATGTCATCATTGCATAGACAAAAAAATATGACAAGAGGTTTTTAATTCTTAGTAAAATATTTGTTTACAAATATAAAATACCATAAAATTATGCTCAAATCTGTCGATATTGTTTTAGATATATTTTTTGTGTGCTTTATTTCTTGTGCGGGAAGGATTCGGTAAGAAGAAAATGTCTAAGGCCCCAAAATGATAGAACATAACTGTACCCTGTATTTAAATCTGAACCTAACATAGCTGAATGGTGGAAGAATTTATTATAGTCTGCAACTTTTCAATGAAGTCAAACTCCTGCAAGTAATTTTGAGTTAGATAAGGACATTTTTTAATGTTTCATAAATTTTTGTTCTCCAAAAAAATTCTTATCAATCCAGCCAGTAAAGAGTTGAATTTTGACATATATAATATTTAAGTTATTTGATGTATCTTGAATATTTCATAGAAGAATAAAATTAAATTATTGAAAGAATATTTTTTTTGTTGACATGTACGGTATTTTCTTTTCATTCATTCGCCTGGAAAATAATTTAAACGATAACGAAAAGAAATAGAATGGAGGGAAACAAAACAGAGAAGAAACGTCTCCACCCCCCAGTTCTGAATGTCCGAAATATTATTGTAATATTTTTCCTTTTTTCATCTGCGATACTAACCCACACATAAAGATATGTATATGCGTGAAAAATCTATGAGGGAAAATGTTTTTTCACTCTCAGTTTTCGTAGGTCACATTGTTTCTTTAGTTGTTTGGTAATATACCTCTGTATTCGGTCGCCTATGAAAAACATACATATTATACCTAAATATTTAAAATAATTTTTTTTCCTTTTTTTGGAAAATATTAAGACATATTTTTCCCATGTTAAAGAAGAAAATGATAGCTATTTAAGATCGTAATATTTAGAACGGAACGGTGATTATATTTTTGATAGAAATTATTTGATTTTTGTCAGATTCTTTTTATAGGCTATTGTAACACCTAGAAAACATTAACAACACATACAAACGTTTTTTAAGTATGTAGTCGTCTTAACCTATTTTCAGTAAAATTTTAGTAAAAAGATCAAAAATCGTTTATTTAAATTTCTGTCGAAAACCACGCTCTGCTACTATTTATAGCAGTATTTTAAAAAGTATTAACCCTTTACACTCCGTAGGCACCGCTATTGCGCCATTTCTATTACTGCACTAACTCCGTAGACACCGCTATTGCGCCATTTGCTATCAGTGCACTAACTCCGTACGCGCCGCTATTGCGCCACTGATTTCACCAGATCCCTAGTAGTTGTATCCCTACGTGAAGTGAATCTCACTCTAAAGTACAATATGATCAAGGCACGATACAGGCTGATCTTATATGTTTGTACATACGTATTTAAAAAAAAAAAATTAAAATTTATACATCTGCGACTCCGTAGAGGAAATATAAAAACAACATATAATATGTACAGTGGTGTATTATAAGCGGAAATGTAATCCCGTAAGACGTGAAACAACCGAATATTGTGACACAGGTCCAAATAAAAAACTTGAGCCACGGATACATATGGGTGATTGTTTCTCAGATATCACACTTTGTTGAATTGCAAAATATAAATTTCACTTTCTGTTTATCTTATTACAAACTAAATTAATTAAATAAGTGAATTAAGATCTTTAAATAATAACATTAAGATCTGTTTTTAGTAAAACAGAAATTCATTTTTCAGCTGCTCCAAAATAAAAATGTCTCAGAGTTGCTGCACTCTTAAGTAAAAAAAAAACTCTCGGAGTGCAAAGGGTTAAGTTAAATGTTAGAAAATCTGAAAATTAAATTGTGGTGGTGTGTGTGAAGCTGAAATTTAGAAAGTAAAATGAAAGAATGGAATAAATTTTAACAATGTTTATTAATCAAAACTGCTAATTTACAAAATTACAAACAGAGTGCGAAAAGGATCACCACTTATAAACTGATTCATTATAGAGCCTGCAATTGATCACTATGTCTACAGGGAATTAAAATTAAACGAATATTGAATTTCAAAACATTACAAATTATATTTATCAATTTATCAATAAAATATATCAACAATAAAGGATTATTATTTAATGAAAATTTAGGAGCAAACAATGTCATTGAACGATGGCATTTGAAAATTTTTGTATTTATCGAATAGGACAGTTTTCAGAAAACATTTAACAATTAGATGGAAAAATATTACCTAATCACAGCTGGTCTTTGTTATATTCCAATATTTACCTTTATCCAAGTTCGCGATGAAATGCAAATATTAGAAAATTATTTACACATATTAAATTTGAAAATAATCACCACAGGAGAAAACAATCTTAACCCTAAATAATCCTAATATTAATAAATAGAAAAAAGAAAGATTAAATTTCAATAATCACAAATGTATGTAAAATAGTTACAAAACATACAATTGTTTAAATAAAAATGAAATTAAATTTTATTAAAAAAAAACTCACGTTTAAATAAATATCACCAAATATTATTGGCGTCATAAATATGGAAATATTAAACTATAAACACTAAACTACACTAAATTTCTCCCAGGTGATCCGAACGTGTTTCTATGACATAATTAAATATATGTTTTTTAAAATTTAAATCGGAACAATGATAGTCATGAAGTCTTAAAGACCAAATGACTTGCTGGTACTAAGACGCATTCACCGCCTCATAGTCCACTAATTTTTTTATTACAAGGTACCTGAAGGATACCTTCAAACTGACTAACAGCTGTATGGGTTACTGTGTGAGCTCCCATGCGTCTTATCAGTTGGCTTAAATATGCTTGCAGCGCGTGCGCACGATCTAATAAAATTTTCTACTATCCAAACAAGAATTATTTACTTACAGAAATTACATAATGCACATGTACCGTTAATTAATTATTAAATATTTTTAAACTGTATATGTGTAATATGCTCATCATAAAATAGAACAGGGTTGGAATGCGTATGTATTTTAAATATTATAAAGTTAATTTTAAGAAAATTTTATTAAAAATGGTTAAACAATATATTTACTACATTTAAAATACGTTGAAACGGTGATTCAAAAACCCATCTTATATGACTTTTTCCATTCTCTTCGACTAAGTAAAAAAAATTTTAGACGATTTTTCAACTGTAGCAAATTTTGGCAAAAAACTAATTTCTTCTGTCGAAAAATGAACAAAAACCATTTTCTGGGAGTCGGACGTTTTTGCTTGAAGAATTCCAAAAATTTAATCCAAGAATTTTGGCTTTCCAACGTTTTTCCCAAATTTCATAAAAATAGAATGACTATTTCCACACGTCATGACAGACTCTAAGAGTTGTAAAAGTGGCTTCTCCATTCCAATCTTCTTTCTATAACAGTGTAATATGCTCAGGGTCTTATCTAACAATAAGTGAGAAATATACCTCGACCGTCACTACATTAATTCGAAGAAGTGCCCATCATGCAAGATAGATTATACATGTAGTGTGCTAAACATTGGTACACATTTCAAATACGCGCAGACTTCAGAAAAATCGGGATATAGTTATTTCCTCTTTATTCTAAACTGGTAGTTCTTAAAACTCGGAAGTTAATTACCACAAAAAATTAAAAAACTCGTGTATTTTTCCA
Organism: Brachynemurus nebulosus; assembly: GCA_035578155.1. Lineage (NCBI taxonomy): Eukaryota > Metazoa > Arthropoda > Insecta > Neuroptera > Myrmeleontidae > Brachynemurus > Brachynemurus nebulosus. Next base: position 18,315,231 of record JAPWDM010000001.1, on the reverse strand, counting down.
ACTAATTTGCATTAGTGATAATGATAAATAAAAACTAAAACATTTTATTTATTTATAAAACACATACATTACATTTTTTATACACATATTAACTTTTTGTTGGTCCGTTAAAAATTCTTACATTAATAGAACATTACGTTCTTATAAATTATATATTTTCAAGTAATATTTTCTCTATTATTTCATGATTTCACTATAATAGCCAATATACCAATAATATGTGCAATATGTATTAAAATATACTGTTTATTTTATATGAGGGAAAATGCATCAAGTTTGATCCGTTAATAAAACAATAGCGGAGCTATATATTACTGTGGAAAGGAGTGGGGGAAAAGAGGGTTATCCATAAACGAAGCTAGTTAATTCCCACCAATATTTTCTACCAATCATTTCTCTCGTTACATTGCTTTTCTTCTCGCCGGCAATATATTGGAAACAATATTGTGCAACTGAGTGTTTCTAGAATTATAGAATATTATCCAAACAAACAGTAGAATTATTTTTACAGCAGTAACTATACAAAGTTTTAAATATTAGATCTTCAAATCGATAATGGTCTGTTAGTTCTCGAGGCCACCAGAGCACACGTCATATGTTATTATAATGTTTATATTGCCTGAACATACATTAATGTCTTTTTATCTTGAAATATTTAAAGAATTAACGAGCTGGTTTTGTACGATTAAGTGGTAATAGGTAATACAAAAAAGAAATTCCGAAAAAATACTTTTAAATGTTGCTAGTTAATTCAATAACCACCAATAATTTTTGTACTAAATTTTAATAATTTTGATAATCTATTCGAACTATTGACAATATTCAGTGAAAACACATTAAGATAATGACATCACAAACATCGCGACCATTTATGGTGCTGTATATTGTAATCAAATTATATTTTTTAAAATTATACTTTCAAAAATTTTTAAAAATATCATTAGTTTTATTATAATTAATTGATTATTTAATATCAAATTTTAATTAATTATTATTTATTATACATCGTTTCTAAAAGATGTTTCGCATCGATTATTATCAATGTTATTTATAATAAAATAAAAAAAAAATTATAATTATTTTTTATTCAAAAACCTAATTATGAAGGTACCAAAAAGAAATTACATATTGAATTAATAAAAATAATTACTCTCATTTTTTACTGAAGACTTATCTATATAGGCTGTAACCACTTTAAATTTCTGTGTGGGTTAATTAAAACATTGAATTTCAAAGCATTTAAATATTTCAAATATTTTTTATCGAACATTTTAGTTTTTAGTGCAACAGGATGAACTTTAATTTAACAACACTCAGAACATCTTAAATATTTTGGGGCTTTTTTCCTTTACTGAAAATCATGTTCGGCTTGCCACACATTAAACGGTTGCTTGATCACCATATTTCAAGGAAACGTTTACATACAATAATCTCTTTTTTACTTATTCCCAATCTATATTATTTAAAACTAGAAGTAGTCTGTACTAATATATAATGTATGTAGATTATATTGTGGTAATACAATGAAAAATTATATTCGTTTTTTCTATTTAATAAAAATAAAATGCAAATTAGCAGCACACACTGGATCAGTCGAGAGAGTTAAACTGTGGGCATACAATATACAATACGATGTATGTATGTATTTAGGTATATACCCGGTCGCTAGCTCCTGCTCAGTAACCTAGATTATTATTTTCTGTTTATTTATTTTTGCATAATATAGTTATGTGGGAAAAAATTCGCTTTAAAGCATATTAATGTATTGTACGGGATGTCCAAAAACAAGATAACTCCTCAGTGGGCTTCTACTGGCTACCTCTTGCAATTGCTCCAAGAAAAAGTGAAGAATTTTGTCTATCCGACAAGAAAAAATATTTTCGATACAACTTTAACTTTGTCATTGATTATACTTACCAGCAGACGATAATAATCAATTTCTTAAAAATTATACGACGTCCTGAAATTTTAAAAGGGTTCACTATATTTGGTGACGTCACAGTGAGGAATTTTCACAGCTTTATCTGTTAAAATTTTAATAATAAGAGGAACAATTTACTCTTCTTGAGCGTCAATTGTCGATTCCAACGAATTTGGGATGAGTGTAGTAAAATAAAGCATTTCAAATTCTGTAAAACTCGATTGTATGACCAGTATCGAGTCATACCCGTAACGATTGTAAATTTTAATTACACTATTTAACTCGAACACAAACTTCAGTGTACCTACCATATTTTTTGAACAATAAAAAATAAATATAAACATTAGGTAGTTATTGGTTTTATCAAAAAAATAATATATTGTGCAATAAGTGCGGGAAATTGTCGATTGCCCACGAAAGCGAAGTTGAGCGCACGAATGTAGTGAGTGAGCTCATTCGCTTGAATGGGGCAATCGACAATCCCGCGGGAGTTGCACATACTATTTTTATTACGAATTTCACATACTTTTTTCTATTATTATCACTATTTTTGACATTTTTATTACTTTTTAAAATAATATTTTTAAATGTTCGTCTTTTTTTTCTGATTTAATTATCGTTTAAATTACTTTGTTTGTGGTTTCTATAGAAATAATTATCAAATATTTATTAAATGAAAAATTAAAAGACGGCTTTGCGTGTTTTATTGTCAATTTGCGTGTGGAGAGTTACTTTCCGCACGCAAAAAAGTATGCGGGAAGAGTACAGTGGGCAAACAGCTATTTTGCGTACCTAATGCGGGCAATGGGTTCATTTGTTTATTTGAACTCACTCCAAAGCATTTTTTACAAGTTGAATTGGAAATTAGTAAAAAAAAAATAGGCAAAATGCGGACAGACATAACAAACAATAAAGGGTTCTGAGTTTTTGACTACGAATTCCTAATTAGTATTGATAAGTAATAATGAATGCGCTAGTATTTTACAATAATACTTTGTACGGTTTACTAAATGTCATTTATTACTGAACATATAACTTTGCCAAATATAATTTAACTTTTTATTACTGAATATACAACATAAGAATTTTATGAATTTGACAAGAACATGGATGCAGTCGAAGCTCATCAAATAATTTATTAAACGGACGAAACCACGCTAGGGATGCCGTAAAAATTTTAAAGTGTACTCAAAACTACAACAGAGAGACGCTACCCCAAATTATTCCACATTTCTTTATAACATAAAAACGGGTAGAACCTTTGCACGCACTTATAAAATTGGATTATGTTAAAATACCCCTGTCGCAGCATCCTGCATAACATAGCGAATTTACGTTTATAAAAATTGATTTTTCTCGGAAACTAGTTGACATAAAATACTAGTTTAAAGACCTTTTTATGTAATTTTTTCTCCTCCTTTAAATGGTATAAAAAAATTTAACAAAACTTTTTGAATAAGTGGAAATTTTGGCAAAAAACTAATTTTTTTCAAGAACAAAAACCATATTCCTGGCATCGGACATGTCTGGCTAACGAACTTGTCCAACGGTTTGGTATACTTTCAACATTTTCACCAAATTTACGTAAAAGTAGGACACTTCGTTTGAGAGTTATCGTGTGGACACACATATAAATAAATAAATAAATTAATAAATAAATAAATAAATAAATATATATATATATATATATATATATATATATATATATATATATATATATATATATATATATACATATATATATATATATATATATATATATATATACATATATATATAATATATATATATATTTATATATATATATATATATATATATATATATATATATATATATATATATATATATATATATATATATATATATATATATATATATATATATATATATATATATATATATATATATATATATATATATATATATATATATATATATATATATAAATTTTAGTGAATATTATTTTCGGTTTCTAGGGACCCCAAAACAAATTTCTGCGTCAAGTCGCGTCATGACAGTGGCTGTAATAGTTGAATTCCGTTCTGGAAATTCGCTAAAAAGTATTTTGGTTTTTTTTCAAAAGTAAATTTTATCAGACCATTTATTATGAATTTAGCTACATAAAATCTTAGTAAATTTAGACGGGAATAATGAATTATGAACTGTGTAAACTATGAATTATGTATTATTACATAAAATGTTAAAAATTAGACTGTATAAATGTGACCTACCACCATATTGGTGTTGGTAATATACTGTGTCTAAATAATTTTATTGATTACTGTACCATAATTGTTTTTACGAGTTGTGTTTTTATTTACTATTTGTTATTGTATTGTGTTATGTTTTATGTTACATTAAAAGTATATATATTATATGGCCTTTTTTAATATTTTGTATTTTTCTTTTTGTGAAAAAATAATGGCATATATAAAATACTGTTAATTTAAAAATAAAAATAATGTATTTATATTTGCCATGCCGAGTACCGCACACAGTAAACTCGACAATAACAAAGTAAATAATATTTTTTTTTATACTTTACTTTTTAATGTTTAACATTGTTAATATTTATGTTTGCTATAAATATACACCTTATTTTTGATAGACTACAACTTTAATGTGAAATTATGAGTCAAAAAGAGTAAAAAATAGTAAAATATAGTTATCTATATACAACAAAAAGAAATAAAAGTTATCTATTTCGATTTAATATTTGTAGTAAAACACAAAATTGAGTTTGTTTGTTTTCTGTTTGTTGAATATAATTATCATCTTTTGTCTGAGGAAATTCACCTACGTATAAACCAATGTAAGGGGTCCACAATCTTATACCGCAATTGCTAGGGCTGATAGCACGTTAAAAAATAGTGGTATATTCGAATTTATACAAAATGCAAATGATTCATATAGTTGGAATGTAAAAATGAAATTTTGTCATTTATCAAAGTTATTATAATTTTTACTGTCCTTTTTCAATATAGTAGGTAGTAGATCTTGTAAGAGATAGCTATATTACAAGCTTGTCTGCTGTGCTGTTTTACGTGCATTCCTATATCGCATGAAATCATTTTCATTTGGTTCATTTTCATTTTCATTTTCATATTTCTATACCTACCTTTTTACGTATATATATATATATATATATATATATATATATATATATATATATATATATATATATATATATATATATATATATATATATATATATATTTAATTTTTAATTTGTATATTTAATTTTCTGTATATTTAATGTATGTATATTTAATTTTCTATATATGTACATAAAATGTATGTATATTTAATTTTCTGTATATGTACATATATTTTTTTTTTTGTATTTAATTCAATATTTGCATGAATTGTAATTATTTAGCATTGTATTTTGGGGAGTTTTTATGTATTCAGGATACAGTTAAAGTTGTTTCCTGGAAACTTTTCTTCTCAAAAGGAATTTTTTTTTTATTCTTGCTCGGAAAATATATTCTTTTTTGCGATGGGGGCGTATGTACCGGCACAAGATTGCCGTGAAAATGCAAATTTTATAATTTTGAAAATTCATACAGGTTGCCGTGTAAATATAAGAATAAAAGAGTTTTCCTAGCAACTAAAATAATAAAATAAAAAAATAAAATTCAGTCTAATTCTGGCATTTGAAACAGATGTTTGTATTTTCATTTCGAAGAAATAATTGGAGTCATTTGCGTTACAAAGTCATTAGTGTATTATGATGCGTCATCTGTTCCCAACGTGATTGAGCTGAGGAGACGCATAATCAATGCAGCTGAAGAAATTCAGAATACCTTGACTACTAAGGTAGTGAAAAGTGAGCTGCAAAAGGATGCGTGCTTGTATAAGAAATAGGGATAGTCATGTCGAACATGAACTATAGTATAGTAATTGTTTAAAAAAGTCAAGACAATTTTGTGTAACATAAGAGAAAAAAACCTATGTAATCTTATTAGATTTTAATCTTACCAGATGTTGAAACTGAGTTGTTTTTAAGTAAATGTGACTTGAATGAGTTCGTTAGCCAGACACGTCCGTTGCCAAAATGCTCAAAAAAATTAGTTTATTGCGATTGAACGAAATTTAAAATTTTTAAAACTTTTTTACACCGTAGCAAAGAGCAAAAAAATTACATCGGTTTTAGAACCATTTTCCTGTGTGAAAAAGTAATTTTTTAATCGAAAATTCGCTATGTTATACAGGATGCTGTAACAGGAGTACTTAATAAAACGTGATGTAACACTTACATATTATATGTATACATACTCTATGTGTGTATTCCTACACCTAGTTATTTTGTATAAATAATGTTTTATAAGTACCCTCAACAACAGCAAAAAAATTTATTACAAATTGTTATAAATTATTTCAGACGAGAAGATTTAGTAACTTCTTGTTTTGTAACCATGATTTATAAGGTGTCAACACTTGTTAGTAAAACTTTACTGTCATCTAATTTCAGTGCTATAACTACATAACAATATACGAGTAACAATTTAAAATATTTTCAAAATCAAACAAAAACAGTTTGTAAAATTTGTTTTAATATAACCGTACAAAAATACATTCGAATTATTTCTTTTTTTATTAAATTATGTTTTAAAATATGTTGGAAAAAGTTTGGTAAAATAAAATATGTGAAAAATTGGAAATTAAAATTCTTGTAATTATTATGTTATTGAAAACAGAATGTAAATGCGGCGAGTTAAGCCAAATAAATGGGATGAATTTCCTGTATACAGGTGATCCCTCTTTTATTTTTTATTTTTTGTGTTTTTTTCTGCTAGTTTCTTTTCCATCTCGCTGTTTTTTTAAGTCATTAAGGATAATTTTGTCACAAAATATTCTGATTTGACTAGACCCCACTTTTGTTCGTGCCGGTCCTGAATACAAGTATGACTTGTTAATTTTATATTCCTAACCAAAATGACTTGACTTAATAAATAGTATATTATACATTATACTAGACAGGTTAGCCAGATTCGTTAATTCTGTGGTCCCAGTTTTCAAATTTGGCGTAGAATCTATAGTAATCAAAATATTATATAAAAGAGTTATTTATAAACGTGTTCTATCGGAAATCGAAGATAACTCCAACTTCGACTTGATGAAGATGGTTTCGCGAATATTTACATACTTTAATACTGCATCTCCTTCCGATTTTTAAAACATCACTGACAAAATATACGAAACTTAACAGTATTTTGGTGTATTTGTTATGGTTCTTATAAATTCGTTTGCTCTTGTAACTATGGAAATGACTTTCCCGTCGTAACTTGCCATAAGAAAAATGGATATAAAGCCGATTTGTTACATAATTTTCAACGGATGGGTGTCAACATGACCCAGAAAATTCGTTTCCTGCAATCAGACCTCGATTTCTTTCCTGAAAATATCGGAAACGTGAGTAGCGAGGATGACGAGCATTTTCATTAGGACTTAAAAACTTTTGAGCAAAATTATGAGGGAAACTGGGACCAAACTATATTAAGTAACTATTGCTGGTTTAATGTAAGAGACACAGACACAAACAAATACAAGAGAAAGCTAAGGTAGTTTGTTTTTAATTTTTTTTAACATTTTTGTACCATCATTTCTTGTAAATAAAAAGTAATAAATATTTTTGAAATGTGACGTGCTGGATTTTTTTCATAATTTTTTTGAAGCTCAGAGCACCTCACTCGTTAAGAAAAAATACTTTTCATTTCAATGGCAAAAATCGTGTAAACTAGTGATATCATTAAATAGTAAGTAGTAAATACGATATCCTTCTAAATCTCCATTTGTGTCAAATCGTTTCCCATCAATTAATTAAACTTTCATCCTGTATATTTAATACTGGCTATAGCGCGGTTTCTCTTTTTCGATATTTTTATTTTATATTACAGCATTCTGTATAAAAACAGTACGAAGAATGCCAAGAATTTTTTTAACCATTCATCTGTTTATTGTTGCTATGTAGCTTATTTCTGTTTTTGCTTTGTTTTATTTTGTTTCGTTTTTTTTGTTGGGCGGTTCATCAGATTCTTCAATTTTTACCGAGTACCTCTACGTATACATACAGAGCATAGAAAGAAACTGGCGGATGCCAAAGCAATAAACCATGCAATGAACATAGTTGTTAACACTTTTTAAATCATGATAAAAATGTACCATAAATATATTTGTCACCTTGTCAATGCTTCTTTTTTAGTTGGATTCCAGTTGGCAAAGAATAATTTATCAAATAATTGAAATGCTGATAAATTACTCTTGTTTGGAAAGAATTTAAAAGATTTTTAATAATTCAAATGTTTTTCAGTCATTTATTGTGGATTCAGTTTCTGTTTGTCGTTTCATGAAAACTTTTCTTAACCTGCCTTGCAAACTTCTTTTGACAAACTTAGAAGGAATAGATACCCTTCATAAAGTATTAAAAAAAAAAAAAAAAAAAAACTAATTCGTAATTAAAACATAATTTATTTTAAGAATATGTATAGCGTTTAATGTTCTCGTAAAAATTACGTATTCAGAAGAAAATTTTCGTTTTCCTAGCAGAAAATAATTTTATGATTAATTACAGTTCGAATAATCAATTTTATAAAATCTAAAGACAGGAAACATTGTATAATATAATGTTATGTACCGGAAGCGAAACAAAAAATCGAAAAAGTTTTTTTGAGAAATAAGTTTTATGTCATTCACAAAATATACATATATATATATATATATATATATATATATATATATATATATATATATATATATATATATATATACGTATATATACATAATACATTTGTACAGTCGCAGTAAAAGAAATTAAGGAAAGAAAGAGCAAAATGTAATCTGTAATTCTTCTGAGACGTTATCGAAAACATATTATGAATAAACTATAGCTTTAAAATGTTTGCAGGTTCGTAACAATTACAAGATATTCAAGATATTATGGCAATTTTCAGCTTCACCACAACCCAATCTGACGATTCAGTGTCTTGAAATTGGTCTGTGCGTTCCTGTGCGTGTCAGTAGGTCCACAAGTTTGTACCTCAGCGGGCAATTTTTGTTAATTTTCTATTGAATAAAATATTTTAACAATCTTTTTAAAATTTTTCTGTAACTACATGGTAAATAACTGGTATAACATCTCTGAGTACTATTCCTAAATGCAATGTTTCCACTTGGAACTTACATACAAGTCGTTACACTAAGAAACAAGTCCCTAATAAGAAACTGGATGCAATAAAGGGTTAAAAATGTTAATGGTCTCCATAGTTATTCACAAATCTTGACTGGGCTTTGTAAAAGCAAATAGTAATATGCCAGATACTTTTTTCTATCTTTACCTGGCGTGATGATTCATTGATTAATCTTCGATTAATTTTGTTTAAATTTAGTCATTTTTCTTTTGATCATCATACCCTGCATTATATAAATAAAATGATTAATTTATTTTTTCAAACGACTAAAAATAACTAATTCGAACACTAATTAGTGATTAACTTGGCGTAATTTTTTACTTTTATGTTATTAACACAAAGACATTTCTTTTTCTTTAAAAAAAAAAATGTTAAAACTATTTGTAAGTCAGTTAAGTTCTAAAGTAAACGTCCATTTTAAGAGAGTTACAAAGACTCATCTTCTTCATGAATTTGAATGAAAATAATTGATTTGTCGATTATTGTATGTTAAATAATTGTGACTAATGACTGACTTCAACCGAAGACAATTTTAGTTAATTAGTTGACTAGCTGTTCCTCAGCCCGTCATTATTAGTACATATACCATGTAAGTTGTTTGAGAGTTGCCATTTCTATTACAACCAAATTTTTATGATAGAAATGGTACTGGAAAAGGTTATTTTCTTGAATATAATGGAAATATAACCAAGAAAAACACTATCGATTGAAGTAGCCTCAAGTACATATGCATATTTTTACCGCCTAACTGATAAATTAAAGAAAAATTAAAAAAATTCAACTTGGGTAAAAGAAATTTTTTTGCTCATTTATGTTGTTAATTAATGCATTAGATCAGTTTTATCGAAAAATAAATATATAGCCCCACTTAAAAATTAATAAATTTGTATCATAACTCGAAACCCATAAGAGCTATAAAGCTCCTGACTATAGCAATCGGTTGCCCCCGTCGATATCTACAACTCTTATTTAAACAATTTTTCGATTAAACGGTTTGGCTGTAATAAAATGACAACTCTCGAAAAACTCACACAGTTTATGTCGTTTTTCTTTCTTTCTCTGAAGTGGCTTTAGCGATTTTACTAAATTTTTATATTACTTTCTTTTGTAATAATACGATTGGCAGCGATTTCATGTTTAGAAGAATTCATTTTAATAAAATTGCCGGTGGATTGGTCACCTGATATTAATACTTAGTTAACACTCTCAAAAATGTTTTTTGAATTAAAAAAATGAGCAAATAAATACGTACTTTTTCACTCCAAAAATTTATTTCTGTGTTTATGTATATTGAAAGAAATTATTTCTTCAAGTTTTCTTTTTGAGATTGGTTAATATTGTAAAAACTGCTTCCCTCGGTAACAGTGAAGTTGAGGTTTCGTAGGCCTTTCACAACATTCAACGAAAAAACTGGTTAACCTGTCATAAGTCCTATCATTCATTTCTTTCTTGGCTTGGTGTGACTAGTTTCTGTCACAAGTAATAACTAGTTCTTGAACTGGTGAAGAGACTGTTTACATATTTATGTACCCTACCGTGTATTACATGTATATTATATACCCTATTTATGTAAACACCATAATATAATCAAATAGTAGTAGTGAATGAATTTAAAAAAAAAATCACCAAGTGCGCGTTGAACACGTATTAAGTTAGAGTTTCATAATCAGTAGCTAGAATTTTTTACAATTCTTATATACCTAATTTTTGCTATCTCTTTTAGGTATTTACCTAATGTTTACAACGTATTTTAAATTAAATTGCTACTGGAACATCTACGATTGGAACCAGCAACATCTGTGTTTTCATTATTAAATATATAACGCCTCTACCGACTGCGCTATAGGCCATCAATACTGTTTAGTCTTCGATTTTCTATACTATAATTTATTACTTATGAAAAATAAACTTTTTACGTTTCTGTTTTGTTTAAGAATGGGCATAATATTTTGTAAGTCTTATTAAATAAAAATTAAAACAGATATATTGAAGAATTGGTAAGATGATCAATTAAGTGAATAGATAATAATTCTTTTGAGAAAAAAAAAATGGCTGATTCAACCCTACACTGAGAAAAAAATACGGTAATTTTTATGGAAATTTCTAGTAAAAAATTAGGGAGCTCTCTGGTAATGCGGGCATAAGTGACAGGCAAAGGAAAAAGTACGATGAGTATAGTAAAAATTATCCTATGGCTCCGTAAAAATTTTGGCGCTGTACAGGAATAATTCTACTCTCTTACCGTATTATTTATAAGGTTTTTTTTTTATTTATTTATAAATAATTGAATTAAAATAGTTTAAAAGGATATTGATAGAAGGGTAGGATTAAAATCAAATTATTAATATTGAAAAAATGTTTTGTGGTTTTTTATTATTTGTGGAAAAACATATATAGAATCTTTATTTGACATATTACATGATCAAAATTTTTAACAATAAGCACAATAACAATAGTTTGTGGAAAAACATGTTTCAATAAACATCAATACATATAAAAAACATACAACAATTAAAATAAAAAATAAACAATTCATGAAACACAAATAACAATTTTTTGTTTTAAATGTAAAGTCCATTAAATAGTTTACTATACAAAAAAAAAAATGACAACACTCACTACCGTCGCTGAACTTACTGAACCAACGGCCGGTGAGCTACGTGACTTAGTTGATTGGTCGTGTTATAAGTCGTGTTTAGACAATGGTGCGAAGCGAACTAGGTACGGTCGGTTGCGTGCTTGTTTATTCCCAGTTCTGTGTGATGCTGGTGATGCTTGTATGAGAGGGATGCTAAAATACAAGTTTCAAAGAGAAAATAGAGATAACAAATAATAATTACACAGTAGCTCCGTAAAAATTCTTCTATGTCTAATATAATTTTACAAAAAATTAAGTAAATTTTCCCGGTATCCACTTGAAATTTTACTAGCCCATCGAATTTTACGGAGCTGTATAGGAAAAATTCTTAAGGTGTACAGGAAAAATTTTTAAATGAATTGTAAAAAATAATGTTTGAAAGGCATTTTTTATACTTTTGTTTGATAATTTCCTACGGACTGGTCACTTGAGTCTGGTTTACCGGAGGCAGCTCCGTAATTTTTACTGTAATTTTTTCTCAGTGTATATATATATATATATATATATATATATATATATATATATATATATATATATATATATATATATATATATATATATATATATATATAATGTTTATAAACTTAATTAAGGTTTAATTATTTTGAAATAACTTTTAGTTTCTTTTTAAATATTTTGTTGCATTAACAATGATGCTTTATAGTTACAGTAAATATCATTCTTTTATTGTAAGCATTGTTATAGTGTCAATTAATAAAGTCTTTAGTCAAAATCTTTTAGTTATCACAAGAATTTTTTTTCGTTTGGATAATTTTATTTGGAGTACCGTAAACTAGAAAAAGTGTTTGGAGTAACTATTTCAAATTTATAAACTTTTTCAGTAACTATTGAGTTTTTTCAGTCTACGGAACACTAGAAAGTACGTTGATGAAGCTCCCTATATATATATATGTATCCACTGTATATACCCTGAACTTTCAACTGATGACTTTATGTTAAAAAAGTATTATAGCTTGCTGATGTTTGCTTCTTACAAGTGAATAATAATAATAATATATTCATCCATTTCACTCGGCGCTGTAGCTGACTGCTTTTCTGTGCTACGGCAAGCAAGGCCCACATTGACGACCCAAGCGACGTATTAATATTTGAATTAAAAAAGTTTCCATATTTTGCGTCTCACTCTTCGCTCACTGTCAAGAATGAAGTAAGTAGTGAAACTTTCTAAATGTCGGTATCTCGGCATCTCGTAGCATTGAAACTTGAATAAAAAATGTTCGTACCGGGTGCTCGTACTGAAAACTGGATGTAAGAACTCCCGAGGAAAACAAATTCTTTTATTTTAGTAACATAAATCGAAATTTAGGAAGGCCACCTTAGGCTAGGGTCACATTGGAAGTGGGTACGTACATGTCAGAAGAAAGAAATGAACGAAGATGGTCACACTAGATACAAATTATTCTTACGCGCACTTACGTAATCGTCAATTTTGAAAATTGAAACAAAAAAGTTTGTTTTTTTCGCACTAGTCGTACGTGTAGAAGATAAGAATATGAATATTGTTTGAATTTTAACGGATATTGTCATTTGCTACAATTTTTGTAGAAGAATATGAATATTGTTTGAATTTTAACGGATATTGTCATTTGCTACAATTTTTGTAGTACCAAATTACAATTTTATAAAATTTATTATTTGATAAATTAAATGGAATTAAATGGATATAGAAAAATTAATAATTCTCGTATTTGAAAGGGAACAAAAAAAAAGTCTGCAGAGAAATTTGTAGAAAATTTTGGTTAGAAATTGCGAAAGCATTAAATCTTCCTTCATTCATACGAAAATATTGAAAAAACTTGTTTTTGTCTATTTTCAAATGTGAAAATAATTTCCAAAATTCACCACCAGCAGCTCTTCTATTGTATAATTCATAAACCCAAAAATTTCGATTCGCATTTTTCATCAAATAATAATAATTAATTATATTATTATCTAGAAACAAATAATCTCTTAACAGATTCATTTTTAAAATAAATTTACGTAAGTATACGCTAACAGTGTGACCACTTTATCTGACGACAATTAGGCTTTTGAAGAAAAAATTTTTTTGTTATAAATGGAAAGATCATATATAAGTTTTATAAGAAAACTCTTTTTATTTTTTTTTAAACGTAATAATTAAGAAGTTATATTTAAATTAAAAATAAATTTTTGAACTTAAAACCGATAACGGGCCGATAGTTCCCGAGCGCTTATGTGACGTAATAAAGGTAATATGGCCTGAACATAGCTACATTAGTGTCTTTTTATTTTCAAATAGATTTTAGGCTAAGAGCTACTGGCCGATTTGCGATGGTCATTTCAACACGCGTTAAATTGGGAAATTTCATAATTATTTTGACAAATATCAAAATATTGTGTATCCATAGTAATGTGATTTAGAAAGAAGAGAGATTACGAATAAGAGATTACACTGTTATTATGAAAAGTTTCTCATTATTATTGTTCTGACTCATATTTATCTAAATAATTTAAAATAACAAAATTAATTTATTTACGTTTAATCTTCTGCAGTTTTACAAGAAGGTGTAATTTCGCCAGTGACGCATAAATTTTTTAATTTTAATAGTATTTATCGAATAAAATTTCAGTATATTCAAATTTAAACTTCCAGATGATACCATAATCTCATTTTAACAATATGTTTTTGGTCTATTGTTGTATAAAAGAGACCAATTATTTACATTTCGTTTTAACGAATTTCCAAATTCAGCACATTTTACCATAAATTTACCACAACTTTAAACGTTAAGGATGACTCACCCGGCCGAATAGGCTTGCCAGAACTGAATTTTTGTGTAGAGTAAGTAATATCCAAGATCTTGTCTTCTCAATTTAACGTGTGTTGAAATGACTATCGCAAATCGGCCAGCAGCTCTCCTACTATTATTGTTGCTATGAAATTATTGTTACTATGAAATTATTGTTGCTCTGAAATTGTTATTTCTATCCAAATTATTGCTTGCTATAAACTTCACTATCGAAATATCGAAACTAAAGGAATATTGAGCTTGTTTTGTACCACTTTGTGATAGCAATACAAAAATAAATACGGAAAAAATGTCCCTCAAGATTTTGAACGTCGAAATCAATGAAACAATCACCAATAATTTTTCCTTCTAAATTTTAATAATTTTGACACTTTTGACATATTACCTTTATGACGTCACAGACATCGCGATCCTTTGTAGTGCTGTTTTTAACCACATGATATTTTTAAAAATTTTTCAAGTTTTAATTAATCTATTATTTATTATACATCATTTTAAAAAAAATTTTCGTGTCGATTATCAATATTATTTATGATGTAGATTTGAAATAAAACAAAAAGAATGATATTTATTTTTTATTCAAAAACCCAATTGTCTCACGACTACAACAGACAAATTAAGTCGTACGTACCCGCTTCCAATGTGACCTTAGCCTTAAATATAAGTGAACGGTAATCGCTGTTATATATTAGATTAGCATTATAACTCAGCAGAATATTTCTTTACTGATCACTAAACTGAAAGAAACGAATATAATTTACTAAAATAAGGAAACTAGTTGAGTTGAGTTGTACTGTTCATCATGTACAAAAAAACGTTGATTATGCGGTGACTGAAATACTAGAAATTAATTGTTATCTATAAAATAAAAATTTATACTGCGTTCTTCTTGCCGATGAAATGAAACACGAAAATTTACAAAAGTAACAAACAAATTTTCACATTATCATTTTTTCTAACTCAGTTGCGTTAACAAAACTTTTTATACCTCATAAAGTAAACACTTGTTCGACTTTATCTGATTTTCTAAAATCGCAAATATATTGTCACTGAATACAATACACATACAATGAAACTTTTGTCTCCATAAAGATAAAATCAAACTATTGTTTAGAATTAGATGATAGATTTTTCACAGCTTTTGTTCAGTTTACTGTAAACAAGTAAATAATTTTTTCGATTCTTCGGTTTTTGTAATCTTCAATTTCTATATCCCTTTGACGATTTCAACACCTTGTACTTTTATTAAAAAACATACAAATTAAAAATGTTTTCATCACAAAAAAAGGAAAATAGATGGAAAAAAACAACCGACAAAAATTTTATAAAGAGTTTTATTAAAGAACACTTTTTCTACAGTTTTTATTTGTTCAATATTTATTTATTTATTTGAATTGTGAATTTATAATTAACTCTTCCAGGATTGCCGTCAGTTTTCAGTGCTGAATACTGACACAATATTTCCACTTTTTAACCTCATCTCGTTCTTCTGCCAACCAAAAAATAAATAAATCTGTTTTTTATTTTGTAATTATATAATAATTTAGCTTTGTAGTAAACTATGTAGCGTATTTACCTCATTTTATTTAAAACTTTTTTATTTAGCTTAATATAAAAATATATAGTCTTGGAAATGCATTTTAAAAATAATGTCACTACAAAATTATGTAATAAATATACGATATATCTACGTTTACACCGTTAATAACAGCTGTAGCCTCAAAAAAAAGAAATGATTAGTTTCCTTAAAAGGAGGTTTTTTATATTAGGGGGGGGGGGGGTAATGTATTTAAAAATTGTTTTAATTTTTATTATTGTTTCATATGATTGTATAACAACTTTAGACTGTTGTGTCAAAATTTGAAACAAATCGGAGTAAAACTAACTAAGACAGAAATTTAAGCTTTTTTTTATCCCTCCCAGCAGGCACGTGGCTTTGTGCTCTCGAAATCCCTAAATTCTTCTATTCATCGATGGGCCTTTGTAAGTACACTAATGTATACTACAACCAATGACGTAGGTATGAAAAAATATTTTATATTTAATATTGGATTTCCAGGTAAAAGATTTTTTTTACACTTGTCATTTTTGAAGCCGGTGAAAAGTTTAAATCAAGGCTCTGGGAGCTTTTTTTTATTTTTCATAATTATTAATTTTACAATAACAAATAGGTCCAGTTTTTAGACAAAAATCGGTGTTTTCACTTCTAAGTGTCACCAAAAATTAAAAAAATCGAAAAAAATTTCTCCCAGGGATACTTTATTAAAGAAGTTATCTAAGGCTATCATATTTTTTTTTTATTTCGGACGATCCACTCATGAGTTATAATATTCATTGACAGACAACTTTTTTTCGAGGCGCCTTCGAAGATTTGCTGCCGTTGGCTTAATTATTTATATTTTGCTTTAAAAAATTAAGGCAATGTTGTTCAGATGTTATACAGCTACTATAATGTTACGATCGATTATTTAAATTTGTATTACATGTAGCGTCTGAAAAAATTCTTAAAAATGGGCCTTTTTATGCCGAATTAACGTTACCCCCTCCTTAAAAAAAGTCTAATTACATCTGTATATAATATAATACAAAAATAGGCTGTATACAGCATAACCTCTTTTATATAAGCAAAATTTTTTATTGCAAATAATATTCTTAGAGTTTTTTTCTTTGTTCTAGGTAAGTACCGTTTACGTTTCTCCTAACGTGCCATGGTAAATTAACGTTGGAAGTCATCGTAAGAATACCAGGAACAAGAACTGACTAGGAAGGAAGGGCTACCAAAACTCATTACTTTTATAAATCAAGTTTTGCTTCAGAGAACACAAAATTCGTAAACAGTAATAATTTTTGTTAATTTTAATCATTATTTTATCTTCTTTGTTTAATTTCGTTAGCATTATTTTATTTGAACGTCTTTTATAAAGAAAATAACATCAAATGAATATGAATCTGAATAAACAAGTTATTTTTCACAAAACACAACATTTAAAAGTGAATAATATATATTTCAGCACGCCTTTTTCCAATGCTACAATTAAAAGCAAATAATCTGTCCACTACAAACGATACCTAAAAGTTCATTATTACACTCGAAACCTATTAAAACAAGAACAGAAGTTCATAATGTACGTGTTACATAACCAGTATATTTATTATCATTGTATTCATAGGCCACTTATAAATAATGATTACATATTGTAATATAAGTAATATATTTGTAAACAAATGTAATTTAATGAGATTGAAATTTTAACACTGGAAAATACAACTTAAAACTCAAATAACAAACATCATTCAGCTGTTTGATATTTAACTCTCACGCTTAGTATATATTGAACATCATCATATATGTGTTTGTTCATTTTACCCCCACTCTTCTCCCCACTACAGTGACTCCCCCACTATCATTTATTTGGCATGTGTCGTGTACGTGTAAGGTATCTGGCTCGTATATGCTGTAGGTGTATTAATAGTCTGTTTTAGTTGTTTCAGTATGGGGTAGAGTGAATGGAGAAGATACGGTAATAATGTAATGGTGTAAAATCATTAATAACCTAAGTTAATATTGTAAATGAACGAAGTCTATGTGTTTATGTCAGTACATATGTAACTTGTGTGTAGTAACAAGTCTTTTAATATCAACATATTTTAAACAACGTTAATTACAATAATAAATTTTATTAAAAACACTTACATAATACATTTTGTTGTATACACAAAATTGTTGTTTCTGATAATTTTTGCTAATTTTTCTTCAATATCAAAAAATAATAAATAAAACATGTCGTAAAGTTCAAGTTGTACTTACGCAAACAGTGGTTTTTATGGATTAAAAGTAATATGTAGCATATGAAAGCTGAGAAATTATTTTTCCTGACGAATAAATTTGTTCCATACGTAGCTTGTTTTCGCTTATCAAAAAAAAGTTATATTTACTGAATGTATCAACGTTCGCTACCTGTTTTTCTTTCAATAATTTCAAACCAACAAATTATTTAAATATTATTGGTAATTTCTTGAATCCATGGCTCGCATAGATAATAATTGATATGATAACAAGATTTTACAAAAATTAAATAGGGTGCAGAAATTGTTATATGTTTTTCGTATGTAGATTTATCAATTATTGTTTCTTCTTTAATTTCTAGGACTCAATTTGTAAAAAAAATTACCAAAATACCCGCTCAACATAGGAATATATGTACGTATAATATTATTGACTAACAACATCTTGATCAAAGCAAAAATCAAGTTTTCTTCTTATGTACAAAAGAAATTACAAAAAAAATTCAGGCCTGATAATTTCCGTTCAATCTACACCTCATTCTCAATGTCCATTAATTTCTTATGATTTTTCTGAGCGATCGTTCTGATAATATGAGCCGGGGCAGTGATTTTCAAATGGCCCAGTAGGCAAATACCGAAATGTATACTGAAGTATGAGAGTTGTAGCAGCGGTTACCTTTCTCGGATGACAGCTTAATTTTATTATAATTATAATTGGGGTCAAGGTTTAGGCTGTTCGTAGATGAGCTCTTTTCGTTGAATAGTTTCAAAATGGCAATAATTTAATAATATAATAATGAATGCATAAATAATGAAAAGTCACCATTTTGAAACCGTCTCATATTGACGATCAACTCCATCTACGAACTTAGCCTGGAACTTGACGTAAGCAGTTATAATACCAAATAGTAGCTCTATCGATCAAGAAATATGACCGTTATCGTACCAACAAATTTTCTTACACATTTATATATTGGCCTCACCTAACCTTGAACACATTATCGATTTGGGGGGTCACGATCGGTATATCGGTACATATCGTTAAAACACCACCAGGTTTTTAATGAATCTTGTGCGCATAAACACATAACGAAATGATAAAATCCATCTTTCCGATGGTGACTTCGATCGAGGTTTCTCCTCTTTGACAGTGTTCCACCCTTTTGTTTTTAACGAAACTTGCATTACTTAAACAGGACCTAATGTGCAATATATGAGGCTTTTTTCGTGATTATCACTCTGAAGGAACCACTAAAAAAGGGTCTTTCTATTTTTTTCTCTCGAATTTTCTATGATTGTTTACAAGCAGAAAAATTTGAAAGAAATATATATTATAGTGCTAATTTAGACCTACTCAGTGGTTTTTAGTTCATTTCAATATCTGTAATATTTTACGAGATATAAAGGTTTATAAAATAATGGTCTTAATACCTATTATCACAAATAACTTTTAAATTACGCACGATATGAGGCTACTTGCACGCAGGACTTATTATCAGCTACCCTTATAGTAGTCAAAGTGCCGTTGAAAATCTCGTCTGCGGATCAACCGACCAGTCTTATCCCGGGATACCCTTTAACTTCAGAACTATAATTGGGCCACCACCCTCTATCTCTGTGCTAAACTTCAAATTTTCCTGTGACAGACGGACGGACACACTGTTCCGTTTTGCCAATTTTAGTACAAAACACTAATTAAATAAACAATTATATAATTCATCATGTTCGGTAGTTTCCCTTCAAGCTAACGTGTATCATTACTGTATCATTTTATTTTGAATTTTACTCGCTTATGTGAATGTATATTGTTAGATTTTAGCATTTCTAGAACGGTCTGCTGTGACTAATTTAGAACGACCTATGTAAATTTTTCTATAGTAAAAATTTATAAAGTTCCACATTTCAAATGTATGATTTTACTGGGAGGTTTTCAAGTATTCTGTCAATTTTTTGCAAAAAACATTTTCACTAAACCATTTTCAAGGAAATTGAATATTTGGAATAAATAAAAAATTTAAATATTATTTTTGTTCCTTTATTTATAATTAAGATTCCATCCTGTTTGTTTTACTTTATATACATAATAATGCATGAAGGCGACTGAAATATAAGCACAGTGGAACAAGCATTAGGAACGTTAGGAAGTAACGACTCTGTTATTGTGTTCTTTAATATTATACATTGCAGTCTGTGTACATAGGTACATTGTACACAATATAATATTTTGCATAATTAGATCTCTACTTTAACATGTAGGTATGTATGTATGTGTACTGTTAATTAGAGAATAGATAGATGATAGACACGAAAGTGTAGACTTTAGACATGATGCAAACTTTAGTACACTGGGACTCAAAAATTAATTTTTTTCTCTGTATCAGCATGAAACAGTTTCCCGGATAAATCTCACTTGTACAAGTTGGTAACGTTTTTAACTTAATTTTCTTTTAAGGTTTTGAATATGATTCAATGGTTTATGTTAAATTTTTATGAAATTGTCCTTAAGAAATGATGGATTATTATCTGGGTCGTAATCTTCAGACGATAGATATTGTTGTTTGTACGTGTAAAAATTTGGTGTCTATGTTTAACAATACACGTACGAGCCGCACATCTCAATATACTTCCCCAGATACAACTGGCAATACCCAAAAAAAAACACGATATTTGTCTCAAAAGTGTTAAAAATTTTTTTGATAATGTTAAGGATGTTTGGGAGGTACAATCGGAGATAAAAGTACATGAAATTAGAAATTCGTGAATAATTGCGTTGTATAACAAACTATGAGGTAAATAAATAGTTATCTTTGTTAAATAATAGCTGCTGTTACAACAACTGATTGTACAATACATCAAACTGTAGCTCTCAGCTGACTACAAGAGCTGAGTACATTCTGAGGATTTTTCGGAGAATTTCAAAAAATGCTACCGAGACGATTGAAAATTTAGTAGAATTTTCCTCATTAAATACTAAGGCCCCTGTGAAAATTTCAAACCGATTCACTAAGCCGTTAAAAAGTTATTTAATCTGTTCTGTTTTCGAATTTCCATAAGAGTACGTGTAAAATTAGTTTGTTTGTTTTTTTTTTTTTTAATAACTTTTTAACGGCTTAGTGAATCGGTTTGAAATTTTCACAGGGGCCTTAGTATTTAATGAGGAAAATTCTACTAAATTTTCAATCGTCTCGGTAGAATTTTTTGAAATTCTCCGTCATTTAAAAAAAAAAAGAAAATGTGACTTACACCACTTTGCCTTTCATCGCCTCACTTATAAAAGAGAATTTCCGTTTTCTTGGCTTTATCTCTTTCATTATTGCACTTGCGTAAATTTGCAATTGTTTTTAGGCAAGAATAGAAGATTGATTTGTTTCGAATGAAAGAAATATTTAATTCTTTAAAGATGACTCATGCTCAACTGTATTTGAAATTGGGTATACTTGGTTTGTAAACAAGAAGATCCTTGTACCGGCACGAAGGTTGCCGTGAAAATGTAATCTCCGTGTCGACACATCCTCAACAATTAGCATAAATCTAATAACGTTTGGGATAATTAAAGCTATCGGATGTTTTTTTTTTCTTTTTTTTAGCTCAGGTTTTCTTAATAATTCTTCAATTATTTGAGATACGTGTAACGCGGCAGAGTCGTGATACAACTGTTCAATTATATTTTGTCCATTTACAATTTACCAATTGTATTTCGTTATAATTTCGTACTCTTTTTTTGATTTATGGTGAGACTAGACTTTTGTAATTTATTGTATCTATTTATTAGATAAATGAAGATAAGTAAGCGTACGTACAGATATATGTTATTAACTCTAATTTAACACATAGATGCCGACACAGTCAACACAGATATAAAACAATAACCAAAGTGAACTAAATTCAAAATTTAGAACACACCAAAGGCACTCTAGTACGTTAGATATCATCTAACGACATCTACCCTACAACAATAATGTTTCCAATACAGGGCACGTTTGACAATAATTATTATGTATGTAACCATGGCACCAAGTATAATATAAGGTATAAGTACAAATTTTAGCACAGCACATGTCGTCATATTACATACACTACGAATGGATTAATTTACGCTGTGACAAATTGAATAACATCAACGGCTAAAACACATTTACAGTGAAAATTCTTTTTAATAAACGTCTTTATAACGAACAATTCCTAATAATGTAGATAGAAGAAATCCTAATGATACTTATAGATGAAGGTTCATTCTCTGTAGAAAAATAATGTCTTCAGAGCCTTTAGATCCAAAAAAAAAAACAATTATTAAGGCTAAACAATTGAAGACGTTGTTCATTTTCAATAATTTTAAGACATCTAAGTAAGATTTTTTTATTTTTTAAATATTAAAAAAATTTACGAGTAGTAATGGTTTCGAAATTATACAAAATTCAGTCTCCTATGTAGTGATGTCTGATAATTAATCGATTAATCGGTTTAGTCGACTAATTTTGTTTACTTTTAGTCACTTTTTAATCGACTATTTTCCAGTCGACTAAATGACTAAAATGACTAATATTTTTTTAAATGACTAAAGACGATTAATTTAATAATTTTTCTGGATTATTTATGACTCGAAAAAATGAAAACTAATCTTTTTTTATGATTTTTTGCTTTTATGTGAATAATACATTGTAATATGTAATTTCTTTTCTTTTTTTTTTTAAAAAAAAATAATAATAAAAGTCAATAATTAAATTTAAAATATTGTTTTTGAAAGAGTTACATAGGTTACCTTATTCATGTATTCGACTAAAAATTTAGTCGATTAATCGACTATTCTATGCTCGATATTTTCGATTTATGACTAATTTTGTCGGAAAAACAACTTTAGTCGATTAATCGACTAATTGCATCTCGATTCGACATCAGTACTCCTATGTTTAGTTAGAGAGCCTGTAAGCGTATCAAAGTCACCGAAAAGTACCAAAAAAAAAAAATATTCGGCATAGAATGGTGGAGATGACGGTTAGAAATTGAAATTCCCAAAAAACACACCCTAACCCAGGGGTGGGTAAACTTAATACTGGTATGATCGACATTAATTTTGCGTATTTATGCGCGATCGACTCCAAAAAATGAGTTAAATTAAAAACAAAGTATCTTTCATGTCAAATGCCCACTAAGGAAATGTTGGCCTTGCCATAATTTCAAATTTTCATTGTAATAATAATTTAATACGGTTTGTAATGTGCAATGATTAATAAATTTCTGGGATAAAATTTTTAATTTTTTGCCCTTTTTTTGCTAGTGGACTGCATTTTTGGAGCGGCATTATATTTGGCTAGTTTTAGGCTATTATATAATAATTTGGCTGTTTTTGGGATACACGAGCGCGACTCATCGGTGGTTTTTTTTAAAACTCTTCTGGCAACACTGTTGCCTTGGAATTAATCATCTCAATTAATTGTAGAATAGATACGTGTTTAATTTTAAATTCGTGTTTCCCAGTCTGCTAAATTTTTAGTATACATTTTAAATTAAAGGACTTTAAATTAGTAAGTCACTTAAAATGTCTGCGTTCGACTGTTGACCTGTTCGCAATCGACCGGTCGATCGCGATTGACCGTTTTCCCACACCCCTGCCTTAAACACTAACCCAAGTGGTATGCATAATTATTGCAACCCCCTAAATTTATTCCTGGAGTCGCGGGTCATCAAGCAATCAATTGTTCAAACGAAGAAATTAAATTAATTTAAAATTTGATGATCATCAATCCCATTTCTTAAAGGACAGTCCCTTATTTCGGATTTATGTTCGTTAAGATGAAGATACAAAATTCTTAAGCTACTTTGAGCGCCGAAATGTTTCAGTTTATCCTTAATATTCAAAGTATTATATCACATTTGACAGTTCTTGAATGGGGACTGGTTATGACGAAATAGACTGTTTAATCTATAAAGTTTCATCGTGATAGCAAATTTTCTCTGTAGATATATTATAATTCTTGTACGTATGTAATTATACAATAATGAAGCTAATGAAGTAGCTGTGTTGAAACGTTTGCGGTAAAGATTAGCGATATATTATCATTTGATATGCTTTCAATGTTGACAACACTGAAGAAAATTGGAAATTAGATTTTCCTCGTATACCCTAGTACCAGCCGAATAAATTTGATCCGAAAAAGTCAATTTCTCAGAACAGAACGTAATGGTATGTTCCATCAGTTGATTCAATACACAAGAGTTTTCAGCAACTGGATTAATCCAGATACATAATCGATCGGAATCGTTAGGCTCTGTCTCTGCTGTTGACCAGAACCACAGATATCTATAGATTAAGCGTAGGGGAGATTCTTGTACCTTGAGACAGTTTCGTTTAAAACTTCATAACTTGAGTAAAAATTGATGTATGACTTTGAAAATTGAAAATTCTGTAAGCACACAATAACATCTTAATATTATGATACAATATATCACGATATTGTGTTTCATTTTTGCGAAAACTTAAATTGAATAATCGAGGATATTTATCCCAAAGTACAATCACAGCTTGTACCTTGGGACATCAGTGGTTGCACCTTGGAACAAACTATGCAAGACATTTTAAGCCTTGAAAGCAAAATATATATACTATTTTTTTTAAGAGCAATAAAAATTGTTTGGTTTTTACTTGCAATCATTTTTATTATAGAAAAAATGACCATTTCAATGTCATTTTTGACGTTTTCTTCATTGGGCTTTGGCCGGGTGACTTTGTCCTTATTCCGCGGCACCTGGATAGATAAAGACAAATATTGAAAACAAACTTACCTATAAATCTCTGTAAAAAAAGCAATGTCTTGTACCTTAGGACCGTCCCAAGTTACAAATTTCAATTGTATACAATAAAGTGTGGTTATATTTTTTAATTAGGGAACTGCAGTGATATACGTCAAAACAAATAGTTACGAATGTGTATAATAACTATTTGTATCTTTAATCATTTACTCACCTCAAAATACTTCGAGTAAAATGAGGATTTATATGGATTACAAAAAAAAAAAAAAAAAAACGGCAAAAATCTCACAACCTTGCACCTAGAAGAAACGAGTCAAAATGGCCGACTTTACTGCGTGTGTTTTGAGTATTTGTGTCAGATACTCATTAAATTTCACTGCTAATCATTTTACAATACACTGGTTCTCAAATTATGGACTTGTCCCGAGGTACAAGGTGTCCTGAGGTACAAGGATCTCCCCTACATATAAAAATCTGTCGTCGGTGGGTGGCCGTTTGAGGCCTTCTCACAGCTTAGGTGAAAACTCGTTCACGGACGGTGAGCGGGCGCGGATCAATTATTATTATTGATCATTGTTGGATCATTGTTGATCACAGTGTATGTTCTGTGGTTCACAGTATATGTCTGTATGTCTGTGTTGGTGCGGTATGGGCGACGATCCAAACACATAACACATATCACACATGTACAAGCTAAACTCAGTATACATAAATAACATATAGGTGGGGATTTACGTCATCCACACGTCATCTTTGAAGACGCTCGTTTCGCTAGTATAGAGATAGGAACGTACATTCTATCCTGTTCTGTGGACCAAACCCTCAAAAAACTTGTAACAAATTCATTAATATACTTCCAAAACTGCTGCGATCATCAACTCGTTATTAATATGCCGAAAACTTAATTAAAGGCCATAGTCAGATAAGACGGGAGAAATCTGTCCCCGCGTGTTTCATTTTCGATTTATTTTTGTTAGATTATTATGAGGAAATGTCGTGATTTGGTCAAATCTTAACCCTTAATTATAAACCCATTAAAGTAAAGAAATTTTTTCAAAATTTTGATAATAAATTTTATTTTTTGAAGAGTTTTGATTTTGTTAAAAAAAAGATATGCTATATGCTCCTAATATTTGTTACATTGGTATACAAGCGGCTAGCTGTTATGGGCAGCCTTCCTCTAGATTACAGGAAAACTATCAAAATTACCGACAGCCTAATAGTTTGCACAAAATAGAAATTATTTCCTGTAAATCACAAGACCATACTTTTGCCAAAGTATCAAATCTACCTAACATCTATATCCGATTTAAATATATTTAAATTCGCTTTATCAACTCACTGTTGACGAAATTTTTTTATGTAACTCTGTTCTTAAGAGCCCGTTTCGCCCTCAATCGATTTTATTTTTATTTCATAATAAATATTGTTATTTATACATAGTACTAAATTGCATAAATTAGTAGCAACATATTATAAAACTAAGTACCGGTAAAAAATCGATAACTTAAAAAAAAAAACTTATACATACAAAAGTTTTATTTTATAAAAAGAACTACTGTTAATTAATAAAGCTTTAAACTGAAAGGTTCCATTAACTCAAACTTTAATATCATTAAATGATACTCGTCCGCTATCACTAACCCACCATTAAACTCACCCATCGTAATAGTCAAAACCCTCCTTCCATTTTAGATACCATCCAGTTCCGCCGTCCATTTAGTATTCTTCATTGCTCCATTTCAAATCCTATAGCACATATCATCAACTATTTTGTTAATAGTTAATCCCATTGAGACCAATATAAAATACCTTAAACATCCTCTCACATTCCACCGAAGAGCGTTTCAGCCGAAGATTGGCTTAAATATTTTGACAAGTGTACGTTTGTCACTGAAAATCAGATGCGCAATAGATTTCTAAAATTATCTTCCTGAAAATTATTTGAATTTATCTCAAATAAAGTCATAGATAAAGGCCGGGGGTTTAGTGCACCATAAATCATTCTGTCAAAATACTGACGAATTTTCGTATCACCATTAGTTAGTAGCGGCATATAATCTATTTACTTTTTCAAAAATACATCTACCAAGTTTTTCTAAATGCACTCTATAGTTAGTATGACAGAAATGGAAACGATGATATTCAGATTAATTTTGTTTATACAAATTGAAAATTAGTGCAGTCTACCAGATGAAGTTGATAGATAACATCACCTGCACCACGTACAAATTATAGTGCGATTATAACGATTTATAATGTACTAAACTGCCGGGCTTTAGTTATAGAGTTAATAAAATTCCTTTCTGTGTTATTTTTGCACAACTCAGAACCAAAATTACACGTTTCAACTTATACAACTATTGTTACATATGTAACTATGTAATTTTGTTCAAAGAATGATTACACTCTTTAAAATCTCATTTAGTTTTACGTTGTATAACTACAACACCGCTTGTACCATGCCATGAACAACGGAGAAAGGTCTCTGATTAAATACAAATAACAATTATGTTGCTAAACAACCCCATTTGAGTATACCCCGAATACCCCGAACACTTCTAGCTACCATTATTTTAAACACACATGTACTACTAACATTGTTCATGGTCGTATTAGTGTTTCCCGGTTTGACCAACATCGTCCAAACATACTATAAAATATATATTATATTATAAAGTTGACCACATACCCATATTAAATATATCCGCATATAATTATGAATTGCAGCATGAGTAAAATGTTGTGTAGAGAGTTATGGTATTAGTTTGTCGTTTCGTAAATTTTCGTACAAAAATTTTTGTTGGCGATATTAATTTAGCGGTAAGGATGTAATTATATGTCAATCGCCACCAATATATTAGTTTATTCATACTTGGCCATATAATATGTAATGTCATCTCTTTTTAGCAAATTTCTATTTCGTGTGTTTATGTTTATACGCGATAACTCTCAAACGAAACGCTTAATGCTTATGAAATTTGGTATGCGAGCTGGAATCCGGATTGGCTCGGCTAAGTTCGTTAGCCAGACACGTCGGATGCCCAGAAGTAGGTTTTTTGGCTATTTTTTGTCATTCGACCCTATCATTAGACAGTTCGACTTTTACATCGTTGAAAAGAAAAAAAAAATTATGAAGAAAATGTTATATTATAATTTCTTTTCTATGTTAAGTAGTTCTCGACAAAATTGTAATTTTTAATTTTTCTATTATATTTCTAATGCTTTCTTTACGATATGAAATATAGAAAAAAACAATTTTTCTAGATAAAACAAGTGCTAGTTAGTTATTCAATATGTATGTATGTGTTATACTTAATAACAATAGTTCTGTCTCATCTTTTTAAATTAAAATTATCCAGATTTTTTAAGAGTTCGTTATGGAAAGAAAATTTTTATATGATGTCCTCCTTTAGAGAGAAAATATAATTTATATATATTTGCATACCTAGAAAAAAAATCGAAAACTATAGTTATGTAATGTAATAATATATTATTAAATGGATATATGCTACACTATTATGAGATCCGTTAGGGTCCTGAGAACTCAGAAGCGCCAAAAATTAACTACTCAACTGATTTTAAAAAATTGTTTCACTGTTAGAAAGCTAAACTATTTTAAATGGATACAGGTCTTAGATGAGATCTGCCAGTGCCTAATAATAATGTGCTAAATAATAATCTAGGTAGAAGTTTCTCTCTACAGCAATCGAAAACATAAAACATAAAAATTATGTTTTTTTTTTCTTAGGACAAGTTACTTACTTTTTGACTTTTCTAGCTCAAAAATTAATTTAGGGTAATAATAGGAACTGAGGTTGTAACTTACATATTATACACGACCGAAGAAATTACGCAAGAACCGTGTAATGCCAACTGTCTAATTGCCCGAGTGTGTAATATGCAGGATCGATGAGAAAAGCGAACGGACGGAGCTGTAGTCCGGAAGCTCGAGTCTGAAAAGACGGCCCTCAATCATTGATAAGAGGCCCGAGTAAATGTGTGAAAGGGCTTTTTTGTGTTCGTTAATTGTATCTTTTGTGAAGAAATTTTAAATATTTTTTTGTTTGCCCCCCGGGGGCTGTCATTTCTCTCGTCAGCCTTGGGTTAGGTACTATACCTTATCTACGACTAGCAGGAAATTCAAAATGCAGTACAAAAATTAATAATAAAAGTGTAACAAGCTGTGATTCTTTATACACAATCATGTGTAAAGTACAAAATTTCGCGCAGCTTATAAATGTAACACATAGCTTACCTAATACCTAATACTTACCGTAATAGTATTTTGTACAGTAAATGAGCAATTTCATAACAATTTTAGATAAAAATTTTGATCTTAAAAATATGTAATAAAATATAACTTAAAACGCTTCACAAAAAATGAAAAAAAGTAATACAAACAAATCTAAAACCGCTTATAAAAACATTTTAAAAATGATTTTATTTTCAATTTAACACACCGAAAAATGGATAAAACGTTAGTGTAAATTTCTTTAAATCTTTTTAACAGTAAATATAATTCTATATACACGAGATATAAGTATTTGAACACAACCAAAAAAAAGCTTATTTTAACAAAATCGTTTTTTTCTGTCAGTTCTCTACTTTTTTCTCATATAGATTCCAAAAAAAGTCCTCTTAATTTTATTGTATATCCATAGATATACAACACATACATAAGTGTATTGTAAATAATGTAGGAGGTAGAGTCAGGTTATTTAAACTTCGTTGTACATATTTTCATTCGGAAGAATATTTAGAAACTTTCTGATAAAATATATTATATGATAACGTTTCTAATTTTATTTCATTAAAAGTTTCTTTTCTCCTGTTTTTATTATAAAATAAATGTGAATATCTTAGATTTAGCCAGGCATACGACACGTACTTTGATTAATTTTAGATTAATATTACGTCCCATAATTCGAAAGATATAATATAAATAAAAGTTATTATAGACGTTACTTTACTTAATTATTGGATTGGAGTGGCACTCGGACAAGCGGTTCGATGGCTTAATTGGTAAGGCGCTTGGAAAGCAACCAAGAGATCCGAGTTCGAGTCCCAGCCGATCCAGTTTGATAATTTTTCAAACACTATGTGACTTTTAATTAACATAGTGAATTTGCCATACATGCCAAAGTAAATCGAGTGATCAAGTATCAGCTAAGCTGGATATTAGGTGAACATATGAATATTGGTGTATGTGTAAATACGAACAAAAGTTCATCATACATTAATAATGTTTCACAAGCACTCGATTACATTTGAAGTTAAAAATATAACTGCGTCTCGCATCAAAAGAGGGGATGTGTTTGATTCATTATCGGATTGGAGTGGCACTCGAACAAGCGGTTCGGTGGCCTAATCGGTAAGGCGCTTAGCTAGTATAACAAGCAGGCTTATCTACTGGTCAATGTAGGCAACCGCTTTTACATTAACGTCAAAAACACTGCCTATAATTACTATAGTATCGAATGTGGCGCCATCCTAGTGTTTCTAGGGTGTATTAACTTATTGAAACAGCTCACTGAAGGCGCCGAAATGTCTGATGCCGGGTGAGAGAGCGTCTGTTCGACACCACTAGCGTTGTACGAAAAGAGTGGGGTGGCGGGCGACGAGCTTTTGGTGCGTTGATCATCGTAGACAGTGTGAGGACGTTTTAATTGGGTTTTAAGTTAGGAACAAGCAGGTCGTTTTAAGCTTGTCTCCTTGTTCAAAGATGTGTCGAGCTCGATTCATTTAACCTTTCTTCGTTTTATTTTGTTTTAATATATTTTAAAAATAATGCAAATTGAGACACATCAGATTTTACGTACTCTATATTATACTGTGAATTCACGCCGTTTAAATCATTATGTACAGTTTATACAATAATAAATCAGTAAAAATTAACAGACAAAAGTGTTTTTATGGTCGTACGAATTTCGTTTTTCTTCAACCTTTTACGAATCCACGATATCCTCTAAGCGCATTACTACAAGCAGGGACGAATATTTCGAAGTTTACGAGTCAACAACGTTAACATGTACACGCGGTCGTTTGGGGTTCCGAAGCAAAAACTATCAAGTCAATAAACTAAAATGTTACTTCCAATATTAATACAAAAGTTTACATAGACATTTTAACACCAACTTAACAACGGCTGGCCCCCCATCGCGTTACACTAGTAACCAAGAGATCCGGGTTCGAGTCCCAGCTGAACCATTTTGATAATTTTTCAAACACTATGTGGATTTTAATTAACATAATAAATTGGCCATATATGCCAAAGTAAATCAAGTGATCAAGTATCAGCTAAGCTGGACATTAGGTGAACATATTAATATTGGTGTATGTCTAAATACGAACAAAAGTTCGTCATACATTAATAATGTTTCACAGGCACTCGATAACATTTGAAATTAAAATTTAAAATAATACTAAAATGTAGTTTACAAGCAAAAAAAAGATGTCCTCACACTTTACCAGGCCCCTAATTAAGGCTTCGGGTCTCCTTTTCAGACCCAGAACCCCGAGCAATTGCCCCACCTACCCTACCCTATCGTTGACCCTGCATAATGGCGTATTTAACAGTATCAACGAAAACTTTATAATAAGAAATAGTAACTTTTTGTGGCAATTCACTGTAAATATTAATATTTTAGTAGTAAGAAAACAGTTTTTTCAGCTATTAGTCACGTGATCGGAAATGAATTCTAACGTCGCATTCTCTTATCAGACATAACTATGCAAATTAACTCAAATTTAATTAATCCACAAATAGTCAGTAATTTCTTTTCGTAATTATAGGAAAGATAAAGAGTTTTTTGTTTAGCCTTTTACTAATTAGAGAACGTGACGTAACTGACAATTAATGAACGTTTTCGCGCAAGATTTGAGAACAAATATTAATTTAATTTTTTTTAATGACTTTCAACATTATTTTTAAAAATGGAAAACATTGCATATTACATAAATACCCACATTTTAAAATAGTACTAACGTAAAAGCCCTTATACCGGAACACTATTTTTAGGTGTGTCATTAAAATGGCTTATAAAAATAATAAACAAATTAAACACCCTTTTTTTTCTTAATAAGCATGAAACCAAGTTTTTTAACCCAATAAATATGTTTTTAAAAAAATATAACCCAAAAATTTTGAGATATTAATGTTTTTCTTTAGAATATATTAATATCTTGAGAAAATCACTACAGACACCTAAAAAAAAAATTCGTATGTAACCACAGAGAAGTAGAGATAACATATCTATCTCTATACTACCGGAACCAGTGTAACCAGTAAGAGATAGAAAATATGCTATATACGTGCACGGGGTTTACTTTGTACGATATTGTGGATTTGTGTTAATTAACGTTGATGGTAGTGGCCATCACGTGGTTGTGCTGTTGCATACATATCTATGACACCACACGCATGTATGTGGCTCCGTGTGGGGATGTAACAATGCCGACACAACCAACAAAACAATCAAATCAATTGTCTTGTGATTGACCTACACTCATCGACTGCCATTGAGATAGTGACCGCTAAGTAGCCTAATGTGCACAGAAGTGTTGCTTGTACTGCACGCTGCTCTGTCCGACAATACGTGTTTTGTAGTTGTGTGTGTGACGACTGATACAGTTGCAAACATTAAACTAACACCACTACAAACAGTGTGTACCTACACTAGATATTGGTGGGAAGTAGACGGGGTGTTTTGTCTACACTGGTATCATGGGTGCAGAGATAGCAACTTGTTTTCTGTGCTGATGTACCTCTGTACTCTGTGTTCAAATAAATGTCAGTCAAATGTGTAATGGCCATCATTTTACAACAATGTTGAGGTTTTAAATCAATATTAATTAATTATCAATTGATTTTACGTTCTGAATTAAAGAGAATTAAATTCAAATTATAAAAACAGTTAGTTAAGTGTTTTAGACCCAAAAATAAATTTAAAATGTTTATAAAATACATATGTAATAGGTAATTCTCAAAATGAAATACATAGCCTGAAATTTCGCTATCCTAGTAATTTAACTATCCTAATCTCTTAAATGGAGTATTAAAAATTATTTGTATAAGTATTTTTATTATGCTAACATAAATATTCGGTGAAAAATGTTAAAATAATAACTAACGTGTTTTTATAATTGACCATCGATCAAAATAAATCTAGGTCGATTCAGCAAAAATTGTTTAATAGATATGTGTATTTCTTAATTAAGGGAGGAAACATTAAATGCGAGGTGAATTTAAATTAAAAATAATCATTCTATTAATAATACTTTTTGTTATCAGACGTTTCTTTCAGAAATAACTTCATTAATATATAAATGTTAAAACTGTTCCGACATATGATCGCGTTCCGGTATAGGGGCTTTTGCGTTATAAATATAATAAAATACGTCATTCAAAATTTCTTTCTCAAAGTGCCTGTTGTGTATGTTATTTTTGTACTGTATCAGCAAAAATTTTTCACCCATGAATCAGACAGCTATAAAAATGCTGAATTAAAAATATTTGTACTAATTTTTAGCAATTCCTTTATCCGATTCTGATTTTCTAGATCAGTGGTTCCCAAACTGTGTTCAGCAAACAGTTATGAAGTACACCGCGAAAAAAATCGTTTAAAGTGACGAGAGAACAAACAACGTGGTATCGTGTTTTTTTTCTGCTCGTCAACTGTATTTTTAGAAAATTAGTTAACAATTTACACGACGTTAAGTTACCCAAAGGGGTTTTTTAATTTTTTTGTTCCCCACTATATGGTGCTAACGTGATGGAAGTAGTAATCGAAGCACTGTTTTAGACTACTTGTACTATAAGATTATATATAAAAAAATTAAATATTTGCGGCAAAAAGTTTTACTCTTCAGTAGTTTCTATTAACATCATATTTGAGATCTGAATTTTTCACAGCATTCTGCAGTATATGAAAATACTTCAATTATCGGATATTACTTCATATCACTGTAAATTTAGTTAATCTATAAACACGTATCAAGTAAACATATGTACTTCTTCTGTCTTTATACAGCATACAAGTAAAAATAAACAGTACAATCAATAACGCAAATCCCTTTTATATCTTGAAACAAAAATAATTGTAGAACATTACGGTGAACTTAATGCAGGTAATTTATTTAAGACGAGACCAATTCGCTGTCTCATTTTAATTTCTTTTTTCACAACGTTCCAACACTTGGCTAGCGATGAACCGGGATCTGGACCGGGGGAAGAAACAATGTTATACAAGATGTACTTCTACTTTAGCTAGCTCATAAAATGCATCGTGTGCTTATGTTACAGCTATTGCATGCAGTTCAGTCTAATATCGTTTCCAGTATTATTAAATCTTAGTTAACATTTTAAATTTTATTGCTCAATCGCAACAAAGTACATAGAAAATGGTGAAAAACGAAAAGTTTAAAATTAATTGTATTCACTTTTCTAATCTTTTATTTGGTTGTTGAAAAAAAAGAAAAGGTTTTTATCTACAAAAGTATAAGGATAGTATTAGATTAAATCAGGTAATTGTACTATTTTCGGTGAAATATTATATACTTTGTAACAACAGAGTACCTATGACGTTAAAAATACTGATTTCAACCAAAAATTTTTTATTTTTTCTAGCGTCTGTCAATGTTGCACCTAATCTGTCAGAAGAGTGCAAGTCGTTTGTAATTATAAGAAAAAAACCTTTCATAAAAAATTGACTTTAATTAATTTTTTCATTCATTTTGTCGTTGAAAATTGTTTCGTCAAATTGAAAATTTTTAAAGTTTGTCTAATATTCGGGCCACCTAGTGTCGAATTTTGGAAATTACCTTTTTCTAGAGTTAATTTAGCATTCGATCCGCTTGAATATGTTGTAGATATAGAAGGGTAGAGATTAGCGAAAGAGGATTTAAAACCACATTTTACCGATCTTGAAAAAACCTTATGGATACCATTTCAGAAAGTGCTGAGAATGACAATACCAAACTGGACCAGAGAACAGTAGATCCACCTTTGAAAATTATGTATTATCCTTAAACTTGACTGTTAAGCTTCCTAATAAAATTGCTAAGTGGTCATAATATCCTCTAAATAGGAATCTTTTCATCATGAAATTAGGAAGTTCTTTTTGCTAAAAATGGAGTTTCGTTTCATGTCGTCTCCTAGATATAACTATCTGGAATCTCCAGTACTAACAATAAGACTTCAGAATTGGGCACGTTTAAAAAAAAAATTATGGAATATTGGCGCGCCTTGGCTTAAGTCAATATTAATTCATTTATTTTTATAAAAATAAGAATACAAAAAGTTAACAATGGTTTAAAGTTTAGAGTGTGAATAATCGAACAAAATGTAGTATATAAAAGAAAATTGAAATAATTAAAACAATGTTAAAACTTACATACTAAATAAAAAAAAGTTAAAATTTACATTAAAAAGAAAGGAGGGAAAAACAGTCTTTTTTAAACACTGGCACTTTTGGGGAAAGGGTTGACGGCTCAGATGTTCGTGCCGTCGATTACCATTGTACTTGACTGTTAGAGGGCCATTCTCAGTACTGCCTCTGTCCGGTCAGATGTTCTATATAAATGTCACGTGATCATCGGGTCGTGTCCGAAACCATCAGGCGTGCTATGGTCTGCGTGTATTTGCCCAGAGACTTTGTGACCCAGTAGTTTTGTGTAAGCCAAGCGCCGAGCGAGCCTACGACAAATGCATCCAGTGAGACCCTGGAACCCTTTGCGGTTAGCTCGGCAGCAAGTGGGTTATATTTTTGGAGCTTCTGCTGCTAGCTACCTCCAGGGCGTCCGGGGCACCCTCAAACGGAATGCATATGTCGACAATCTGTACCGACTTACTAGCCTCGTCTAAGATTACCAGATCAGGGCGAAGGTTACTCTGCACGCCGGGCACTTGTCTGTTGATGTTTAGGACTGCGCCCGGGGGTATGCGTGCTGCACGAGCAAGACGGTCTTGTACGGCATTGTGCCGTTTTTGCCACGCCGCTGAATGGGCAGTACAATGGTTGATGACGTGCGGTAGCGTCTGATTCACGTAGCCACAACGTCGACATCACTTGTCACCGGCCCCGAATCGACGCTTTCCATTTAATGGGACAACGCCGAGTCTGGCCCGGTGGACAAATCGATAGTCACAAAACCTAGTGTATCTTCCATTCAACAGAAAGTGGTTGCTCGCTTCCCTCTGATGTGTACTAGTGTAAACCTTTCCCTGGTCTGGTTTCCTCAGCAGACTAGCAAGGTAGTGTGCCCGGACGCTTGCGCGTAACACTCTCACCACACGGGTCCTCGCCGTCTCCGGGACAATCACACGCACTCTCTATGGATGGACAGTCTAAATATACATACATATAAAGTACGCATTGTTTTAAGAGGCGCGAATTTTTTCCACGCTGGGCTAAATATCTCTCTGAGAAATTCGGTAACAAATAGTTTTTTTTTATTCTCTAAAAAGGCATATCTTCTTAAGTAGTATAACGAGCCTGGAAAGAAGTATAACTGGAACAACAGTTTTGTAAAATCCTTATTTCATAGAAATTTCTAGCTGGATCTCGATAAAAATATTTTATTTAAAAGCTGTAAGAATTTGTAACTGTTATAAAATCTTCCTTCGTAGATTGCAAGAGCTAACGAAATTTTTAAGTAAAAATAATAAAGAGGGAACGGAAAGAACACAAAAAGAAACGGTAATAAATAAACATCGTGTTCCCCATTACTAACAGAAAATTAATTTTTACCATCAAAAAGAATGTTTTTAGAAGCAATTGAGTGGTCGAAAAAAGATAACACGACAGTCGTCCGCATAATCGTCCGCTTCTGGTCTCTTTCTTCGTTTTAAGCAATATACATTCAGAAAATATTTACTTTTTATTTTTTTTTTCCGTATAACATCGTTATCGTTTGGGATTTTTTCGGTTTTATTAAAGTAAAAATAAATTACTTACTTCGAATAACTCGAATGCTGCTGAATGAATGTAATTATATTTCCAGTCTATATAATCATAATTAACTTATTCTCAACCTAACCATTTTAGAATCTTTGTACATATCGTCGAATAAATTATGTTTGTGTTTAAATAAATATGTTTCTTGGATTTTTATTCATAATCTTTTACACCTTGTATTATATAAATAAGAGCAGAGCACGGCTTTAATAGAAAACTCTGTAAGAATTCAGTAGGATGCCAGTAGTTGTAATGATTTAGTTATGAAGTTTAATAATCAAAATTTTAACTGATTTGAGCATTCTTTATGGTATTTTTATATTAATATAATCATTTTATTAAATAAGCAATCTTAATATTATAATTGCTGTAGGGAAGACCGGGGCATGTTGACACAGTTTTTAGTTTTCGATTTTTCTAATTTTTTGTATTACAGCTATTTACATGCTTTTTATACTCAAATATAACTTGATTATTAAGTTTCATTTTGACACCTATAAAAACCTTCCTACTATCATACCTTTTTAGATACTTAACTTATTCTTGAGCGATGTCGCCTGTATAAACATACCCCGTAGAAGGGGCATGTTTATGCAGTACCTAGGGTAAGTTTACACACTTTCTAAAATGGGAAAAAATAGGGCTAACAACTGTAAAAAAAAAAAAAAAAAAAAAAAAAAAAAAAAAAAAAAACAAATATGCGAATCAGTTTTATTAGCAAAAAAATAACACAAAACTTCCAATTCAAATACCAAAAAATATAAAATTACGAAAAATTCATAGGATCTACAAATCAATTAGGATGAGTCACAGTCAAAATCCCTGTTACAGTTCATGTACACAAAAAAAATTGAATCAGTTTCAATAAAGCTACAGTTATCATATGTGTAAACATACCCCATGTGCCTTGTGTAAATGTGCCCCTTCGGCATATTTTCAACAAAATATAACCTATAAATTTTTTTAATGAGATTAGCATTTAACAAATATCTTAAAATAGCCGTAAAAGAACGGCCTAACAAGATAATCCATTATGAATTGTAAAGATCTAATAGTATAATTACTATTCACATCAACATAGTAGTGTAAAAATTTACTCATTTCAAAAAAAATCACAAATTCTGCTCTACGTTGTTTGTTACTAATAGTACTGGTTGCAAACTGACGTACTTGCAAATGGCAGTCTCAGTAACTTGTTTGGCCTGACAAGTGCTGCGCTCCGATCAACGGTTTGTGAGTTATAAGGATTGTGTAAACTTACCCCTGTACCAAACTTGCCCCGGTCTCCCCTACATGTAATCAACAGATAAACAGAGTAAACTTGTTTGATAATTGTTATATTGTTACTCTTCTAATAGTCCAAAACAGAATTTTTTTTTATTTTGATGGAATCACCTTAACACATTCTGCACTATCAAAATATGTAAACAAAAACAAAAAATTGTTGATCGAGTTCCCTAAAGATACCGGTTTGAAATAGTATATTATTCAACGAGCTAGTAATGATAGCTATTACTCACGAAGATGAAATTGCGACACGAGCCGAGCTTGTGAGGCAAGTGTCGTAATGCATCTGAGTGAGTAATAGCCATTGCAAGCAAGTAGAATACGATAATTTTTCTACGACTTTTTTACTTTTTGATTTAAATAAAATTGAATATAAATTTTAAATCAAATTTTTAATCTATTTCTAATTTCATTAAAAGTTTGTGTAATATTATGAATAAAACGATCAAAACAAAACATAAACTACTTTATTTACTTGAACGTTACTAGGCAATATATATTAAATTAAAACTTGATACATACATATATACACAAAACAAAAGCAAACCCATGGAATAATGATTAATACTGTTATTTCATTGGTCAAGAGGGTATTGAGTAGTGAACATTCCTCCACACCTTTGAATAATGCCTAACTTTCTCAACAATTAACGGATATATAATGAGTGTGTTCTTCAACAGGAGTAGAAAAAAGAAATTATTTCATTTTAATGGAGAAAGCAAAGATCTACTTTTTTTAAGGGTCAAAGTTTTGAGTTTATCTAACAGTATTAACAAAACCCCTATGCTACTAAGTAGGGATGAAACGATACCACATAGGTACCGATATTTTTACTCGATACCGTATCGGTCAGGAAGTATCGAAAGCTACTCAGTATAAACTAAAAAGTATCGATACTTACTCGTATCGATCAGTTCTTTTTTTTTGGTAGTACCTATACTAGAAGACAATAAAACTGCACTTTGCAGTACATAACTCTGTACGTATATATTTAAAAAACCTTTTATAGAGTAAATTTAAAGAAAAAGTCTGCTTTTGAAGTACTGAAAAAGAAAAAGTAATAATTTCTCGAGATGTTTTTCCGATATACCTACGGTTTCTTACAGTAGTGACTGTCGTCCCAAATTTTGAAAATAACCTCTTGCAAGGTATAGAGGTGCCAAAAGCATATAAATATATTCGCATCTGTTTATGCCTTCAACATTGGAAGTATCGGTTTCAAATCTTCCCGTTCTACTAATAGGTTGGATTTTAATGCGGAAACTAACACAGTAGTTAACTCGTGGTTGCTTCTGGCTAACTACAAGCTGTTTATGGTGCAGCCAAAATTCACGATTTTCTTCAGTGACCTCCTCTTCTGATCCACTGGTTGAAGTTGTAATATGACCGTCTCAAATTGGTGGCGTCGCGCAATGCAGTGTTTCTAATGTTAGGGCAATTGTAAGAGTAGCTGCATAAAGACTAGTGGCGCCCTTTTCGATAATTTTATATGTACATGCGTGAGCACGTCAGCGCAAATTTTTTGTAACCATAGATTTTCACATAAATTCATTAACAAGTTTATACTTTTGTATTAATTATTACTTTTTATTAATATTTTTAATTTTAACATATAAATATTAAATAAAGTAAATACAGAGAACCTGCATTGTCACTAGTGACGTAAATTTATAAGTTTTTTACAAATTATTGTTGTTGTTGTTTTCAGATAAATTCACTACGTCCAATGCAACATTATAACCGCTCAGATAAATATTTATTTATTATTAAAATTTTAAATTAAATCTTTTTTTAAAAAAAATGCATAATTAGCCACTTACTTTAATAGTTACATTACATTAAAGTTTTATATTTGTTTGCCGCATAACTTTGGCCGTTATGACACTTGGTACACCCGTTTTTTCTTGAATGTCATATATACATGACCATTTTGACACAAGTTGTTTCTTTCTTTGTAACAAGAATGACATAAATCACCCACTTGGACATCTCCAAAACCGCTTTTTATAATAATTGGATTTTTACTATTTGACATTTTGCATAAAAATGACAAACATTTAAATTCAAAACAGTCTACTTACATTAAACTATTTCATTTAAAAAATGCTAAATATAACCACCATGAATGCTAGTGTCGTAATTCAAAGATCATGCAGCTTCTCTATATTATGTATTAGGAAGTACTATTAGGAAATTACTAGTACTCGGTTCTAAAGTATCAATACCAAAAGTACTTGGTAACGAAAGAATAGTATCGAGTAAGTACTTGTATTTATTTGCATCGTTTCATCCCTGCTATCACGATATTTACGAAAAAAATAAAAACCGTATGACTTCCTGATGAAATTTGAACCAGAATGCATTATAATTAATGTTGGCTATAAAATTCAAATTCAAATTGCCAACGGGCTCATTTTTTTTCTTTTTTTAATAAAAAAAAAAAATGTTCCATCCTGTCGTGTTACTTTCTCACAACACATATATTACAATAAAATGTTTTTAGCTGAAAAAAAAATGTAAATATTTAACATTGTAAATGTAAATTTTTTTAATGGATTTACCAGCAAAAAAAGACTATATATGAATATTTACTGTACAAATTCTCACGATTTCTCATACCAAAAAAAACAACACTGTGACGTAGTTAACGGGGTTGGTGGCGGGCGAGGAGCAACCAGCATATACATACACCGTACCTACAACAGTTTCGGAAAATCGGATATAACATGGCGCGCGGTTAGTCTTTATGTATGTACGGCGTTGATGTCTTTTAAAACAACAAATTCAATATAATATGTTAATTTATGCAAACGGAATTATATTTTGTGAATAATACAACAAAACATGAACACAGTACAAAACGTATAGACAGGCAAAACAGACAGGCAAAACGCAAGGCAAGCCAAAGCACTGAAGGCGCTTGTACGTACTATGTACAACAGGCACAAGTTACAGACACAGACAGGAATTTTGAAATCTTAAATATGCAGAACTAAGTGCTTGTTTGTTGCTGCTATCTTTTGTTTTATTATTGTATAAATGTATGTGTATGTGTATATGTATTATTTATAAAATAAATATTCCAAGGTGTCGCAAAATTAACTTTTTGGATGTACCAGTACCTATAAGAATGTGCTTTCCTATGACGATTAAAAATTCATAAACGTAACTAGGGGGAAGCAATATGAGCGTACAGTCCACCCCAGAGAACTGCTCCACGCAGAAGCGGTACAAGACTAAAATGAAAGGTAGACAAGACGATTTTTGCAAGAGCCTTTGCCTTGATTTTTCAAAAAATTTGTCCTTCAAAATTAAGCTACGTGCAAAAAAAACACTTCAATTACTTTTTGGAGGCCCCTTTTCTTTTTAAAAATTAAAATTGTCTCTCTAAAACTAAGGATGCGAGGCAATAGGCGGTTGCCCACTTCGCCCACCCTTTGCGCCGCCTCTGGCTCTACGCACACTCCTTTGACCACACGGTCTAAAGAAAATTTTTCTGTAGCATAGTTTTTTGTCTCTATGTAGAAAGATCAGTAAAAACCATTTTAACGGAAAGGACAATGGGCAAAACTATATGAGGAACTGCCCCCTAGCGCCCAAGGTTGAGACCGGTGCCGATCGGTAGCCCTGGTCAAATAGTCCAACTTTGTCAATGGGCACGTTCATAGAGAACCTGGCCTTCAAAAGTTATAGGGCATCAAATGTACAAAAAGTTTGCACGTGGTCATAGCCAAACGGGATACTCTGTATAGGTACAAATGGGTTAGGAGACATGTTGTGGGCCAGCCTATCATTGTGTAAAACCACTTTCCTGGCAAGTGACCTAACCTCGTTTTTTCACGCGGCCTATGGCAGAAGACGTACCAAGCGGCTTCAAACCTGCACATTGGGAGTATCCGAAGAGAAGTTTGATGTCCGTAAACTTAGCCCTGCCATTTTGTCTTTTCCAAACAAAAAAGGTTGTGCTGCATTGTGCTAGACATGTGCTACCATGTGCCGTAAATAAAAAAAGTCAATTTTGAAAATTGCGATTTTTAGAGCCAAAAACAATTTTGGGTGTAAACCTAGCCCTGCCATTTTATCATTTTCAAACAAAAAAGGTTGTGCTGCATTGTGCTGGACATGTGCTATCATGTGCCGTACATAAAAAAAATCAATTTTGAAAATTGCGATTTTTAGAGCCAAAAACCTATTTTGGGTGTAAAGTTAGCCCCGCCATTTTGCATTTTCCAAACAAAAAATGTTGTGCTGCATTGTGCTAGACATGTGCTACCATGTGCCGTAAATAAAAAAAGTCAATTTTGAAAACTGCGATTTTTAGAGCCAAAAACAATTTTGGGTGTAAACTTAGCCCTGCCATTTTATCATTTTCAAACAAAAAAGGTTGTGCTGCATTGTGCTAGACATGTGCTATCATGTGCCGTACATAAAAAAAATCAATTTTGAAAATTGCGATTTTTAGAGCCAAAAACCTATTTTGGGTGTAATGTTAGCCCCGCCATTTTGCATTTTCCAAACAAAAAATGTTGTGCTGCATTGTGCTAGACATGTGCTACCATGTGCCGTAAATAAAAAAAGTCAATTTTGAAAACTGCGATTTGTAGAGCCAAAAACAATTTTGGGTGTAAACTTAGCCCTGCCATTTTATCATTTTCAAACAAAAAAGGTTGTGCTGCATTGTGCTAGACATGTGCTATCATGTGCCGTAAATAAAAAAAATCAATTTTGAAAATTGCGATTTTTAGAGCCAAAAACCTATTTTGAGTGTAAAGTTAGCCCCGCCATTTTGTCTTTTCCAAACAAAAAGGGTTGCGCTGCATTGTGCTAGACATGTGCTACCATGTGCCGTAAATAAAAAAAGTCAATTTTGAAAACTGCGATTTTTAGAGCCAAAAACAATTTTGGGTGTAAACTTAGCCCTGCCATTTTATCATTTTCAAACAAAAAAGGTTGTGCTGCATTGTGCTAGACATGTGCTATCATGTGCCGTAAATAAAAAAAATCAATTTTGAAAATTGCGATTTTTAGAGCCAAAAACCTATTTTGAGTGTAAAGTTAGCCCCGCCATTTTGTCTTTTCCAAACAAAAAGGGTTGCGCTGCATTGTGCTAGACATGTGCTACCATGTGCCGTAAATAAAAAAAGTCAATTTTGAAAACTGCGATTTTTAGAGCCAAAAACAATTTTGGGTGTAAACTTAGCCCTGCCATTTTATCATTTTCAAACAAAAAAGGTTGTGCTGCATTGTGCTAGACATGTGCTATCATGTGCCGTAAATAAAAAAAATCAATTTTGAAAATTGCGATTTTTAGAGCCAAAAACCTATTTTGGGTGTAAAGTTAGCCCCGCCATTTTGTCTTTTCGAAACAAAAAAGTTGTGCTGCATTGTGTTAGGCATGTGCTATCATGTGCCGTAAAAGAAATTTGGAAATTTTTGAAATTAAGAAAAGGAAATAAAATAATTTAAAAAATTTAAATTCTTAATAATTTTCTACAAAATTTTAACAATTACAAATTTGAAATTAATTGTTAAAATTTTAATAATTATCAAATTTAAAATATATAAATAAAATATATAAAGTTTTGTATTGCTAACTGTTAACTTGTATATAAAATAAGTATATTAGTTTCATTCCATTCCTACAGAAATAAATTTGTATGAATCTGGGACATATATATTAGCAGGAATAGTTGCATATTCAGGCACTTATAAAAAAAAAATTCTATAGGCCACTACACAGCTTTTGTGAAAATACTGGAGCAGTGGTTTGAATTCAATGATATGTCTAAAAAAGGATCGTATCGTTGAGTTAAAGATGGAACAAGTGTATTTGCACATTTGTGTATTTATATTTAAAATAAAATTCTTTATTTAAATTCTCAAATTTGTTTCTTTATTTTCAAAAACCTGACCCTATATAACAAAGATGGAAAAAATATTTTCAAAAAATTACTTTTTTCGTATTCCAAAATGAGATTAAAAAAAATCTTATTATACAACATGTATAACCTATAAAACTTTTTTAAATCTGGAAATTGATGGAGGTCAATATCTTTCTTAAAAAATTCAAATGAAAAGCATCCACCTGAACGCCCATCGCAGCATCCTGTATTTCCGTCTAGAAGAATTAGTTT
The DNA here is from genome assembly GCA_035578155.1 of Brachynemurus nebulosus. Taxonomy (NCBI): domain Eukaryota; kingdom Metazoa; phylum Arthropoda; class Insecta; order Neuroptera; family Myrmeleontidae; genus Brachynemurus; species Brachynemurus nebulosus. The sequence continues at coordinate 18,270,777 of JAPWDM010000001.1, read as the reverse complement.
TTCTCGAAAACTAACTGGCACAGAATAATTGTCCAAAACTTTTTTCTGTGATTTTCCTACCCTTTCAAATGTAAAAGAATGTCGCAGAAACTTTTAACTTGAGGAAATTTTGGAAAAAAACCTATATTCTACATACGGCACATTGTAGCACACGCCTAGTATCAAACCTTTCTTGTTTGAAAAAAACAAAATAGCGGGGCTAACTTTACACCCAAAATTGTTTTTGGCTCTAAAAATCGCAGTTTTCGAAACTGACTCTTTTTATTTACGGCACATGGTAGCACATGTCTAGCACAATGCAGCACAACCTTTTTTGTTTGGAAAAGACAAAATGGCGAGGCTAACTTTACATCCAAAATAGGTTTTTGGCTCTAAAAATCGCAATTTTCAAAACTTATTTTTTTTATTTACGGCACATGGTAGCACATGTCTAGCATAATGCAGCACAACCTTTTTCGTTTGAAAATGATAAAATAGCAGTGCTAAGTTTACACCCAAAATTGTTTTTGGCTCTAAAAATCGCAGTTTTTAAAATTGACTTTTTTATTTACGGCACATGGTAGCACATGTCTAGCACAATGCAGCACAACCTTTTTTGTTTGAAAATGATAAAATGGCAGGGCTAACTTTACACCCAAAATAGGTTTTTGGCTCTAAAAATCGCAATTTTCGAAATTGATTTTTTTTATTTACGGCACATGATAGCACATGTCTAGCACAATGCAGCACAACCTTTTTTGTTTGAAAATGATAAAATGGCAAGGCTAAGTTTACACCCAAAAATGTTTTTGGCTCTAAAAATCGCAGTTTTCAAAATTGACTTTTTTTATTTACGGCACATGGTAGCACATGTCTAGCACAATGCAGCACAACCTTTTTTGTTTGAAAATGATAAAATGGCAGGGCTAACTTTACACCCAAAATAGGTTTTTGGCTCTAAAAATCGCAATTTTCAAAATTGATTTTTTTTATTTACGGCACATGATAGCACATGTCTAGCACAATGCAGCACAACCTTTTTTATTTGAAAATGATAAAATGGCAGGGCTAAGTTTACACCCAAAATTGTTTTTGGCTCTAAAAATCGCAGTTTTCAAAATTGACTTTTTTTATTTACGGCACATGGTAGCACATGTCTAGCACAATGCAGCACAACCTTTTTTGTTTGGAAAAGACAAAATGGCAGGGCTAACTTTACACCCAAAATAGGTTTTTGGCTCTAAAAATCGCAATTTTCAAAATCGATTTTTTTTATTTACGGCACATGGTAGCACATGTCTAGCACAATGCAGCACAACCTTTTTTATTTGAAAATGATAAAATGGCAGGGCTAAGTTTACACCCAAAATTGTTTTTGGCTCTAAAAATCGCAGTTTTCAAAATTGACTTTTTTTATTTACGGCACATGGTAGCACATGTCTAGCACAATGCAGCACAACCTTTTTTGTTTGGAAAAGACAAAATGGCAGGGCTAACTTTACACCCAAAATAGGTTTTTGGCTCTAAAAATCGCAATTTTCAAAATCGATTTTTTTTATTTACGGCACATGGTAGCACATGTCTAGCACAATGCAGCACAACCTTTTTTGTTTGAAAATGGTAAAATGGCAGGGCTAAGTTTACACCCAAAATTGGTTTTGGCTCTAAAAATCGCAGTTTTCAAAATTGACTTTTTTTTATTTACGGCACATGGTAGCACATGTCTAGCACAATGCAGCACAACCTTTTTTGTTTGAAAATGACAAAATGGCAGGGCTAAGTTTACGGACTTGAAGTTTGTGAGTCCTACCGGTGGCGATTTCAGGCAGACCCCCTGGTAGATGAAGGTAGTGTGCACTCTCCCGAAGCGGACTCTAATGTCCGTTGCAGGTCAACACACATCGTTTCCTTAAGAAATAGCCACGTGCAGTATGCAAAACCTACTGCACATGAGAACTTTTGAAGGCCAAGTTCACCATACCTAAGATGGGTATATTTGTGACCTACTAGAAAGGGGTTTTCAGAAAATACATATCTCACCAGTGGGCGCTGGGGGTCAATTTTGCCCATTGTCCTTTTATGATCTCTAAAACTAAAACTAAAACTAAAACAAGTTAATAAATAATTAAAAACTACCTTTTTTGACAAAAATACCTTCTTTGACATAAATACGTCTACAAATTCGATACTATAGAATATAGATGATAATACGTTATGTCATAAATATGTGTGACATCAAATCGTTTTAGTTTAAAATGAATAGCACGCGAAAACTAGAAATCCGATAGACAAAAGTAGAAAGTTTTATTCCATATAGTAGGAAAGACGCCTAAAATTACCTTTATTCGGGGTAGAAAATTAAATTGATTTTATACTTGAGCACCACACGCAGTTAAATCTTACTTAACACGATGACGAAGAATTATGATGAAATAACTAACTAGCACACTATTTTGACAGCTAATACACTTTATATGGAATTATTGACGCCGTAGAACGTGGTGTATGAGCTTGCAAGGCTTTACTTAATGTCAATGACTATCAAGGTGTTAAAGTTAGGGTTTTTAGCGAATCTTAAAAAACAGTAAGGTATTGAAGTTGAAAATGTTCGAATATTTCCAAAAAAAAAATATACTAAAAACCAACGGAATACTAGTCGAATTAGGTCGAACTACTTGGGAACGCAAGAGAAAATCATGCAAAAGCGAACTCTAAATAGAACTAGGATTTTCAAAAATGATACAAAAATCAAAAGAATTTCACTGGGACAGTTTCAACGAGATTTTTACGATGCAAGGTTTATAAGTTCGGGAGTGTAACCGAATTCAAGAAATGTAAATTATCACTTCATCGATAACGACACTATAAGTTGATCGACCTAAAGGTCAACATGGATTTGCTAAAAGCTTAGAAAATTTTGTGTATATGAATGCAATTAACTATTTCTATAAAGACATTATTTAGACCTTTCGCTGGTCTAAGTAAAACCACCTGAATATTTTTACCGATACCGTTCCATCTGAAACCCCTCCAGAATAATTTGCTGGCTAAGCTAACGTAAAAAACATGTAGGTTTAGTTATCCAAAATTTGGCAACATCTAGATATTTTTTGACACTCACAATCAGAATAAAAAAATCGTCTTAAACCAACTAGTTGTAGACAAGTATTTTCTTTAAAAACAAAATTTTAAGAATATAGAGTAGATAATTATAGTACAACAGATTAATTTTGGCCCACCAAACATGTGTCCTATCTTTGTTAAACTATGTTGCATTGGTATTGTACTAATGCAATAAAAAAGGATACATAACAAATAGAATTGGACCTTGAACGATCCGAATCAATCTGTGAATCTATACCTCCACCATACTGTTTCATTTCAAGCAAGATTTGTTATATTGAAATAGTGCCATACAAGAAGAAGTAGCTGTCCTTCTCACACGTACTAAACAAGGAAAACTATTTTTTTTCTTTTTAATTACTGATATTGATATATGACATTATTTAAAAGGGATTAACAAAAATACAATGCAGAAGAATGAGGGGTTAAACTAGAAACACAGCTTTTCAAAAAATTTATTCGTTTACTGGACGAATTTCACATTATAGAGCATGTCTATACTGTATCGTAGAAGAATTTTTTCTTTAATATTCTTGTATTTCGAAATATTTATAGAAATTATTTTGCATCATTTTGTTAAAATAATACTACTAATATATTTTAATACTAAATAAGCAAGTAATAAAAGGTTTTAACAAACAAATACACAAACACACATACAGACAAATGTTTTCTGTTTAATTTTCTCATATTTAAAACTTATTATACATGACTTAAATGTAAATTGTAGGTGTGTATTGTGCCTACTACGTCTCCCCCACCAACTCTTGTTGCCCCCACTCCACAAACACACACAACGTATAACATAACCTAACAAATATAAATGTATATTATATTACAAACACTTCATTTAATAGTTACTTAGAGTTAATTTTATTACTTGTGTGTGATAAAATCACTACTTTACAGTCATATTCATATCATTTAGGTATATATTATGAGAAGATAAAACAAAAATATGTATTTTTAAGTTAATACAAATAATAATAAAATAAAAATGTGAAAATTTTTTATATTTATTGTTTAGTACGTAACAAGTATTTGTGTTTGTTTTAAACTTTAACACGTTGTACATATATATAGCCTCGTACATTCCTACAACTCTTTCTCTAGTCATTACAGTGGTACACAATGGTGTTATCTGATTCACTCAATTCAATTTTTTTTCTCTTTAATGTTAGATTTGTGCTAAACATGCAATTTTTTTAGGGATAATATTTTTTTTTTTCAGTGGAAATTTAATGTTAAAAATTTGACAAAAAAGCGACGATCAATATTAAAAGTGCGAGAGAATTCGAATATTAAAAATAGTCCTATTTCACAACCAGTGTTGGGCAAGATATCGAATTTTATTATCTAGCTAACAGATAATAGATAACATAATTTAAAACATCTAATAAAGATAACAGATAATTGAACCGTTATCTAGATAAAATTTTAGATAAAAGATAAGATAATATTTACAGAAATAATGCACTAGGTCAGTGTTTCTCAACCGCCCATCCGTGGACCGGTGCCAGGCTACGAAAGTAGCTCACCGGCCCCCAGAAAGATGTGTTTATTATTATAAATTACAAAAATGTTCAAGAAAGGTTTTTAGCGACAAAATTACATGTTTTGAAATTTAGTTTCTTTATTTACGGCCCATGATAGCACACGTAGAGAACAACATTTTTTTATTTCAAAAAAGTGGTTAAAAAGTGTCGATATTTATCTGAATTACGTGGTAGACCAAGTGGTCGGAAAACGACATTTCATATTACACGACTAAATGTTATTCCAACTAATGGCGGAAATGATTCCAGACAACAAGAATTCTGTTTAAAATTAAATAATTACTTTTAAAAATGTTTGTATTTCTTAAGAAAGTGTCAAAATTTATCTGAATTATATGGTCGGCCAAGTGAATACTAAGTAAATGGTGAATTTAGCTTCAATTTTCTTTTTTTTAGGAAAAATAAAGATGTATTCTTATTATCTTATCTTTTTCCTTCGCTTAATAAAAAGATAAGATAAAGGATAACTTCTTTTAAAAATATCTAGATAAAAAATAATAGATAACGAAAACGTTATCTAGATAAAATTTCAGATAACGTTATCTAGATAAGCGCAACACTGTTCACAACATCAATATTTGACATTATCAAAACTCTATAGAAGCACTTCGTCAAAAATTTATTGATGACGTGGTACGTCGCGTACCGTACCACGTATAATTTTATCATGAACACAAAAATAAGTAGAGAGTAAGTACAATAAGTAGAGAGTAAATATAGAGCTTAGTAAATTTGAGTATTTTTTTTTAAGAATTAAGGTGATAGAGGTACTAGAGCATTCTAAAGATTAACAAAATTAACAAATGAATTTTTGATATGTCAAATTTAAACTAATTCTGTCGTTGGTATACCTTTTGGGAAAAAATACCCCTACTGGAAACTAACCAAATAGCCTAAGGCCAGTAAATAATTGTTTTGCAATTCATCCTGCTCTAAAATACTATAATATAATACTTTAATCCCTCATGATAGGGAGTACAGTGTCACCTTTAGGTCCAAGTGACTAAATAGTATATTATACGCCAAAGGGAGTATAAGTTTTAATTCCGAGTGTGAAGTTTGTTGCCAAAAGACCTGTAAAGGTCCGAGGGATAAAAACTCGTACTTTAGTCTCTTCCCGTATAATATACTATTTAGTCGCTTGGACCTAAACGTGATACTATACTCCCTATTTTGGGGAACTAAGTATGTATTATTTCAAATGCCCTCGCACCTTTACAGGTCGTCTGGTAGTAAATTTCACACTCGAGATTAAAGCCCTTTCTGTATAAGATACTATTTGCACCCGCTTTTAAACTAATCGGCCAGCAAAATTTTAACTTAAATAACGTTGCTAGGTAACAAATTTCTTACTTAATTATTTCAGTCTTGTGGATAAAGACCAACCGTTATATTGTATTGTCCAATTTGAACGATTTGTCCAGATTGTACTTAATTTAATATTTTTACGCAACTATTTTTACAAGTTATCCAAAATTGCAAAAAAATAATATATACCTACGCCACGAAAATAAGGTGTTTCTGTTGATTCCTCATGTGAATTCTTGCCCGCGGGCCTTTACAGGCGTCCGTTGTTATATTATATATATATATATATATATATATATATATATATATATATATATATATATATATATATATATATATATATATATATATATATATATATATCTATATATATATGCACCATGTAACTAATCAGCCAACCAGAACACTATCGGTTGAAGTAGCCTCATTTACATATGCATATTTTTATCACCTAATTGATAAATTAAAGAAAAATTCGAAAATTAAACTTGGGTAAAAAAACTTTTTTTTCCTCATTTATGTTGCTAATTAATGCATCAGATCAGTTTTATTGAAAAATTAATAAATAGTCTCATTTAAAAATCTACAAGTTTGTATCATAGCTCGAAAACCATAAGAGCTATATATATATATATATATATATATATATATATATATATATATATATATATATATATATATATATATATATATATATATACATATATATATATGTATATATATATATATATATATATATATATGTATATATATATATGTATATATATATATAATATATATATATATATATATATATATATATATATATATATATATATATATATATATATATATATATATAATATATTAAAAAATTCAAACTTCAAAATTTGTGTATATGCTTATCAAACTAGAAGGTAGGAATTTGTAGACAAATAAAATAAAATCCAAATTTTAAAGGCAAGAAAACTTTGTATAATACCTACGCAAGAGAGACGTAAAATCTCTTCTATTTCTTTCGTTTATAAACCCAACATACATAAAAGCATAATGAATCTTGTGCCAACATAATATATTAAAATAATTCAATTTCTTTCTTTCTGTGCACACAAATCGTCTACCATATATTATATGAATGTAAACATACATACATACATACACGTAGAAAATGGTTACATTATGAAATATAGAATATTTTCATAACATAGGCAGCAGTACATACAGTTACGGTAAAATGGTAAAAGGCGTAATAATTTTCTTATTAAATTTCTTGATCGTATCAACTCTATGTACTTTCCTACTCCTTGACAAAAATAATTTTACCTTCACGTTGCGTAAAACGAATTTTTCTTACAATCAACACTTTACGGTCCGCGTTTTCAGCATCTGAAAATAGCCACAACAATCACACAGGCCGATCGTGATCAGTGATCACACATGTATGGTATCTTGCCGCAAGCAGGTACCGATCAGTAACTAAGACGACAACCACAATTTTTTCTTAAATTCTTTAAATATATTACCGGGCCCCAATGGGGAAGTTTATTGGGAAATAGTGTGCGTACTGTTGCAAACACTTGTACTGTGCTAAACTCCTGTACTGTTGCAAATTATTCCAAATGAAGAGATCGCCATCTCTATAAATCAATACGGATAACTATTTTAATAAAATTTTCAAAATTTAAGAACTTCGACGTAATTCAAAGCTTCAAAAATTGATAAAAATAATTATATTAAACCAAATATCTACTTAATAAATCTCTAACACTACTGACTGACTGACAACGCACAATCTAAGCCGTTGGGTTTAGAAGAATGAAATTTTGCGTAGGAGTTCCCTATGTAACGTAGGTAAGCACTAAGAAAGGATTTTTTTTAAAATTCGTCCCCTAAGTGGGTTAAATAGAGGATAAAAATTTGTATGAAAATTCGTCATTTTTGAAGTTATATAAAAATATGTTACTATGGCTATTAAATTAAATAATAGCTTTATTTTAATAACACTGACTGACATCCTGAGATGTTGCCGGTGGTAAATTCCATCAGGTGGATATACGGCTATTTATAATTACTAGTAACTATTCAAAAATAATAGGTACTTTAAAAATGACATTTCATATATTAATATAGTTTATTATCGTGACAATCGGTTGAGGATGACATGACAGCTATCTGCAGTCCAAAGATACCAAATTTTAATATATAGAGTAACGTATCAATCTCTCTACTGGTCCAATATATAAGTATAATAACCTTGCTGATTTCCTGTTTAGATGGGAAAGAACATCCCATATCAATAATCTAAAGAAATTTCTACCGTCGAACTTACTTATACCAACCAACGGCGCAAGCTTTTTTTTGGGACACGCCCTCATTGTCTATATGTTACGGCTAATACGCATGAAATAGAAAATATGCGTATTAACCGGTTAATACGCGTATTATACGAATGTCGTGGATAATACACGAATACGCAAACGATTCTTCTATTAGCTAACACAAATCGGTTAGGACGCGTTGGATTCAAAACGTCTTGGTTTAAATGTTTGTTTTATCAAAATATTCCGGTAAAGAAATAACCTGGCAACAATAACAGAAAATACTAACGGTTGAAATTTCGTCAAGAATTGAATAAAAAGTTTAATTCCCCTGTCGCAGCACCTGCATAACATAGCGAATTTCCGTTTATAAAAATCCGTTTTTCTGAGATTTTTCACCCTTCTAAGTAATTTTGCCTCCTCTTTCTAATGGTGTAAATAAATGTCGCAAAAATTTTTTAACTTTGGTAAATTGGCAAAAAACTAATTTTTTCACGAAAAATTACCAAGTTCCAGGCATCCGACATGGCTGGCCAACGAACTTGTCCAACGGTGTGGGACTAAATACGAATATAATATATAAATTTTAGTGAATTCTGGAAATTCGCTAAAACCGCCCATAAAACTTACAAGTCTAGCAAGTATTTAACACATTAATATTTTTTTTTGTATATATCATCTAAAAACATTTCAGTCCCTTTTTGACAATCCTGCCAGAACTAAAACACTTTTTTATTTTTTTTTTCTTTATTGTTAAAATCGAAACGTTCTTTTGAAGACGGTTAAAATTACTATATTTTACATAAAAATGTCGACACAATCACCCACTAGTTAATTACCCCTAGACTTGATGCTAGAAAATTGAGAAAAAACAGGTCTTATAGACTTTTTTTATTTTGATTTTATTTGTACTGATTGAGTTACGAAATTCTAAAGGATATTATAAAAGTGTGTGTATTCGCTATGAGCTTTTGCCTGGAGGGAATCCAGCTCCTCAAAATCGGCTCCAGCGCTCAAGATGAACAGAATATATCAGTTAATCAGGACGGCATGTGTACATAATTTTGATATTTTCTTTAAGAAATAGTATTTTGTTTTAAATACTTGTTTGATTTTTTCAAGGCGAGTAGGTACTTATTGCGATTTCTATTTACCAGATTATACAAAATAAAAAGAAATTATTTGTAACACTGCTATCAAACGTCATTTTATTTTGAATATATATATATATATATATATATATATATATATATATATATATATATATATATATATATATATATATATATATATATACATTTTATATTATATTCATTTTCAAAAAGATACAAAAGTTACCTCTTGTATGCTTTATTATTTTCGTATTCTAGGGACCTCAAAACATATTTCTGTTATAGTCTCGGCCTTAGATTGCGTAATGAGAGCGGCCGTAATAGCTGAATTTCAAGTTTTCGAAATTCGCTAAAAACATTACACAAGATATCGTGTCTATTTATCTCACAAAGAAACATTCCGAGGTGTCCCTCCGATTTCGATTATACCCTGACATGTTATTTTTTGTCGAAATCTAAGAAATCCGTATTTTTTCTTATCTACGGAAAAACGGTGTGAAGAGGTGAATTGCCCTTCAAAAATTGGGATAAAAATGTAATTTTGCAAATATCTCGAAAATGGTACGTAACCCCCACAAAATTGATAAATTGATAATAAATCCCTTAAAAGAGTAGAATAGAAGAAAATATAAAGGATAAGTTTTTTTGCTCGCCAACCCTGTTTTTCGGGAAAATTTTAAAAATTTCAAAGTCATTGTCCAATAAGAAAAGAGAAATTTACCCCACGCATACGACTTCTTGTTTATTTTTGTTAGATTGTTATGACTTGATAAGTGAATCTAGTGATTTCAGCAAGCTGAAAATATATAATTTCAGCAAGTTCAATTTGAAAAAAATATATGTTTCAGTTATAGAACAGTATTTAAAGATACTACGGAAAAATTTTTGTGATTGTACAAGGCGCCTGTCATTAAAAAATATACACAAAAATATTTTATTTCTTTTTTAAGCATGAAATAGCCATTTTGAAATTTAAAAAAAATATACGTTACAAAAAAAATTTTCGTTATTGTGTAAGGCAGGTAAGTTCTTTAAAAAAATACATAAAATATTTTTTTCTTGATGTTTTAATCATTCTAGGTCTTCTAAAATATTTTCTAAATGTATTTCAACAAACATATTATCTATAAAAATTACAAAAATTGTGTAATAACCAACAGCTGTTGGTTATAACCGGAACCTCTCGGATGAATCGCGTAGAAACCGGATGATTGCCAAAACTGTTTGAAATACATGCATTTCGTCACATATTATCCGGCGTTTTTGGCTGATTCGCGATGTAGCTGGCTAGTACACGTAATTAAAGTTTTCGCATATTAACCGTAACATATACACTCGATGTAAATTTGATTGTTATCAGCTTTCCCGTGCAAGCAATTAGTGGAATTGCTCATGCGCACCATATTCGTCGGGGGGGGGGGGGGAGTATCAACTTCAGAAGCTGCATTGAGACCTCACTCTAAGGTAGTAGTCTCTCATGGGGCATGTTCAACTCATATTTATTTAGACACATTATCTAATCGGACAATAAATGAGCGACATCTAAGTGAATACTTTCTATACATCCAATTGTCAGAGGTACAGTTATTCTTGTTAATCGATATAAATAAAGTCAGGGAGCAAAGAAAAAAAAATAATAAACATATTTTTATTATTAATATATGTAATTTCATGTGTACTATCTTATAATATCAGTAAAAATAACAATTAATAAAACATGCATATTACAATATTACGAAACAACGAATAATATGTGTATTTTTAATGTTTTTTTTATAATTATAATATAAAACAAATTGAAGTAAATTGTGATTAACAAGCGTATACACCGATTTTTTATATTTCTTTTACGAGACACGTTAACAGCGGGGAGAGAGAATTTTATGATTTAATGGACGTTAAAATATGTATTTTATTGATTTGTTACATAAAACATGGAAATATATTTTTATTAGATGTTAAAATGCAGTGTAATTAACCCAATTATTGCTGACACTGAAGTATCTACCTTACTAAACCTACTCTCTAAAGAAAAGCGCCCAAAAGGTTCTTTGACCTGTTTAGAAAAATTTGATTAACTCGTGATTCAAATGATACTTTTTGATGAGACATTAATTATAAAAAATTTGAAGTTGAGCCCGAGAGATGTTTTACAGATATACAGCATCAAGATCTTATAAAATCGATTAGATGTCAAACACTTACCTATATTTCCTTAACTTACATAACTTGCATATTACCTACATTGTCTAATCTTGCTTTAATGAAAAATATAATTTTTAAATAATACGGTAAAATTGGACTACTTTGAACAGGTTTCTAAAGTTTTTTTTTTATTAGTAACCTCTTTTTGACACCTAAAATTTCATTTTTTCAGTTCAGTAGGACAATGTGTCTTTTGGCTATCAAATATATAACAAAGTGAAGCTCATCCAAAATTCCTATTTTGTAAATAAAAATTGACATTAATGACATTTTTTTAATTATGTGTTTATTATATTTACCATGTTTATATTATTTTATCACACGCGAATTATTTGCTTATAAATTTTATTTCATGCATTAAAAAAATGTAATCATTCATACTTGATTTAATTACATTTGTGATAGCAATTAAGGGGTTAATTTAGGGAACTGTAGACGTGTCAGATCCACCGTAAATGTCGAAAAAACATGAAATTTTGGCGTAAAAATAATGAAAAAATAGGAGAAACGTGAATGTAACCAGGGCCTGATCTAGTGGGGCAAGCCAAGCATTTTCCCGGGGCGGCAAATTTTTAGGGCAGCATTTCGGTAAAATTCAAAAGAAACAGGAGGAAGAGAGGGCGGCATTTTTACAACTGGCGAGCCAAAAAAACGAAAGGTCGCCGCTTTCGCCGGGGCGGAATTTTTAATTTTGGCCGGGGGGGGGGGGGATTTTTTTCTTATTGCCCGGGGTGGCGTAAACGCTGGAGCGGGCACTGAATGTAACTCGCAGAAGGCACCTCCCAAAAGGTACTAGCTTACTCAGTATACAAAATTTTACCCCTCTCGATTTATTTTGGCGGGCTGTAGGTGTGTCAGACCCCCCAAAACACTTTTCTCTACTCTTTCGAAATCGCCCTAGGTAGCTGAAATTTCGATATATTCTAATAATTAATCTAGACATTATATCCAACTGCGGGAGATCACACATTTTTTTCACCAGAATTGTGTTCTACGAGTTCTGAAATGGATTTAAAATTCACTCTTACTTCGATCCGTTGACCTCGAATACAGTACGATAGTCTACATTTTCGATGAAAATTCGACTAAAATAGCTCCTAGTAATTCTGAGACTAAACGTGCGAGATGACACCTAGAACGTTTTAATTAAAAATGAGTGACTTTACGTCACTAAGTATTTTAACGATCATAATATTTTGACTACTAAATAGTTGATTACTGCAAGTAAGACACGGGTGGGCAAAACAACAAACTCAACTGGAGCAGTAAAGCGGCATTTTAATCAAGCAAACTAAACATTTAAAACACATACACCTATACAACAAACTCCACACATATGAGCGAAAGAAATGGCAGTATAATACGACGATTATTATGATTACGAATTATATGTATGTCGCAGACTACTATATATAAGCAGCATGTCATAGTATTTACGCCATGCGACGCTGTTGTCATTCGTTGTTACTTGCACTAAAATTTTCTTAATGGCATATTTTCATGTCTAAATATTAAACTCAGTGTATTTAATCGTATTATAGTAAAGCCTTCCGTTCGTTTGTATTTTCACTTTGTTATTCAACTTGTGTTCATCTGTTTCATTATAGTATGTTTGTAATGTACATGACATAGCACGCACATTACAAATGGACTGTATTTCATATTGATCTTTTGTTTTGTTTTGATTGTTTTAGAAACTAACTATTGTTTTTATTACCGCAATTGTTTGAAATTAAATATTTTTTTGAGGAACTAAGTATATAATGAGAAACAAATTCAATTTTGGCATTAAAAATATCAATGTTAAAAATTAAAATAAATGAAAATTCAATTTCGTGTTCGTATTGTAAAAGGCACTTGTGTATGTACGTATACGTTCGTATTACGTGGGTGGGAGTGATATTTTAACCTCGAAAGTTAATTTTCTCTTTCATATACGTTACAGAAAGCTGTTCTAATTATTGTAATAATAACAGCATTCACCACACTTGTTCTATATTAAAGATTTTTGTTTACATTCACATTTAGAATGAGTACAAGTATTATGTTATATTGTGATCTTAAGCAAATCACGAACCTACTGTTTATTTATTTTATTAATTTTATTCTCTCATTTTTTCAGAATTTTTATTTATTACGTTTTTTCTTCTTTTTTTGAATCTAGAAATAAGTAATTTTGCTTCTGGGACTACTAAAGTAGCAAAAGCATTGTGATCCTTTTGGAATATGGAAATTTTTCTACTCTAAGACGCTAATTTTTACGACATTTTACATTTTAGGCATCCCGAACAATTTTGAGTTCATGTCTGCCTGTCACTCCGTCTGTGTGTGTGTGTCTGTACGAAGAAATAAAGTAGCATAATTTCTGAACTTTTCGATCGCTTTTGATGAAATTTTTAGAAACTATACAGTTTGGTTTCTAAATGGTCCCCTACAAATTTCATTGTAATCGAAGTAACGATAGCCACGATGCTACCCGAAATCCTATTAAGTCCCATTTCGCTCAAATTCTGAGAATCTTCGACTATAAGGAACTGATTAAATTTAAATGTAACGTGAGATCAAAAGTGTCATCAAATAGAGTCCAAACAGATGCTATTGAAAACCTGGAAAAAGATGATAGTTAGATCAAAATCCTTAAGTCCATCATAAGCCCATAGTAGAACATAAAATAGAAACACTCCTTGAACTATTCGTAGTCGAAAATTTTTCGAAAATTAGTCATACTGTTGAACTATGAAAATGGTTCATATAGAGTTGTCTGGCGAGCGAAATCAAATAGGTACTACAAATAACTGATTTTGTAAATTGAATTTCGAAATATTCCGTTCAAAAGTAATTTGACCCATAATTTACATAACTTTACGCGAGTAATACCGCGGCTCACAGCTAGTCAGGCATAAAATATCCTTTTGTGTTTATAAAGTAATCGTATTGTAGGGTAACTGTATTACTTTGCAACGTTAAAAAAAATACTGAAGCAAACTATTCCAATCCAACCACTCTTCAAAATATCAATAGTCATTCTGTATTTCATAATTAAGAAACTAGAATAGCAGAATATTTTGTGAGATTTTAAGGATTAAAATACCAGAAATTTTTCCTTTTGTTTATAAATAACTGATTAAATAATTAAATTTCTAGTGAAGCATTTAGCCACGTCAAAAACAAAAAAAATATCAACTTTCGGTTATGTAATTTATGAAAATTTGTTTTGATTCTTTTGTAAAATGTATAAAATGATAGTTATCAAGTATGACATTATGTCTTTATATTATATAATAATAGAATTTGCAGATACTAAAAAATAACTTAATCCGGGTACCGTTGGAAGAAAAATGGCCCTTCTCCAGACTTATCCTTTACTTCATTCCCAACACTTGCACTAATACAATTTAAATTTTATGATAATATTAATAAAATAACATCAATTTGACATATCCGCATATATATCTACTACAAGTATATGCCATCCAGAAAATAAGTAGTTATACAATAATATTATAACAAATATAATATATGTACGTATTTATTACTTACTGGTAAACGTAAATATTTTATACCCCATACCACATAATTGCGGTTACCAAAAACTTCATTATCATTATCTTCTATTTGTGAAGTGAAATCATTTAATTTAATATATTATTAAATTTATTGTGTTAACAAAATACCACATTCTTAAATTAATGTTTGTAATGTCACATATAATAAATCAACATTATACAATATATATTTACATACTATCTAACTAACTATATTATTAATATTATTATCTATCCTCTAAGTATGTAAGTACAAGAAGTAAGTACTTGTTACTTGAGTATATATACATACAGCCTGTTTCAGGCAAGTGAGAACATACAAGTTTGAACATGGGAAATACTTGTTGGGATTAGAGTATGTTCATTTTTTTATAGGTATGGTTTTTATATAGTACTCGTAGTATTTAATTTTAAATTGATATTCTATAAAACAAACATATAATTACAATCAATATAGACAAGCTGCGTAGCTCAAGTAGTGTGCTCTAGTGGCATTTTTGTCAAAATGTTTTCAGTAAAATTTTTATTTTACTGAAAACACTTTTTTTTCAGTTTATATTATTTTAATCTACAGATGAGAATGAATTTCTTCAATTTGATATTTTCATTTAGAAGGATTCTTTTCTACAGTAACTATTTATTTACATCAGTTATAACAAAAAAGTGATTGTTAATACTCACAGTTTGTGAGAACATTCGTCCTTTTAATATCGTTTGATTATAGCATGATCATTATAAATTTTACTTTACTACTGTATTTTACTTTACGTAGATATCCCGTATTACATAATATATATTTAGCGAACTTCAATGCTGTTTATTATTATAATTACTAAAAAATTGCGTACAAATTTTAAAATACGTACCATGAATGAATTAAATAATTATACAAATCTTTAATTTTTGTCAATAATAAAGAAATTTGTTTTATATTTTAAAATCAGAATAATTAGATGATTGATATTTTTTTAAGTTTATCTGTCCAATAAGGGTTCCATTTAACTAAATTATTTAAAAATGAGTCGTAAATTTGACATTTGGTATTGATTTAGAGTATAAAAAAATCGATTTTAATGAACTGAAAACCAAAATAAATAATAATTGTCATTTTTATTCATCTAATAAAACATTTTTTAAATATATATATATATATATATATATATATATATATATATATATATATATATATATATATATATATATATATATATATATATATATATATATACACATATATATATATAAGTATATATACATATATATATATATATATATATATATATATATATATATATATATATATATATATATATATATATATATATATATTTAAGGTAATAGCGAACGCCAGTTTTGACTTGCTTTCCCGATAGGCGGCACAACAGTCGAATTTTAAAAGTACGCAGCTTGTCTATACATCAGTCAAAGTTTGGCCAGATACATGTAATTGTCCTATACTCATTTTTCTTACTACTTCTTTCTTACTTACAAAAATACTATAAGTTTCATCTGTTTTGTCAATGACGTCCAAGTAGGTAATGGGATATTATTAAAAAGGACAGTAAGTGTTCATTCTATGGCTTCGGAGGCAGTTTGAGAAGCCGCGGCGTAAAAACCGATTTCATTTCTATGTTATTCTAATTGTCTTAAACTATTTTCCATGAAAAAGGAATTCTTGACTTACTTAAATAGTACGATTATGTTGACATAGTCACCGCCTACTCAACTACTTCTAGACTTAACATTAAAAAAAATTTTGACGTAGATTTGAAATCTACAAACAAAATTTTAATATTTTTTATTTTTTATTCCATTTTTGCAAAATCAACCCCCAAATTTTAACCCCCAACCACTCCTATTGATGTAATTGAACAAATTGCATATCAGTAGATAGCTCTTTAAAAAAGCTAATATCACCAATTAAAACTTTTTCTCTATCTCTTACTGTTTTCGAGATATTTAAAAAACTAAATTTTCACCCTAATTCTCGATTCGATTTTACCCCTTCAAATCGTTTTTCTTCAGATAAAAAAAAGTACGGGTCGCTTTTTTTAGTGTTCTACAACATATTCAAATTTCATCAAAATCGATAGATCCAGTCTTGGGACCTGTATTTGTTAGAGTGCTAGAAAAAAATAAAACAATAAATATATATAAGAACTTTTTCTCTGCCACTTTTTCACTAAAAAACAACGAATATGAACCGTCTTTCTGTTTTTACACCATTTTCAAGACGAACGAACACAAATAAATAAATAATCGATGACATTTAGTTTTGATATTCGCGTTCAGTAAAGATTCATAAATTACAGATCATCAAACCACTGTTTACGTAAACTAGCCACAATAATTAGTGTTTCGGAAATCAATGTAACTCACGCTAATGTAGAAATAAGACGCCAATCACTTGATGATATGGTTGAAAATTAGACTGAAAGATGCGATTTATAAGTTGCGGTGAATATATTATTTCGGAAGTTACTTTCATATATTATGATCGAAAACCATAAAATTATTTTCCAAATAAAACAAAATTTAGCCTCCAACTTAATTCATACGTGTTTTGTTTCAATTTAAATTTCTACCACTGTTAATAAAAAACATCGTTAATAAACCATTTATTGAAAATAATATTTTAATTGAAGATGGAATTTAAATGTTAACTAAAGCAATCTGTTTTCTTTAATGGAAGTTAAAGTTTATGTATTACTACAAACACATCCACGATGTTTTCCTTAAGGGCTTAATTTCAAATTTTGATGGTATTATATTGATGAGATTCACGTTTTAAAAAAACCTTTATATCTGAAAAGTTTAAACTTAATTTTTATATGTAGTTAAATTATAAGGATATTTTTACACGAACTAGCATTCTGGAACTAGTTTTTATTTTCTTAGAGAATATTAAGTGGATGTGACTTAAATTTGATGTATTTGCGTCTGTGTCTTAAGACCTGGTTTAAACTACGACACAAATTGCGACACAAATGTCAGACATAAATTTTTTTACTACTGTTCACACTTTAGCAGATTTTTTGTGTCTGGATAGTGTCTGTACATAAATGTACGATATTTGTATCCGAGCTACTCGTACGCAAAAAATTTTTAAAAACGAAATAGCTAGTGCTCGATCACTATGAATCGATCTCTCTTCTGTGAGTGTATGGAAAAGTATCGAACTTGTTTGAAAACTTATTAGCCACAAGAGACACTTGGACACAACGTGTTCACACAGCCATTGATTGGACACTAATTATGGTGTCCGTAATAAATGTCGCAAGTAGAGAAACTCGTATGCACACATAGACACTCGGTGTATACACCGAGTGTACTGTATATAGTGTCATAGTCGAAACGTACCCTAAAACTTTGTATGATACTGCATAAATGTATTGCGGCCCATACACGGTAAAGCTTGTTGTACAACTTGGTTGAGTTGTGCAACATGTTGAATTGTGTGTGGGGCAGTTGGTCAACTATTTTGATGGTTGCATAAACGGTTGAAGTCAAATCAAAATATTGTGATTTTACGTGGGCGGAGCAAATGGTCTATGAACATGTTGTACTGTGTGTGGGGTAGTTGAACAACAAAACCAGTACATATATGCTGTAAAGAGTGTAATCAACAAAATATTTACAACGGTAACAATTGGAAAGTTTAAATATTTGATTTTGTTTGTTATTTCCAATAGCTTGCGGTGATACCGCATTTGAAAATTTTAAATCTTCAAAAGAATTTCCCGTTGCAAGAAACCTTAATGTAATTCCCAAGCGTGTTTTTGCAAAAATTGCATCACGCATAAACGTATCTTCTTTGTTTATTAAAGGTGTTATTTTTACTAAAATATCATTAATAATTTCTTCGTTCATTCGCATAAAATTTCTATAATCGGTTCACATTCACTAATTTTTTTAATAGTTTTTCATTAGAAATTTTTTTTCCCAACCACTCTTTGCTCAATTTTCTTTTTTTTTCATTTACTCACGCTTTCTTCACTACTTTTTGCAATTACTGCTAAGGCAAGAATTTTATCCTTAATTTTAACGAAGTTCTCTTTTTTAAAAATTGTGAATAACTGAAGTTGGACAACAAGTTGAATGAATAGTTTAATAGTGTATGGCAAACAGTTCAACTTGTAGTACAACTAGGTAGTACAACAAGTTGAACCGTGTATGGGCCGCATATGATACTACAAGTAAAAATAACCTTATTTCTTATATCGTCCACCGAAGATATAAAAAAAGTAATACTGCCCTCAAAATGATGGTAAAATTTTAATTTAATTTGATTATTTTAAAACTACGAAAACCGATTACTATAAGCGATAATTTGTTAAATAAATGTACTCGATCGCGTAAATACAAAGGCGACTGCAGCACAGACATCCATAGTCTCTGCTGCATTATCTCATGAATAACTTAAAGTAAGAATATAGTTTGTCCGAACCCAGTTGTAACACAGCGGTCTGTAGTATAACCGCATTTGTTTGTGTAAGGCAATGAAAAAGCGGATTTACCACAGACCTCTCTAGTCCATTCTGCATAATAATATGACTTAAAGCATTATTAATTCATCTGAATGGTGCTTAAATTCAGTAATATCTGTAGTAGTACAGTCATATTTGTTTGAATAAAGCAATTTAAAAAAAAGAAATAGAGAAGAAAACAAATTTGATAAAATTTTAAAATGTTTTGTTTTTATTATTTTTATTATATTTAGGGTTAAAAGCCCCTATATTCGAACGCGATTCAATATTCGAACAGTTTTAATATTTTATATATTAATAAAGTTATTTCTGAAAAAACCGATAAATATCAAAACTATTTAAGTAGGTATAGGGGCTTTTACGTTATGTATATAAACTAAAAGTACTGTATTAAAAATATGGCAGTTAAATTTGATGTTTCTTAGCATAACAGCGATTCAATTTAATATTTTCGCCGATGCTATGGTTGCGTCCTTTCTTCTTTATTTCAGAGGTAGTAGAGCGTCCACTTTGTATTTCCGAAACTTACAAGGAAAGGTTCTGAACTACTAATTCGCTATTTTGATGAAACTTCATGTATGTGTAGTACAAGCAAAAATAACGGACCCGTATTTTTTTTATCTGCCACCGTCGCCATTTAAGGGATGAAATCACCCTTCAAAAGGTAAAATTTCAATTTTCCTTGATTATTTGAAAACTACGGCAGATAGAGGAAAAACTTTAAATTGACATAGGTACTTTATTTTTAGAGAGCTTTCTACTGATGTATATAAAGCCAAGGTCAAACCAACTGAAGGGGCTGCTTAGGCAAAATTGGAGGTAAATTTTGAAATAGGGCGGATACGCTTTGGTATATTAAAATTTGAATAGTGTATATGAAATCTGTATCAAAAATACTAGTTTACCCAATACTTGAAGTTGAAATTTGAAGCCTATAGTCCAAAAATTGGACGGTTAATTTGAGGTGTGTCTCTTTTGTGAAATTCAACAAGGTATACTCCACACAGGATTTATTCAAAAAAATAATTAATTTTTCCTTGTCAATCATTTTGCACTAAGCAACAATAGTTTTAACGGTTTTAACTGCAATCGCGCATGCACCGACCTTTGCCGAATCAGAGATAAACTAATTAAATAAATATGACCCAGTAGTACGAACCGTTGACTGAACTGCAGCGGTGTTTGTTCAATCAGAAGTGTGCGTTTAAGGCTGTATTACAGAACGAATATAGCTGTGTTGCAGTCGTTTTCGATAAAAAAATGTTATTCGAAGCCAATAACGTTACAGAGAGTCTTCAAATGTCTGTAATGTAATCGTGTTTGCAGTACTTTATTCAAACAGACACGGCTGTATTACAGAGTAACTTCTGTCTGCGCTGCAGTCGCCTTTGTATTTATGCTACCCGATCACCCAACAACCGGCCAGCAAATATGGTAAAATCAAAGTAGACGGAGAAAGATATGCCAACGCGCAGATCGTGATGGCGTAGATGGCGAATTTGGTGAATTTATCAGAGCGGCAAATTTAAATGATAAAATATGTTGTCTTTTTCTAAAAATTCAAATATGTGACGTAATTATGACGTAGATGGCGAATTGATAATTAACACCTTACAGTGCGATAGTATCACTGGTGTCATAGCTAGAATAACCGTAAAGGTTCTAATTTTACCCCAATTTTGAGGAGCGAATTTTTTTTTTATATGCATTATATACATATAGATTAACAATTCTTTTCTGTCCTATACCTAATAATTTATCCTTCTGCAATACATACGAGTAGTTCATAAAAATAAACGTATGTTCGTATTTTCGGTCTTTTTCTTATAGCTTCTTACAACTAAGATATGTTATGATTATATTATTATGCATAATTTAATTTTTCTCTTCTTTTTTAGGTACATAATTTTATTTTCCCTTTTAGAAATTCTTAATCTATTTATCCTCTTTTCTTATTTAGATACATAATTTCTCTCTTCTTTTTGAAGCGCATAATTTTCTTTTCTATTGTATATCATTAATAATGTTTTATTTGAAGAAAAACTACTGATAAGGATCACAAAAGTGATCAAAACCGGTCTAGTAAAAAGAAAATGAAGGAAAACAATTTTTGTGGGAAAGGGGTACAATACTACTACAAAAATACATACTACTACAAAAAATTAAGGGAACAAAAAAAATTGTTAATTTTTTTAGTGATTTTTGAAGGGCTGTATTTACGTGAAAAATGGTCATATCGAGATGATAAAAACAGCATTTTCAAGTTCAAAGATTCTAGTTTTGAGATCTTTCGTCCAAAAATTTTCGGAGTGACAGTTATCGAGCAATCCTGAGAAATAACACAAAAATAGAAAATAAAAAATTTTTTGCTCTTTTTTTGTCGCTCTATGGGCTTGAAAAATTTGTTTACAGTTAAGCCAGTTGACTTGATAGCCTGTTTATTCAGCTTCAATTTCCGTTTCAAAATTTTTCTCTACGTTGAATTATTCCGGAGATATCCAACTTTGAATGCAAAATTGTAGGGCAGTTTTGCAATCTGGAATAAATTTCCTACAAGGCTATGCTGCACACTTTGGGAAAAAAATTCTTTTCATCTTTAATTTTAACCTGAAAAATGTGAAAAAAGGGACTCTTTTCCTTGTTTCGAAAAATTATCCACATCTTTGCGAGTATTGATGGGGAATTTATTATTTGTACGAATATTTATACGTCACTGTACCCCCAATAACCGTACAAATCGAGAGATTGATCTATCGAATGGTTTTCCTAAACCGTTTGTTCAAAATGTCAGAAAAAAAATTAAAGGAGCAAAATTGAATGGCTTTACTGTAAAAAATTTTTTTAAGCCCGTAGACTGAAAAAAGAGCAAAAAATATTCAATTTTCAATTTTTGTGTTGTTCCTTAGGATTATTCGATAACTGTCACTCCTAAAATTTTTTGGACGAGAGATCTCAAAATTAGAATCTTGAAGCTTCAAAATACTTTTTTTATCATCTCGAAACGACCATTGTTCACGTAAATACAGTCCTTCAAAAATAACTAAAAATTTAGCAATTTTTTTTTTGTTCCCTTAATTTTTTTTAGTAGTATTTTATTTTTGTTGTACCCACAGAACATTATACATAGATTCAGTCTACATATAAAAATCTGTCATTCGTAAGGTGCAGTGTTGTACAATTTACACCGCTGCTGTTTTTGTCTGTTACTTTTAATCATGGGGTTCACGTCGTAATGAGTATCATTGTTTTTTAATCAACTCATGAAATTTAAACAGAAAAAAATATGAAGTGTGTCGTGTTTAAGTGTAAAAATTCTATTGAACAAAAAAATTCTCAAAATAAAGTATAATAGGTACTATATTATACTCGTATATGCAAGCTGCGTAGTCATTCATAAACATATTACACTAATACATTCGCATGTTTGTGTAGATACAATGATGTATTTTGTTGTATGTATCATAATCGTTTGGTAGAGGTAGCGGTGTCTACGTCATTTGCCGGTGACAGCGGGTACGATAGTTATGAAATAGAAAATTGGGGTCGATATGTCTATGGTTGTATCACTTATATTACCTACCTTTATTTTAAAACAAGAATTAATCATTTATAGGTTGAACTGAAAAACGAAATGGTTGGACTGTATACTAAATTTTATCAAAACCAGGAATTTCGTCAGAGAACCTTCTTTTGTCAGTAAACTATTCCATTTTACATCAATGGTATACGTAAAAGTTTTCTTTTATTTTTTATGGTAGTGAAAAAACTTGCAGTTTGGATCATTCTGTAGATATGTGTAGATACTTTAAATGTGTTTTTATATTTAAGTATACATACAAAGTATCAAACAGTTGATAACAGTAAGAGTTGAAAACTTGCCGTACAAATAGTTGTTAGTATGTGGTATATGATTATTATGAACAGTGATGTAAATACCATACATGCCTTTTTCTTTGCGCACATAGTTCAAATCAATTATACAAATTACAATATTAATAATGATATTACAAAAAGATTAGACATATGCAAGTTTTTTGCCTCCCCCAATGCCAACTTATTTTGTTCCTTGTTTCACATCTACCTAAAAAGTCTATTAAACTTCTTTATGACACATGTTGTCGCACTTCTTATTAACTTGTGGATTTTATTTGACGACTTTGAAGTATTAATCTTCATATTTCAAAAGTATATGACTAATTTCCTTTAAAGTCTTGTATAAAGGTGTATTTTTATTTTAAGCCTTTCTTGGGGAAAGTCTAGGGAATGAATCCAACCTCACTTTTATTTGTTTTCGCGTCCTCAATAGTATTTGAATAGTATTTTAATTTGGCGCCCTATTTAATGGCACTGACGGACAATTTTGATCTCTTTTAAATGATATATATTTTTTAAGTGCAAAGTATCTGTAGCCATATTCAAATTTCAATAGCGGATCTAATATTCATACCGTAAGATCTTTCCATAAATAACCCATATTGATAGTCTTAGAAACACATCAATTTTGAATCGATCTTGAGGTCTCAGGGCTCTTAATATAGGGTAAAAGCCCTTATACCTGAACGCATTCAGTACTCGAACAGTTTTGATATTTATATAAGTATAAATGAAGTTATTTCTACGATATTATATTAAAACTGTTCGAGTATTGAACGCGTTCGGGTATAGGGGCTTTTACGTTAATACAAATACACACACCGGCATAATTAGTGGAACATAAAAAAAATATAAAAACCTATTTATTAAACAAAGTTGGCGGTTTTTTTCATTTTTACTTAAAAGAATATTGAAGTAACTCAATGTGGTCGAGCTTCAGACTGCCGTAATTGAAGAATGGCAAAACCTGTCCCAGGAAACTATAGATAACATCATGCTGAGTATAGAAAAACGAATGGAAGCTTTGATAAGAACATGGGAGGAACCAGGCGGGATTAAATGCTGTGTTTCAATTTATATTTGTTAAATAATCGTTAACTTAAATTATTCTTAGACGACATAAGATTCCAAAAATTTGCCATTTTATATGGTTACTTGTTTTGCTACCGAAAATAAAGGTATATCGACTTGTGAACATGTAATTTTAAGTGAATAATTAATAAGATTAATATTTTCTTGAAATTAAATGGTTTGTTTGATTTTTACAGATATTTTTTATGTTCTGCTAATACTGCCGGTGTGTGTATATTATACTAATTAATATAAACTGAAAATGACTTATTCACATAAATTTATATATCAGACAAGCTCGTAACATAGCTATCTCTCACAAGATCTACTATTTAACATATTGAAAAAGGATAGTAGAAATTGTAATTTAACTTTTATTTGTGACAAAATTTTATTTTTGATGATATGAATCACTTTCATTTAATATAAATTTGACTTTATTGTATATAATTCGCCCCTTGAGAATAAAACTGTTACAACTGCAAAATCACTAATTTTAAGATATTAAAGAAATAAGATTTTGAAGAAATTTGAAACCTAATAACTTTTTTCCAAATCATCTTAGAACTTTGAAACTTTGTCAGGTTCATTCTAACAGTTAGTTTTAAATGTTGTGATAAAAATTTTGTCGAGAAAATTCATAGTTTAAATTTTCATTGCAGTTGCAACCAAAAATTTTTTAGTTATTTTACAAAAAGTTGCATTCTGTTTAGGATTATAATGTTATATCTGCAAATAATACATTTTTTCTTAATTATTTCACAAAATATTACTTTTTGTTGGTGACGTAAAGTTGTATCTGCAACTAGTACTTTTCAGAAATTTTGAGAATTTCGCTTTATATAATTCTATAATGGCAATTGTTTAAGGTAACACATTCCATAACTGTATTACAGATAAATTTTCCCGGGAATATTCCCATTTGGGTAATTATTGAGTATTTTCCCAGGAAAATTCCAAGGTGACACATTCCATAACTGTATTACAGATAGAGATGAGCAACGGCAAAATTCCCAATGGGCAACGGCAATTTTCCCGGGAATATTCCCATTTGGGTAATTATTGAGTATTTTCCTGGGAAAATTCTCGAAACCTGAGTAAAAACGATTACTTACAATTAGCTGTACTATTTTACAAATGCGTTTTTAAATAAAGACCGCGAAACCGGTCCCTCAATTTACGTGAATATTCGTTTCATGGGGATTCAATTTATGCGGATAAAAAATCGCGTAAATTAAATCTGTCATTATAAAAAATAATACTGGAAATAAAAGCTACCAAAAATTGTAGAGAATTTTATAATACAAATGATAACGAAAATGTAGAAATTTACACGCTAAAATTTTAAAAATATTGTTTTTTTCGATATCGATAATTTTCGATAACGAAAAATAGGTTTTGACAGTCCCAATATATTAGGAATACCCACAACTTGCTTCGCTTAAGCCTTCAAAAATTTCATTATTTTTGAGCTACGATGTACCGTTTACGAGATATTTACGACCAAAGGTTTACGTTTTCGAAAAGTATTGAAAACTAATTTTTTTGAAAATATTTTATTGGTGACAAAACCAGTTTGACTAATGAGTCTGAATCAATCAATTATAATCAGTTTATGATGAGTAACTCGGTATCGATAATTTTCGGTAACGAAAAGTAGGTTTGGTAGTCCCAGTATGTTCGGAATACCCACAACGATGCACCGTTTATGAGATATTTACGATCAAAAGTTAACGTTTTCGAAAAGTATGAAAACTAATTTTTTCGAAAACATTCTATTGCCGACCAAAGAATTGGGACTAATAGAGCATAAATTAAACCATTATACAATCAATTTATAATAATTTGTTAGACATTTAGTAGTAAAAGTAATTAAACACATTTAACTGAAAATATTATGCTATTTATTCTTCTTTTCTTCTATTATAACTATTAGGAGTATGTAGCTATTAGCGATATGCTGCTACAATTTAATTTTGTTTTTAGATTTTAATTTACTTATATGGTTTCTTACATTTTCTTTTATGTGAATATTTTGCCGATTGAAGTTTTTCCCACGTTTGTCTGTTCTTATTATACAAATATTTCGATCAAGCTTTTAGTTTACTATTTTAGTTTACGTCTTATCTTGTACGCAATATCCTGATTTAATTTTTGTTTTTACTGGAAAATTTTTTAAGTTTTCAGTGAATAACGTTCTGACCCTGTATTAATTAATCCTTTTTGTATATTTGTTGCCCGGTCCCATGTTCTATGCTCTTGTGAAGCATTGTCATCCTTGAGATGCAAGTATCTGGGATCTCCAATACTGAGTTCCGAGGACATCAGGACTGCAGACTGTAGTGCAATCCTGAGTTTCTATGAGGGACTGGGCACTAGCTAGTCCCTCTTGGATGCCGTGGGGTACAATGGGCCCGTATTTGGTGGCCTACGTGCAACGGGAGCTCTGAATCCCGACCCACCTACAGCATTCATTCATTCATATTTGTCGCCCGCAAATCGCGATTTCGCTTTCGTTTCTTTCCTTCCGAAACAGGTGTTGTTAAATTTCCATTAGTATTATTTGGGAAAGTTTCGTCCAAATTAAAATATATCCGAATTAACAGTAATAGTTAAAGCAGAAGACAAAAACTGTCCATTATTTAAATTTAAATGGATAAAATTATTTAAACTGTTTAAATTATATGGTTTTAAATTGTTTAGATTATACGATTAAATTCAGAAAGAGCTGTTAAATTAATTTTTTCTTTATCAGCGTCCATATTTTGAAATTAAAATAAATTATAATTAGGTATATTTTAATAACAATAATGCTACGAAAGGATTCGTCTAAACGTCTAAACTCAATAAACATTAAATATGTCTAAAATTGTGAACATCATTATTCACTTACATTGTAAAATGATAACAGAAGAAGGAATACCAAAATGCGTGTAGTTCTGTACGTACCTACAATCCACTCTAACTAACATGTAGGCACTTAATAAAAGAAATCACATACATATACCTTTTTTAATCTAAATAAAAAGTTAATTTTTTGTTTTCTCTTTGTTACAACTGCACATGCAACAAAAATTTCTTAAACCATTTATTCTTAGGTTGTTAAAGTTTAAAAAAAGTTTATGGACTATAACTTTTTTATTTTCTAGAATTTTAGGATGAAAATTTCACCAATCGATAGCTTAAATGTAGCTGAATCCAATGATATAAAAATCTCAAAAACGAAAAATTTGCAGTTGTAACAGTTTTATTCTCAATGTGCGATATGAATTATAAAGTTACAATTTCTGAATAGAATTTACTGAACTGTAACAATTTGTTCATCGTCCTGATAATTAAAGTCCACTGTATTTGATTTCTAACAATTACTTATATATAAATTAAAAGTACAGATATTAAAATTACTTTGAATTTCAATTCAAAAAGCACGACAGACTAGCTATTCAATTTCACGAATATAATTTAAAATTGACAGAAATAATAAATGAAAATTAAATACGTTTTCACTCAGACGACCGTCATTGAAAATTTTTAATCGTAGTAAAAAAAGAAAAACGTTAAAGCGATTTATTAATAAAATAGTAAATATTTGTTCTCTTCAAATTTCAGTAGAAAATTAATATTTTCAAATTATTCAAAATAAACAAAATAAACAATTATTTAAAATTCGAAAATACCTACGTTGTAAATATTTAATTGAAAATTTCACTTCACACCTACAAATTGTAACATACAGTTACAGTGAAATAAAATAATAATTAATATTTTTAGATTTAAAATGTAGGTATTTTGATGATTTGAATAGAATGACTGAATAAATAATAAAAATATACAAAAAAGAAATATGTATGGTTCATTTCAATTAAATTTAGCCATGCTACGTCACTTTGAATTTAAATAATTTCCGTTTTCTTGGCTTTATCTCTTTCATTATTGCATTTAAATTTTAATTTTAAATTTGCAGTTTTTTTTTTAGAAAAGAATAGAAGATTGATTTGTTTCGAATATAAGAATTATTTAATTTTTTAACGAAAACTCATGATCAATTGTATCTGAAATGAGGTATACCTACTACGTTTGCAATTTTTTGAGTTACATCTAATTAGCTTACCGAAAAATGAATTTTTTTGGGCGATTTTTTTTTTAGGAAACAGAAAAATGAAACAAAATGAAATTTTAAGGAATAACACCACTGTAGCCACCGCCACAAAGAGCGTTTTGGATATTTCATTTACGGAAAGAATATTTTGATTAACCAACGATTCTCTACAAAAAATGTACTGCTTTTAAACCTTGTCAAGAAGTTCGTTTTGGAAAATGGAAGCAATTATGTTTATCAGTTAGCTTTTAACTGTTTTTTCTTATATATTAAAAATTAATCCTTTGGGGAAAATATTCTAATGACATCATATTTTTGACACTTTAAAAAATTGTTTATTGTAATTGTATTGTAGGTACTGTAATTTTTGTACTTGTAACATAATAAATTACATGTGATACATTAGTGTATTAAATGTATAGTATGTTTTAGAATATTCTAGAATCTTCTAAAAGTTCCATCAAAAAATAAAAAAAATTACAAAATCATCAGTACCCGTATTTTACAAAAGCTTATTCACGCTTTACGTTTTTTAAAAGCCAAAATCATATTTTCTACGTCAAAAGTTGTTTCATTGTCATTTTCGTTGTTGATAGTTTCAATTACTATGAAAACTTCAGATCAGATTTCCTCAAAATGATTTTTAATCAAAAGAAAATAGTACAAAACTAGCAATTTTTGTTAGTTTTGTCAGCTTCCTAGCCAAAAAATATTTAGAATAAAGCACTTACTACAGTGTGTTACACAAACACAGAGATGGTCATAACTGACAAGTAAAGGTCCCGAGGCCGGACCTATCGTATTTTTTTTTATCTGCGGAAAAACGGTTTGAAGGGGTTAAATCGCCCTTCAAAAATTAGGGTAAAAATTTAATTTTACAAATATCTCGAAAACAGTAAAAGATAGAGCAAAAGTTTAAAATGGCGATATTGCTCTTTTTTAATTAGCTATCTATTGATATGCAATTTGTTTACATCAACAGGGGTGATTGGGGGTTAAAATTTGGAGGTTAATTTTGCAAAAAGGGGGTGAAAATTAAAAAATATAAAAATTTTGTTTACAGATTTGAAATCTACGTCAAAAAATCTAGTGACCTGTTTTTGCTCAATGTCCTAATATTGAGTCTAGGGGTAGATAACTAGGGGGTGACTGTGTCGAATAGTCGTACTACTCGGGTAGTTCAAGAAGTTTTTCTTCATGGAAAATACATAGTTTAAAACAATTAGAATAACGTAGAAATGAAATTCTCGGATTCAAAATTCAGTTTGAGTAACATTGAAGAGGGGGTGAGTCACCCTCTTAAATTACATAGGTACCAGTTTACATAGGTACACTAATTTTTACTACTAACACACTGACAATGGGTAATAATATCACAATAAGTGGTTCTGAAGTTGGACTATCGTATGTAAGGTTTTTATTGGGTTTCCATTTATTTTGAAAATATCGTTATTTTCGGTATCGATAATTTTCGATAACGAAAATTATAATATCCATTAAAAAAAACCTTATAAAAACGTTGCATACGATAGTCCAACTTCAGAACCACTTATTGTGACATTATTACCCATTGCCAGTGTGTTAATAGCAAAAATGAGTGTATGTAAACTAGTATGTAATTTAAGAGGGTGACTCACACCCTCTCCATTGTTGCTCAAACTGACTTTTGAATCCGAGAATTTCATTTCTACGTCCTTCTAATTGTCTTAAACTATTTTTCATGAAGAAGAACTTCTTGAATTACCCAAGTAGTACGACTATTCGACAGAGTCATCCCCTAGTTAACTACCCGTAAGGACATTGAGCAAAAACAGGTCAATTAGAGTTTTTGACGTAGATTTCAAAACTGTAAACAAAATTTTTATAGGTATTGTTTATTTTCACCCCCCTTTTTGCAAAATTAACCTCCAAATTTTAACCCCCAACCACCCTTGTTGATGTAAACTCAACAAATTGCATATCAATAATATTAAAAAAGAGAAATATCGCCAATTTAAACTTTTGTTCTATCTCTTACGGTTTTCGAGATATTTGTAAAATTAAATTTTTACCCCAATTTTTGAAGGGCGGCTGCACCCCTTCAAACCGTTTTTCCGCAGATAAAAAAAAATAAGTGTCCCTTAGTTTTTAGTGTTCTACAATATATTTACTTTACTTGTGAGATATTATGACCAAAGACCCAACTAATACACTGTTTTGAGAACTAATACACCAATACATAAACAAACGTAGCTCGCTTTCTGGCTAAGTACCATAGGTACGATGAGTAGGATATATGTAGCACAATACGTCTGTTTCAGTTGACGCCGTATGACGTTCATGACTGTCAACGTATTAATCTAGTAGCTCCTGTAATTTACGTTAAAAAAAAAGTTGAAAAAATATAATTTTTTTTATAAAAAATATGTTAACTAACGCTGAAACTTTTGCCATAATATAACGACTAAACTTGTTCTAAAATGAACTTCATTTGAGCCTTGTTAGTTAACCTTGAATTCGTACAAGTATGAGTACAAATTCGCGATATTGTGTAATAATATTGGATTACCAGCCTAATGTTATTTTATATGTTTCAGAGCAGTATGCATACGTAAAGTAATACAATACCAGGGGGAATTTACGACCAAAATACAGGTATATATGGGAATATATTTATAATATTCAAATCCCAATACTATTAATATGACATCTAAAGAGTTTGACATTCTTTTTGAGACATTTTAAAATGTAAAATATTTTCGTAAAATATTTTAGCTCCAATAATATTATTCAAACAAAATGTTTTTTCTTTATTTTTAGTGTTCCGTACCAACACTGGCAAAACGGAACATTTATAGAGTCAGATTGGTGTCCATCCATCCTTTCTTCTCAGAAACTGGTCGATATAAAAATTTGAAATTTAACACAGAGATAGGGGGTATGGTGGCGTAATTGTAGATGTAAAATTCAATTTTAATTCTGGGCTTTAATTAATGGGTATAACCTGGAAAGTGTCTTAATAATTTTCTTCATATCTCACCCACCTCACTCCCATACCTGCGTCAGGGAAACTGTCTATAAAACTAGATTTTCCCTTCGTCTGTTATAGTAGTATAATAGTGTTCATTGGTCTATAATCAGGGCCGGACCTAGCCTAAGTGGCACCCGGGGCAGGATCAAAAAATGGCACCTCTGTAGAAAATAAGTATTTTTTTCTCCTCACTTAAACAAGTGACGAACAAAAAGAAAAACCTCGCATGCGTCCAGGCTGCCCACCCCCCCGCCATAGATCCGGCCCTGTCGATGGTACAGTATAATAAATAGTTCTACCACCACATCATAGATGTCATTCTGAGAACTATTCAACAAATGCTACACTTCCTCTCTCAGTGCACTTATTTTTACATTTAATTTTCAATCAAAACATTCGTATTATTAATAAATACGAATTATTTATTAATTAAACATTCGTATATGAAAATAATATGATTCGTATATGAAAATTAAACATTGGTATATGAGTGTCTGATTTTATAAACACCCATATTATAAATTTCATTTATGAAACATTTCCAAATGGACAATTCAAAACCCTTTAATTATAGTGAAGGTTTATTGCCGAGATCTATATGAATACATTAAAAGGTTAAAACGTTCAATTTCTCTTGTATTGTTTTACTGACTTCATAATATTGTAATACCTACCTACATACCACCCTGCACTGCACTTATTACCCCAACCTTGCCCATCCGCCACAGTGAAAAGAATAATGAATAATATTATTAAAATAAAGAGTAAACAAAAAGGTCTTTTCATTTTAACAAAAAGTTAATGACAGGGAAGTAGATGGCGAATACAATAGGCACCGTATTTGATCACCTCTTATAAAAATGATTTTTAATTCAATAGGATTGTTATAATAATAATATGATTATATTAATTATAGTAGACATAACCTAAAAATTTTTGAAATTGTCTTCAAACAAAAATAAAAATTAAAATAAGTATGAAATCATTAAGAAATTTATGATACAGTTTCATCTAATAAGAAGTCGACAACCAATAAAAATTTTTTTGGTGTAGCCATAAAATTTAATATTTTTTAGTCTTTTATCAAAAAAAAAAAATTGTGTATGCCTTTTTCATATAAGCCCACGGTCAAAATAAAAATTCTGTAACAAACCATGTCAGCCATTAGTAATGTATTTGTTACACTCAACGAACGAAAACGCTCATGGATCTACCACAACGCGTTCTTGTGTCATCTACTTTTTTTCTCCAAATCGAAACATTTAAAATTAAAGTAGTTTTATAAACGCTATTTTAAATAGTTTAGAATTATGTGACATTAAGAATACATGAATCAAAATAAATAAAATATTGAAACCCATAGCAACGTCTCTACCACCCTTAGCGTTTTATTTTGAATTTTGTTGCCAAGTTTTACCGTCGTATAAAATTTTCACTTCAAAATGATGAGATATTGATTAAATTGTATTTGTAAAGTTATTATAGTAATTCCATGTTCTTAATCTTGAGAGACTATCCGTTTTAAGTGACTTTTTGTTATAGCAGTTTTAGCAGTAATAATTTTTTCTAGCAGTAATAATGGCAAACCTGTAGTAATCCGCGAATAAGTACTTTTTTATTTTCAAAGTACTGTAAATTGTAGGTTTGAACATTAAATCAAAGTAATCTATAAGTAAACTTTAGATCATTTGTCAAATTAACATGTTTCGACTCATATAGTCATTAACGAACAGTTGCTGTTCACCAGTGGCTACATAAACTAAAATAGGTCACATAAGGTGAGAATTGCTGACATAAAGTGGTATTTACAAAGTAAAATTAAGTTTTTATTAAAATTAAAAATATATTCTCAAAATTTAAGTCTGTTTGCCAAAGAAATGTATTATTTAACAGCAATTATTTAAAATATACCACCAATGAACAATAAATCTAATTATGTACGGTTTTTAGTGTTTTAATAATACAAAAAACGAATAAGCCTCCTTAGTCGATTTCAATGGCATCAATGTTACGTTATATAACTTCCCACCTGGTTTTAATGGATGTTGAAAGCAGGGACCAACTGTTTTTTTTTCTTCTCGTACAAAGAAGCTTCCTCCTGTAAACATTCTCTTACTTTTCACATCGCCAATCTACTCCCATAAGGTCAGCTATGCTGGATATAAAACCTACAAAAATGGGACATGTACTGTATTTTCTATTTCTGATATTAATTAAGCTAAAACCGAGCAAAGCAGACACTGGCACACAAGTACCATTTTATTGTATTGTTGGTTAGGTTAAGTATTTCAAATACCACCCGTGACCGCTCATCTAGTGCTCGTGTGAACATTCATAAAATTTTGTATTTCACATTAATATACGAACAACTAAAACATCAGTTTAAAAGCTTTTTATGTATTTTTCGGTTTTAAATTGATATGACGCAAAAAACATTTTCGAATATATAAATCAGGATGATCTTTTAATTGTTTAGTAAAATTGATTTTTAGAGAATATGATTACCTTTAACCTAAAGTTTAATTGATTGGCCAGTCAAAAAAAAGACAGATCTTTGGTGTACTCTTTTTTTGTTACAAAATGATAAATGATCTTTGAGAGAAAATTAAATAGAAAAAAGAGATTTAATATATGGACCGATCTATATTACTGTTGTCTTTTTAGTTCATTTTTTCTGCTATAGATTCTCTCTGTTCTCTATTGTGTGTCCTTTTTTTTAAGTGAAATGTTTTCATAATGCGAATAAAGAACAATACTATATTGAATTTACTGACTTACGTTTTTTTCACGTCAGTGCATTTTTCCGTTCCGAAATCAATAAATAATATATTGAACAATACTTGTACCATAACAGGCATAAATAGCGTAACAGTAAGAATTGTTTTTCACTTTTATCGAAAAGATTGTTTACTTCATGAAGTAGAATACTTTGCTGAAATAAAAATAAAGAAACTATTTTTTGTACATCATAGAAGTCTATTTTTTTACAAAGGTACTATTAGAAACATGGAGAGCAAAATTATACATTAATAAGGTATTGTCGGGCAATAAGGCCCACCTAAAAAAAAAAACTCCATAAAAAAAGAAGGAAAGTAAATCTAAACAAATGATTTGCAAAAACAAAAACTATATTCCCTTGGTATAAAATACATATTAAAAAAAACAACACAAAACTAAAAATATTCTCTAAAAACAGCATTTATTCCAATATATTAATGTGGGCCTTATTTTTTGTTATGCATGTAATAAGGCCCGCAATGTAAATGCAATTTTAATTTTCACATTCTGAGCAAATAAAAGAATCTGCATCATCTGCGATGAAGCCAACAGATTCCTCGTGTATCCAGTTACTACAGATTATACAACGATGCATATCTGCAATGAAATCCTTTTGGCATACTTTACAAAACCATTTTTCTTCACTACAAGATATTCCTCGACCAGAAGAAGTAGAGGGAAGTGGGTCGTCTAATTTCTTGTTTTTGGAAACGTCCGTTTCATTTCCAATTAATCGGTAATTTCGAATGTTTTATAATTTAAAGATTTCTTGCGAATTAGTTTATTTTGCCTTCATCTTTACACCCACTGCAAAACATATGGGCCTTATTACCTGCTTTGACATTGAGGTACATTACATGTTAGAAAAAACTACGGTGTTGAAAGATTTTAACGTATTTTGTAGGAAAGTAGTAAAAATACTTTAGAAATACATAGCTTATGAATTAAGATACTTTCATACACAAATAAATGTTTTAAACTGTTATAGTAAACCGTAAAACCTTATAAAAGTGGACAATTTTATCACAAGAAATCGAATTGTCACTAATGTTAAATGACTTGTTAAGATAAAAAACTGCGCAGTCTCTATTAGTTTTTAGTAGTAACTGTCAATAACTAGATGACATTTTTTACAGCTTCATTCTATGAGTTATTTGGAAATCTTATAAAGGCCTTATTATCTGCTGAGCCTACCCGACAGTACCGTATATAAAATTCAACAAAAAGTGGAAGCTCTGTGTACAATGTTTTCAAAGTTATTCACAGCGCTCCCATGATTCGAAATTCTATAAAATTATTTTTAAACTTTTCGTTTTATAAGATTTATCCTTCCATTTAAATTACCAAAAAGGCTTTTTCAACGTATAAGATGGCTAGTTTTAGCATCCCTATTGTTATTGAGCAATTAATTTTTTACTAGCACACCTTGAGATTTTTCAAATTTTTATCTTAGGAAAGACTAGTTTGATCTTTGTAGCTATAGTGTTATGTTCTATGTGGTCCTTTCCAATTAATTTAAAAAAAAAAAAGCTTAAAAAGTTAATTTGACTGAGAAGTTAAATTTTGCTCATCTATAACAATCAATAGCCCAAGAAAGTGATCAATTATATGTACTTTAAATGGAATTTCTGATCGTGATATTACCTTTTACCACGACTGTAGTTAATTTTTGTAAGAAAGCATTGTATAATAAATTAAATAAGTAACATATGTCAAAAATTTGAGTACCATGAACTCTAACCGGTGACTTTCGCTTACTTTGTCATCTATATCGGAACCTTTTCAAAACGATTATTTTCTTTCTGGTGTTCATCATTTCCACCGTTCTGCTTTACTACCTTTTTCTTCGATTTTGTGGACGATGCCGTATATATTTCTTACTTATGTTCTTCTTAGGTAGTGTCGCCTCCTTTCATCATTTAATTCTGCCTGCAGCCTTCTTTCTATTCAGCACGAAATTTAATAATGTGTAAAATAAATTTTTAAAATATTTTACTTAAAAGAAAGTTAACGCTAATAAAATATGTTATTTGATTGTTCTTTTGATGCAATTTTCGACATTTTTATGATTCAATTTACTTTGCTTTATCAAAAACTTTTTTCGGCTTTGCCTCTTCTTTACTTTTCCTTTCCTTTCTCAGAATTTTTTTTTTTTAATATTTACGAATGGTTCAAACCTCTTTTTTTGAATTGTGGAATTGATATTTATGATCTGATTGTTATATGCAAAACAAAGGTGTGACCTAGTGAAAACTCAGTCATTTGTTAAATATAAAATTTCACTTTGAATTAGAAAAATACAGAAATAACAAATGCTTATGGGAATAGAATTGTTAAGCTTAGATTGTCAGTTTATGTTTTAAACCAGTGGTGGACCATCCATACAGGGCCGTGCAGATAAATGGCGGGCCCCGGTACGAAACCACATTATTTTAAAAATTTTTCTCCAAATATGTGAGTGACGAGCACAAGAAGAACTTGATAGTTTTCTCCAAAGCCCCTACCAGCAGCTACGGGCCCCCTCTTTAAGTCCGGGCCCCGGGGCTACCCCGCCTTCTCGCCGGTCATGCATCCATATTGATTACGATACTGTAGTCCCTTCAGTCCAGAATAAGAGTTATTATTTCATTATGAATTTTCTTAATTTAATATGTAACTTATTCTACTATGAAATTGCTTATTTACTGCACCAAATCCTATCTAATTGTAAGTAAACTATATTTTACATAGGTACAGTTGTCCGAATTTTTTTACTTTACATATGACCGTGTATAAAGAGCCATAGCTTACTACATTTTTTAAATCTTTCTTTATACTGTATATTGTACTGAAATTTGTGTAAAATTTGTACCTAACAATTGAGGGTTAGCATTTGGTTTTAATTCATTTCAAGTCGGACATAATTTTAATGTTTTATATCCGTATCAAATTTATGTTATTTATTGTGAATTCCATATTAGTGTAACTAAATAAAAAATAAATTTAATGAATACGAGGTGTGTTCAAAAAGTATCGCGAATTTTGTGTATTTTCAAAAATTATTTATTTATTCGTGAATATCTCTTTTGTCACCTTCAAAGAAATCCCCCTGGGATATTATACATTTGTGCCAACGTTTTTTCCAATCTTCGAAGCACTTCAAAAAATAATTTTTTTGTATCTTGTTCAGCTCCTCCTTCGATGCCGTCTTTATCTCGTCAATCATGGCGTAGCGTCATCCTTTCATGGGCCTCTTCAGTTTCGGGAACAAGAAAAAGTCACAGGGGGCCAGATCTGGGAAATACGGTGGCTGCGGTATCATTAGTGTGTTGTTTTTGGCCAAGAAGTCGCGTACAAGCAGCGATGTATGAGCAGGAGCGTTATCGTGGTGCAAAAGCCAATTTTTGTTTTTCCACAAATTCGGGCGTTTCTGGCGGATTGCTTCGCGTAAATTGCGCATAACTTGCAGGTAATATTCCTTATTCACCGTTCTACCCTGTGGCAAGAACTCATGATGCACCACGCCCCTGCAATCGAAGAAAACTGTAAGCAAAACTTTCACATTCGACCGAACTTGGCGTGCTTTTTTCGGTCTTGGTTCGTGCGGCAGCTTCCATTGAGATGATTGAGCTTTGGTTTCCACGTCATAACCGTAAACCCACGATTCGTCACCAGTTTTGACCCTCTGGAGCAAATTCGGGCCGTCGCGGACAGATTCCAACATCTCATTAGCAATGTTCATGCGATGCTGTTTTTGATCGAAATTGAGCAATTTTGGTACGAATTTTGCGGCGACCCGTCTCATGCCCAAATTATCGATTAAAATCGAATGGCACGAGCCAATCGATATGCCTAGGTCCTCGACAATTTCTCTAACCGTGATTCGACGATTGGCCAATACCATTTTCTTCACTTCATCAATTTTTTCGTCTGTTGTTGAAGTGCTCGGGCGTCCGGCACGCTCTTCGTCATTCACATCTTCTCGGCCTTCTGAAAACATTTTGTACCACCGATAAACATTGCTTTTGTCTAAAGTAGCTTCTCCGTATGCCACAGTCAACATTCGGAATGCATCCGCGCACTTAATTCCGTTTTTCACACAAAATTTGATACAGGTTCTTTGTTCCATTCTTTTTAATAGGTAAAAATCGAAGACGAACCAAAACACGTGCAAGCAAAGCAGCTGTCAACAATTAACTGAACATTCAAAATGGCCGAACTTGTCAGCATAAGTGAGAGACATATGTACCAACATAACGCCACAAAAAAATCGAAATTCAAATATACGTAACCCGCGAAAATTCAAAATTCGCGATACTTTTTGAACACACCGTATAGTTAAATAATTTGTTGAGTAATTAAAACCTAGTTATCTTGTACCTATTCTATTTTTCTCCAATAGAAATATTTTTCATTACTGCAGGACCAATTACGTACTTTAAACAAATAGTCAGTTACATATTTGGAAAATTATATTGGCAAGACTACGATAAATATGGCGCCAAGATTTGATGACACTTCCTTATGGAACTTAACTAAATAAGACGAAAAACAAGAATAAAATTTTTCGAGATCTCGCTTCGTTTTCGAATTAAACTTGTTTTTGAATTCCAATATATTGTATGTATGGGATGTGGGCACGAGTACGATATCCGAGGCGACAAAATTTGACAAGTGGATCTGATAGATTTTAGCATTCTAAGCAAAAAATAAAGAGTAAAAATTTTGAAATTCGCCTTAGTTTTCGAGATATCGATCGTTAAACTTGTATTTAAGTTGTCATGAAATTCGGATATATTGTATTTGTGTATGCTGTAATATTTTGGTGAAATATTGGTGAAATATATTTATATCAAAAATCGAAGTTTATTGTCAAAACTGGCCTAACCTTCGGGCCAAGGATAACCTTAACTAACCTCACCACTCAGTTTTTATATCAAAAATCGAAGTTTATTGTCATAACTAGCCTAACTTTCGGGCAAAGGGCAACCTTAAATACAAGTTTAACGATCAATATCACGAAAACTAAGGCGAATTTCAAAATTTCTTACTCTTTATTTTTTGCTTAGAATACCAAAATCTATCAGATACGCTTGTCAAATTTTGTCGCCTCGGATATCGTACTCGTGCCCACGTACCATACATACAATATATTGGAATTCAAAAACAAGTTTAACGATCAAAATCTCGAGAACGAAGCGAGATCTCGAAAAATTTTATTCTTGTTATTCGTTTTATTTTGTCAAGTTCTATAAGGAAGTGTCATCAAATCTTGGCGCTGTACTACTCGGAGTATCCCCATTATATTTTATACAACTCTGGATAATTAGTTGTAGATTTGCATCTACCACTGTCAGAAATTGATTGTTAAGCTGGCATTGTAATAATAATTTAAATAATTTAATTTTAAATAAATATTGTAGCATATTGTGATCCAAGAACATAAAGCTCGATAAAATGTTCTGATTTCATTAAATAAATTAATATATTCAGTATTGTCGTGCGTGGGTCACATGTAAGTTTTTTTGTTTTGATTTCGAAATATTAGTGAGCGGCATGGAGTTTTCAAAAACGCTAGGTCTAGGGCCGTCGCACTACTCGCACTGCACTCATGCAAGCCCTAATAATGTTCTTCAGTTAAAGTTAATATTTTCCCAGGACTATTAGTCATCTAATTCAATGTTTCTTCAACATAAATAGTTTATTAATAATTAAAATAATTTCATAAATTAATTTAATTGTCACGAAAATACGATTAAATTATTAATTATTGAATTCTAGACGAAGATTTATTAGAAACAAAAATTATTAGTCCCGTCAACTAACACGTAAATAATTATTAACTAATTCATCCAATCAACAAGAAAATACACAATAATTTAATTCAAGAATTTAATTGTGGCATCGTGTTACGTTATGCCGACTAAATTAACTCCTCATTGTTTTAATATAAACTTAGTGCTAACAAATAATGTTTTAATTGTAATTGTAGTTACAATAATATTAATATTAATTTAAAATAATAAATTTTAATAATTATTATAAATTCTAACACCTACATAATAATAATTATAATAATGATAATATTAATAATAATAATAATAAAGTTATTGATCATGTGACATGCTTATTATGATTAGTGTTATTATTATTTAAATGAATATTTAATGACTTGATGCTTTTAACTAAAATTGTTACCGTTATTCGCTGTCGTTTACTGTACACAGCATAGTGTAGTATTTAGTAAAAGTACACGAATGGACATAATATATGGATATGGAATACTAACTTTTACTCACAACTTCGGAATTATGACATTAATTCAGAAGAAATTAAGGGGAGATTCTCCAAAAAAAAAAAAAAAAATTGACCTTTTTTAAAAGCTTTTATTTAACTTGCTATGTTAGTATGTTGGTTTAGATCAAATTTTGGAATCAAAATTTAGACAAGTTCTAATGGAGCTAGAGGTTTCAAATTTTGCATACGTGTATAACCTTGATGACAATGCGATACTGTATAATTAGTTTTGTCTTAAATCGCCCCAAACGAAAATTGTTGATTTTTAGTCCTGTACAACTTTTTGACATTTCGAATTGTCAAATATTGTCCATTGATTTTTCATTACAATTTTTTGTTTCCATAGTTATGTTTGATTAGGGTAAATTAACCGATTAAAATACAGGTAAAAAAATTACTTCTTTAATTTTTTTTTTAAATTAATTGTAATCAGACTAAAAAGTAGAAAATAAAGTAAAAAAATGTTTTTAAGAAAAAGCTTTTATCTAAAAATAGGCTAAAAAGTAAAATAATTTTTGAGTGAAGTTTGAAGCAATATGCAACATAATTTATAAAAGTTTGAGGTGTTTAATTAAGTTTGGTAACTACTGAAACGTCAAATAGCTACACTTATATCCAAAACAGAAATAAATAATGATAACGCATCAAGCTTTTATAAATTATTTTTCATATTGCTTCAAAATTCACTCAAAAGTTATTTTATCTTTTTAGCCTATTTTTAGATAAAAGCTTTTTCTTAAAAAACATTTTGCTACTTTAATTTATTATTTATTTATTTTTTATACAAACAAATATTTTATTAAAAAACTAAATATGCGACATTATTTCTACATTGAGGTTAGAGAGAATTTTTTTTTAAGAATTCAAAAATGAGCTGAGTATAAATGGCTTTCGAGTTGACACTGCAAGATTTTTCCACCTTGATGATTCATCGCGTTCTGAAGTCCCTAGTGACCCAAATTAAAGGATTAAGAATTTTCTGAAAATATACATACACAGTTATGGCACTAACTAGGATCTAAGAAAAAAAATAAAAACCAGCGAGAAATCGCATTTTGAAAATAAATTTTCAAAAATCTCCGCGTGTTCTCGACTATAAACAACCACCATTTTGAAAATATACTATGGAACCAAAAGATCCTAGTTGCTGCTAAAATGGCGGTATCAAGGAATAATATGCACTTCTATTTATGTCAATATCTCAAATACTTTTTAAGATACATGAGGAACCATGTCGAAAAACGTACTTTCGAAAAAAAATCATTTAGTCTTTTATTAAAATTGAATTTTAGTAAAGTGCGTGCACTAAAATCCCCATAACTTTTTTTATTTTTCATTTTTTTAAATAAAATTCTAGGGAAATATTTTTAGCTACGACTACCATGAAATCGCTTGTTTATTGTATAAAATACTATCTAAGTAAGCTACGTTTTACATATAGCCATATATCCAGCTTTACAAAAAGTGGCTCTTTACATGTATGTATAGTTTAAGTAACAAAGCCTACTACAATTCTTATATCAGATATTATACTGTGATATAAATGATATACATGTTATATTAGCATCTGTACAATAATTTTTCGTAGCAACTGAATGTTTACGTTTGTTTTTAATAAATTTCAAATACTACATAATTTTAATGTATTGGTATTTGTAGATTTGTACCAAATTTTTATCGTTTATTGTGAATTTCATGTTAGTCGTAGATAAAGTATACTATGTGATTGAAGTTGTAAGTTGCATATTATGTACATACTCGCGTAATTATGCACTCACCGCTACGCGGCTCTTGCATAACTTTTTCGCTCGTGTGTAATATTCAAGTTACAACCTCAATCACGTAATATACTATTAACACCTTAAAAAGCATAAATATGAAGAAAAAAAATCGATTTATTATATTTTATTATATTTGTTTTTGTGAGTTTCCCCTTAGTTACCTAACAACTTTACTACATAGATACATATTTCATATTTACGGAGTGAGTTTTTTGAGAAAGTGAGTTCATATTAAGTATCTTAAAATATTGTTGTAATTAATGTTTTTGAAGGAAATCAAAGGTTTGTAAATTAAATTTTAATTTTGTTTTTAATTTCTGTACTTTTTGAATACCTTTTTATTCTTTAGTAATATTTTCAATTCAAAATAACCTCTCTTTACAGGATGTATACTGACAAAAATGCTGTTGATTAAAGAAACCTCAAATACATAGATGTATTTTTACCACAAAACAAATAAATTAAGCCGATATATCGGATTAGCTTTATCAACAAATTATTATATACTGACATTTTTAATAAAAAAACATGTAAGTTTACCTTGTAGCTCGAAAACCATAAGAGAACGTCCATAAACTACGTAGCCTAATTGGGGGGGAGGGAGAGAGGTTATACAAAAAACTACGCTGGGCTACATAGGAGGAGGGAGGAGTCAGAGACGAGCTATGTAGTTCTATTTGGAACCATTAAACAAATATGAATTTGTATGTGAAAATTCATGAATAATCTTGAATTACTTATGAGATGCTTAATATTTTAGATATTTTGAATTTGAAAAAACCTCCTCAAGCGAATTATGCAACCATGTTGACGCTCAGACATTACATTAAATTTCTTACTGTCAGGTCATGTGTTTTTTGAAGAAATATTCTGCTAAACTGTAAAAAAGTGTCTTCATTTCTATATTCTATAATAAAAAGATTACACAGGCCTGCGATGGTTTCCCCCTTTAAGATTTGACAACTGACTTTGATAGATTTTAGAGCGCTGATTACGAAAAAAGTATTCAAAAAATTCCAACACGTCAGAATTTTTACATATTAGGTATTAAAACTTTTGACTCAAATTACCTAGGTCGACCAAGTCAAGAACAGATTACGCATTTTTATTTATTTCCAATCTAATAATAAAAAGTCACTAAATAGTTGTAATTAGCTTTTAGGAACACAATCTCATCAGCGGTTTATTAAATGAAACCTAATTAACTAAGTGGCATATCTTTATTTTGGTAAAAAAGGCGTATTTTAAGATCATCCGCTAATGAGCTCATTATTGAGGGTAATTTTTTTTTTCTATTCATTTAAAGAGGTAGTGAGAAATTTTTTAGGAAACAAAAAAGCCCAGATTATAAAAATATAGCAAATAATATGCTCAACATTTTCCATAAACTGGGTTGCAATATAAGTGTAAAGTTACATTTTCTGCAATCTCATATTGACTTCTTTCCTGAGAATTTTGGTGAAGAACAAGGTGAGCGCTTCCACCAAGATATAAGGTTTATGGAGAGCAAATACCAAGAAAGGTGGGACGCCAACATGATGGCAGACTAGCGTTGGATGTTGAAGAGAGATGAACCGGATAGAAAGCATAAGAGGAGAAGTTTGGACAGGAGTTTTGAACAAAGTAAAAAAAGATGTTATAAGTCTTTTTGCAGGGTGGCGATTGAAATCCATTTTCATAATTTCCTGACTTTTCCCTGACTTCTCCCTTACTCTGAATAAAATTCCAGGACCTACTCCGAAAAAAATAATGGTTAAAAATGAAGTAGTTTCTAAAAATAAAGTTTTTTGACGACCTTTTTTTTTGCTCGTTAGTAGCAAAAATACAAAAAAAAAAAAACTATCAATCGACGCTCTTGCCGGGGCGAAAACTGTAAAAATCCCTAACTACGACTGAAATTCCCTGACTTTTCCCTAACTTTTCCAGAAAT
The DNA here is from genome assembly GCA_035578155.1 of Brachynemurus nebulosus. Lineage (NCBI taxonomy): Eukaryota > Metazoa > Arthropoda > Insecta > Neuroptera > Myrmeleontidae > Brachynemurus > Brachynemurus nebulosus. Next base: position 18,226,347 of record JAPWDM010000001.1, on the reverse strand, counting down.
TTGAAATTCCCTGACTTTTCCAGATTTTCCAGGTCGATCGCCACCTTATATTTAATTTATTTAGTTTCTTTAGCATTTTTTCCAACTAACACTGTTGGTTTTTTGAGCAAAAATTTAATTTTAAATCCATTAATTTTTATATTTTTATAATAATTTTTAAAAAATTTTAAAATATGCATGTCATCAATAAATACAAATCTCGATGTGCTAGAAAAAAACAGAGCTGTATTTTAATTTACCATACCCAGATATTTAAAAAAAAAAATATAATTAATTATTGGAAGAGGGAAAAAAAGCCAAATTTTGCAGGCCTGTGTTATTATTTTAATTGAATGTTTTTTTGGAATTAGTAAGAAAAAAACTACGTTCCAATAATGGGGAGGGGGGTTTTCAAGGCATAAGTCACCTGGATCTACATGGAGGCGGAGGAGGGGTTCAAAATTGGCCAAAATTGTACTTCATATTTTATGGACGCTCCCTAAGAGGTAGGGTTGGGCGGGGTAAAAAAAAGACACTGCTCGAGCGGGGTAAAAAGAAGACATACTTATATGAAACTCAACAGTGTTAAATTCAAAAAATAAAAGATATTACAACAAAATACATTAGTATTTTAAGCTGTCTGGGCCAAAAAATTATTTTTTGGAACGGACTTTATAACATAAAAGAATTTGCCCCCAAACTTCTGTTATTCATGAGAGAAAAACTTTCATTCCGCGACGATAAAATTTTTCAGTAAGTAAAAAATCTGATAAGATGGAGTGCTGTATTTTTTTCTTGTTATTCTACATGCTTTAGTAATGTAAAGTACAAAGTTTTATTTAAATGGTCCGACTGCTTGTAATTTTTTTTCATATGTTAAAAAAAAAAAAGTGGGGTAAAAAAAAGACAAAACAAGGGGTTAACATTTAGAAAAATTAAAAATTATTGACAAGGATTTTCATTTTAAAACTAGATAATGGCATGTTTATGTATGTTTTATGGATTAAAAAAGTACTGATTCTTCAATAAAACAATTTTTTTGTTAGTGAGCAGACGGTTTTCATGGATATCAATTTCAGCTCATTCGAAAATTTGTATTTTTGACCCATGAAAATTTATTTATTTATGTTTTTATAATGTACAACTATGCCTTACTGCACACATTTAGTATTTTTAATTCATTCATAGATTATTTTGATTTATTTTTTTACTTTACGTAAAGTGGTGTAAAAAAAAAGACTCAATTAACATATTTGGTTTTTTAATGAGCTACAATAAATTTTGTGTTAGTTGTAAGTTTGTGAAATAAAACTTATTTTAATATTTAAAGTCCGAAGAAATTTCCTGTGAGTCAAGCTTTTGTATCAGTTAACTTTTTCTGACTTTTCTTACTGCTTAATCTTAGCTAAAGTTTTTAGTAAAATACGTAAAATTTAATAAAATAATTTGTAGTAGAGATAGAGTTGTGAAATAAAAAATGTTGTACTACTAATTACTCAAGCTGTCTATTTTTTACCGTTCCAATCATGTACTTGCAGTATCCTATTAGTTAGAGGTCTGCCTTTTATTTACCCTGCACTGTCTTTTTTTTACCCCACTTGGCGGGTAAAAAAAGACAAGGTTTTTATTTTTTTATAGATTTATGCCATTAACTTTAGTGAGAAAACATGCAGAATCTTAAAATACAAACAATTTAACATCATACAGTATTTTTTTGTTTAAAAATTCAAATATTTTCTACATGAAAAATGAAAAGATTTGATTGTGTCTTTTTTACCCCGCCCAACCCTATAAAGTTGTTGACGTAAGCAACCGGTATTTATATATTTTATGGATCCACAACACGTTGGATCCTAGTCAATTTATCGTTAATAATTTATTGGAAAAAATTCAAATATTACCATAATATATTCGATCTTTATGTCCAAGACTGTATACAATCATTTATAACATTTAATATACTAAATGAGTTAGCGATACATTACACATGCAGGCGACATTGTGTGCGTTAAAATACCACAATATCGTCAGAGAGTTAGTTATTAACGACATTATACGCGAGTATAATGTATGATTTCCGTTTTTCTTAATACACTAACATAATTTGTTAAGCAGCAATAAGCAACAGACTGTTTGTTGAACTGCTAGGATATCAACATGTTGCTTTTTGAAATACCGCCAAAATTGTTGATTTTTTTGAAAGGATATATTTACAAAAGAGTAATGTTAAACGGAATGAAAATTACATTTGTAAAATAAAGTTTGATGCCAAAAAAAAACAACATATTTAGACCATAAATTTTCTTATTTATAATAATTTGGGAAAAATATATAAAGTAAGGAAGACAGGGGCATGCACTAATAGATTTTCCTTTTTTACATATTAAACGGAAATAAAACTAGTTAGAAATTTTTTTGTAAACACTATGAAGACCTGTCAATAATTTTTAGATATACTTTCTATGAAAGAACCCATTTTCTTAAAAAATTACTTTTAGGGTAAGTTTTGACAACATTGGGGTAAGTATTAACATTGGATTTTTAATATGATAATGATATTTTATAGATATGTATAGAAAATAAAACAAAGTATCATAATTAACGTGTTTATTATTAGAAATGAATTAATTTGACATAAAAATTCTTATTTTAGATTTATCTTTATCTTTATTTAATTAGTTAAAGAAGTTAATCATTATTTTAATTTTTTTCTGAGGCAATAGTTAGACAGTCCTTATTAAGTAGCAAATTACGTCACTTTGACCTTGATAACGAAACAAAAATTGGCAAATTTTAAGTCTTCAATAGACAATCACAACCGTTTATCGTTTAATATTTTCTGTATTAAAAAATATTTACTTATTAATAATAATTAGTCTCCAACTATTTATTTAACATTGTTATAATTCTTGAAATCTCAGATCAAGCAAAACTCTTCCTCTGCTTCACTGCAGAAAAGATATAAATATTAAAACCATTTAAATAAGCCCACATACGCACACACCCATACAATATGCAAAAATATTTGGCAATTTCGCGAAAAAAATTTTGGTAACCTCAGAAACATGAAAATGACGATATTTGGATTTTAAAATCGGTATGAATACAATAACTTCCTTATAAGGAAGTTAAAAACATAGTCCTTGTTGCATAAAATTTAAACGAGGTTAATGTTAACATGTTAATACTTACCCAATGCATTTTGTTAATACTTGCTCCGAAGGTAAATTTTTTAAAAATTTATATTTTCGAAAAAGGGAAATTGATAATGCGTTAAAATTTGATCAAAATACAAGATGGAATATGCTACCGTTTGAAAAAAATTCAGCTTCCTTTAGGTATACAGTCATGCTTTAAGTCAAAAAACCGTCGACTTAAAAATGTTCTTTTACCTAATAAAATCTACACGTTACTCACAACTTTGTTTCGCGGCAACCGCCCAAAGGCTGACTGTAGAAATGCTTCGATTTTTATTGTATGTAATATTTACTCCATGTATCTCTTTTATCCTTCATACATATTCTAAGGTACATAATGATCTATCTCGTTGTATGAAATACATTAAAAGATCGATACTAGTTTACTTATGGATAGAGGGGTCCACAGGCGTGCATTGCTTAGGGCATCGAGTAGTCTTGATCCGGCACTGTGCTTCTGCAGCCGTTTTCTTAACGTACTATGTCGATATTCAGTGGAACCAAACCCACAACCTACCAGTCCGCAAGCGCCTAAACATGCTCGGCCACTCCGTTAATACATTTTCCTATTTTCTAATAGGAATTTTCACAAAGTAAATCTTTCAAGTGTTAATTATTTAAAAAATAATTTCTAAAGGCAAAAGTACGTAAAATACCTTCTTAACTAAAAAATTTGATTTGTTTTAAGCTGCTCGTTAAAACTGTGTAGGGGAGAGGTGTGTCAATAGTAACAAAAAAAATATACAGGCTAGTAATTTTGTGTTTATTAGTCACAGAGAATTAAATTTTTGGTACAACATATAATTTATGTGGACCAAAGTGTAATGTTACAATCGTTACCAACAGAGGATCAATTGTTACAGGGCTTAGGTTCAATTGTAACACTCATTATTTAGTTGAATTTACACGTTAGTTATTATAATTAATCCAGTTTTATAAATTCTTCCTTACATACTGAGTGAAGAAGGTAACAAATAGCACAGTCTCAGGCAACAGCTTTGAATTTTTTCTCTTTCTATTACTCTTTTAACGGAATTCATATATGCGTCATTGAATATAGTTCCTATCCTAGTTTTTCGTTTTCCATATTATATAGAATTTTTTATTCTGAAAACAGCATGAATTAGATTAGACTGATCCAACAGGATAAACTAATCATGGACCGAGACTTCAACTAGAAAGCAAGGCATTGAACCGAACAATGATCGTAACCGAAAATCAATATACCTATATGTATACGTATATATGTATGTATATGCAAAATCAACTGTTTTGCCAAAGTGTAAGGTTTTCGTTTCTTTTTATTTTTTAAATTGTTAACCGAAGTCGTTACCTTTATTATTCCGATTCACACCTAAAATATAAAGTTTGATTGTTCAACTAAAATTTTTTGCCAGTTGTAACATGTTACAACTGACACTAGTGAATTTTGTTCCACCGCTGTTTCACGTTATAAAAAAATTCATAAAATATTAACTATAGTTAAAAAGGCGAAACTACCTATCTGGTAATATTATTTGATTGCTTGTGTTTCCAATAAGATCACTTTTCTTCCAATTGATCAAGTATTTACTGCAAAAATCAAAAAATTGTTAACGCACTCAAAATTTACGTTTAGCTTATATATAAACACATTTGATATTGCTGAGAGAAAACCGCCAAATGATATTAACTGAAAGTATTGTCGGTAAAGCACAACTTTAGAAGCCACTTTATGATATGTAATACTCCTCAATAGGATTGAAAGATGTTTTGCAAATTTTGAAATTACAATTGACCCTCTATTACTACTGACACACCTCTCCCCTACACAGTTATATTTTCTGTTAAATATTTTCATACCTTTTATCAAGTAGCAAGCACATCTAATTTGTTTCTTTATTAAATTATAATTTTTTTTTTGTTACACACTTAAAACAATACCCGCAATTATGATCTTATTTTCTGTAATTCACCACATTTTGGTTCACCATAATCTCTCACTCTCCCGTCACCTACCGCACTTCCTTTTCTAAAAATATTTAGAGAACGAAATTTTTGATTTCTTTTTTCTCTTGTACGTTGCTTTATATTTCTTTTTGTATTTTTTTTTTTTTTTTGCGTTCCATAGATAGGGGGGTGAAACGCAAAAAAAAATTCTAATTAAAATTTTCCTTTGTTATTGTTTAATGAATGATAATGCGATGTTTTTCCGACAAGAAAAGTTTATTTATAATTTAATTTCATACAATGAACTGTTAAAATAAAATTAAATTTTGCATGCGGTTTTAAAATTACTTTTCGCTTCCTTAACAGAGACGTCGACGTAGCGTAGATGAGGAACTGAACACGAGGAAGAACAAGTTCAAATATTATTTGAAGAAATTATTTTATTTCGAAAAAGAACTACGCTACTACTTAACTGTTTGTTAGAGGAGTTTGTGTATTCATCAGTGACGGCTCCTGAAATTTCCTAATCGTAAGGCTGAAAATATTTAATTACTTATCATTTTTAATTCATAATTATAATGAATATTATTTCTTTCTATACAAAATTATAACATTTTATCTCGAATTTTTTTGACTAACTTGTCAATCTTCAAATCAAAATCTCTAACTACTTTATTTTAAATATCAGTCGTTTTTAGTGTCCCGTACCAAAATTGACAAAACGGAACACTTATGCAATCATTTCGATGTCTGTCCGGATGTCACAGGCAATTTTCTTCTGAAACCACTCGACGCGAAAATTTCAAACCTGGCGCAGAGATAGGGTGTGGTGGCCCGATTACAGATGTGAAGTTGAATTTGGATTCTGGGTGTTAATTGTAGGGGATAATCTGAAAAGTGAAAACAAAATTTTTTGACAGAGCGAATATTATGAGGACTGAATGTCCTTGCACAACTGCTTTAGTCAAGATGTTGTTAACCAATAATTGTATTAATATTATGTTAAACGTGTATTTTGGTAATTTTTTTTTTTTTTTTTGTAAAGTGAGTTTTGGAAATTAAAGAAGAAGCAAGTAATAGCTGATGAATCTGTACACGAAAAATATATTACAAACTCTACACCTAAGCTTGATCTAATATTTGTAAAATTTTGTTAGATATCCATAAAAATAAAAAAATACAACCTATTCAAAGATATTGATAATAGTATTTAAATAATTTTCTGATTTAAAATATTATCTAATACAATTTTTAAAACGAAGAGCACTGCTAACAATTATTATTGAAAGAAAAAAAGACGACCTTTGTTAGTACATTTACTTCATTCAGTGAATATCACTGTTCGGTTCTGGTAAACGTAAATAAACCAAGATAACTATGCGATTGTTTTGAAATCGAAAAGTATGGTTTATTTTAGGAATATTTATTCATTAGGAAAAATATGTCATCCACTTTCATATCCTGTTACAAAAAACAACTGACTGTACGGAATACTATTTAAGCAAGTATAACTTACACTTGACGACTTGTTTTAAGTAAAATGTCAAAACATTTTTTTTTCTTTATAAAATATAAATTGAAAATATTTTTCAAAATATACATTTAATCGCACATTTAAAGAACACATTTAAGTTACAGAAACGAAACGTAAAGGATCATGAAAGAAAATGCAGTTAGTGCAATTAAGAGCCATATATACATATCACAATGAAGGACTGATTAAAATACGACTATTACAAAAGAATTATTTTATGAATGACTTTTAAACAGTATTGCATTAAAGGTAAACATATTAATATTTAGGTAACTTTGAAGGTATTAAAAGAAATTACATATTAGGAAAATTAATAATAAAATAATAACTCTCATATTGAACTTAAGAGCTTGCAGCCCTGTTGTCGAGATGAACCAGCCGCCACTGACTCTCACATAATACGTATATGTACGTATATGGTACAAATGCTCTTACCGCTGTTACTTCCATGGATGCCTCTTTCCTCTCGGTATATATAACAATAATAATAATAATATTCATAAAAGGGAATATATTAAAGGAAATATATGTATATATTATTTTTTTATATGGGATGTTTTACGGAAACTATTAACAATGTTTTCGAAATTATTGGAATAAACTATAACTAAGATAATAACTTTGTTTATTGCGTGATGGGATACTTTAGGGCAATATTTTAGGTCGGACTTGATAATCAAAAACGTTCTAATTTTTTTTTTTTGAGGTATTTCAAGATATGGGCACCTAAATTGGTTGGAAAAATACATGCTACTAATACAGGTTTGGTCCATTGGTCTATCAACTTCTTTCAATAATTAAGCACCATCGTCTTGTGGAAGCATCAATTTCAACTGTCTAGTGCTAAAAGTTTCAAAAAAATTTACCATTTTAACTCTTTTAGTACCGCCGTATATTCCAATATTTTAAATAAAAAATTTAATATCTCTATAAGTATAATTGCAAGTTTGGTACGTTTTGCTTAATTTATTTAAAATATGACCGCTCTTTACTATACAGCCTCCAGTTACCCATATAAGACAATGCACACTCTTCAGTTGAATTTTTTCTAAAAATTAGTATGACGAGCTGAGCTCGTCATTAGTCCTAAAGGGGTTAAAAGAAAAGCAAAAATTTCACAATAAATTTTCTGCCGTAATTCCATTAGTCTTATCCAGGTTGAGCTGTATGCGAAGTGTTTAAAAGGAGATAATAATTTTGAATTTGATAACGTTACAAGGTCTGCTAAAATATTAAGAACGTAAAATTTGGAGCTAATCTAGCTAAGGGTTTTTTTTTTATATCTTTCAACAAATTTCCAACAAAATAAGTGTAATATTGCTAGAATATCTACTTCCTTAGCATCAAATAAATTTATTAAACAGAAAATTTTAAAAATTCAGTTTAAAAGTGAATACGCTTTTCACCTAAAATATTTATCTAGAATAGTCTACATACAATCAGTTGTTTTCAACTCAGACGATACCCCCCCCCCCGGTTTTTTTTCTTTTTAGCAAGAAAGATATTTATCACTTATTTTTACACGAAATGTTTTGTATTTTGTCGAATGAATTTGTGTTTACCTAATAAAAATATGTTCCATGTAGCTAGTTTAACGAGAAAAGATTATTAACTATAGCTAAACCCAACAACAAAGCTTGCACTGCTTTTGGATTTGAATTCATATTATTATTTAAGACTTTATTGTCGTGATTTTGAAATCAGTTAAATTTATCTATTCTTATGGGACTTAACATACGAGTTTAATTATTCTAACTTTCCTTCCAAAAAAAAAAAAAAAAAAAAAAAATATTTTAACAAATTTCCAGAATGGAAATTCAGCTATTTTTTATGTCTCTTTGTGGTATGAAATGACTATTTAATAATTTTTTATAATTTCTTTCTCATTGTCAGTACGTATTCAACCCATTCAACCAAAAAAAGGTTGAGAAACGTTAATCTAGAGGAAACCACTAGGTATAGACGTAAGTGGGGTAAAGTGGGAAACTTTTTTTTGGAGCTCCGTTGATTGAACAAAAGTGATTATTTTTCCATGTTTAAAATTTCTATAGTAAAGAGAATTCAATAATCTGTCTTTTGCCTAAGATACCAACTAAAAATATTGATTTTATTTTGAGTTACCGAGCTTTGACCGACCATGTGCAAAATAGCCAAAATTGCAAATCGTGGGGTAAAGTGGGAAACTTTAAAAAACTGTACAAACTCAACGCAAATCTTGTAGCAAAGTTATTATATCTATATTTCAAGGCAAAAAAGGTTCAAAGAATACAGAATACATAGTAAATGTAGAAAAAAAAATTTTTTTGCTGAAAAAAAAAAATGAAAAAATGACTTAATTGATTTTCTAGCTTCGATGCGTTTATTTGCCAAACGTTTATCAGCTGCGTCTTGCAACTTGATTTAAATTTGCGAATTGTTAAAAAACCTTGTTTTCACGCCGTGCGTATGATATTTTATATTCCGGTAACCGAAAAAACCGAGGTGAAGTCGAAATTTTGAGGTTAGAGGGACATAAATACATTCACAATATTCTTTTAAATCATAAACAATGAATCGACAACATTTGAATGCAAAACGACGCCCCAGTAGTGATTTTTGACATTTCCCACTTTACCCCAACAACTGTCAAATGATGCTTACATTTTGCAAAAATGTAAGCGTCATTTTTTTACAATGTATAAATTACACGAAACGCTTATGCATTATCAAAATCAAGACTACAACAAATACTTTGAGTGTACTCTCTTTATCTCTAAAACGAGTGAAAAAAACGATATTGAAACGATGGGAAATAAAATTTACGATTTGCTTCAAAACTTTTACAAGTGTCAGAGAACACATGAACACATATGCATGTGTGGGTATACGATAAAGATTAGTTTGTGGTCATTACTAACAGATGTCAGTAGCGCATGATATCTGAACTTTACCCGGGAAGTGCCATTTCCCACTTTACTCCATTTCCCACTTTACCCCACTTACCTCTACATAGGTAATAATCATTTGAAGTCATAGTTAAGTTTCTCTTATGTTCCTTTAATTTTTGATAGATACCGTTGTATCAGTTTCCACACGACTAAATTTTATTCTCTATAATTTGTATAACGAGGTCCAGTACGCTAACCATGGAACCAGTTCTAAACATAATATAGATATTATCTCATTATTTGCACATCTCATCTATTGTTTTTAATCTAGACCAGTGAATCTCAAATTTTTTAAAATTTTCCTTCGTGGCGGTTCCTCTAAAAATTGTTTGATAACTCGTGCACTCCTTTAATAAAAGAGATGCAGCACTGCTTATAGACTGTAATCTTCTAGAGGACCGTAGACCCCAATTTGAGAACCGCTGATTTAGACAAAATTTTCCGGAAACATCTGATATAAATTAGTGAACTACATTCAGATGTATTTTATGTATTATAATATGCATAAATATATGTATGTTAAAGTAAAGGTTTTGGTTGTTCCAACAGCTGGAAGGTTCCTTTATGATAATAAGTATGTAATATGTGTATTTATATGTCTACACTACACCCTGTGCTTTGTGCTATGTTGCGCCTTACATTATTACACAATACAGAAACAACAAGCTCAAACACGCTCAACATGCTTGCTTAATTCTACTCACTAAATGGTATATCCTAAAATAATTCAACGTAAGAATCGGGGAAACTGAATAAACAAAGCGTAGGTACGTATTTGTGTGTCTGTCTATCTGTCGGTATATAGGTACAGGCTGATTCCTTAAATTCTGACCCGGAATCAAAATTTTATCACTTATTATTTCACGAGAGGTTTATTTTTTTCGAAGAAATTTGAGTTTGTCTAACGAAAATTTGTTGCGTAGTTTTCGATCTCAAATAAAAAAAAAGGAAAAAAAATTTTTTAAAATTACTGAAAGGCTGTACTGGACCATAAGCTTTCTCCAGCATAATTCAGCTGAACAATAAGAGAACACAAAGGGAACAACTTTCACCAACATCCCACAGCTACCATGAAAAGACAAATCCACCCCCGGACCGGCAGTAGTGCACAGAAAGGTGATCAGATCGTATCAGTGACAACAATCAATGTGATTATAAAGGACATACCGTAATTGCGGGTTACTTGAGCCCTGTGGTGTAACTTGAGCCCAAAACGGAAAAAGTATTATTTTCTGTTTTGTGCTTATATTAATCAGTAGTAGAAGTAAATTAGATGTTTAGCTAGTAGGTAACAGCAGTAGGTTTACGGTGTTTAGGTAGTTCTGAAAATTAACACTAGAGGTGAGGCGCGTGTTGTTTACTCTCTGTTTGAAATTGATGTTTTGTTACGTTGCTAACTTTTGACTGTAAAAGTAATTGTGGTAGCCTACAAAGGAAGGTAAGTGTATAATTTTATTACTTTGTTCATTGCTAAACTAAATTCAGATATGTTCATCTGCCAACCATTCCGTTAATTTTTTAAATTAAGGTTTTGATAAATCAGTAAAATAACCTTAAAATTAGGGTAACTTGAGCCCATTATAACTTTGGTATAAAATGGTGCAAGACTATGGCAGAAATTCCTAAAAGTCCTAAACCGTTGGACAAGTTCGTTAACCAGGCACGTCCGATGCCCAAAACATGTTATTTTTGGAAATTTTCATGAAAAAAATTAACTTTTTTCCAAAATTTCTCCTTATTCAAAAATTTTTACACTGTTGGAACGAGGAAAAAAAATTACACAAAAAAGGTCTTTAAACTATTATTCTATGTCAACTAGTTTCCGAGAAAAACTAATTTTTGTAAACGGAAATTTTGTAAATCGGATGCTGCGATAAGAGTATTGAATAAGTAAAGTTCCTTATATGTTTGTACAATGTTTTAATTAGTAACCAACATCCTACATGGTCTCAAACTATTTTTAAATGAAAATCACCTGGAAATTTAGGTTTGGGCTCAAGTAACCCGATCTTGAGGTTAACTTGAGCCCAAAATCTAAAAAGCTATAAAATTTATGGGCCATAAGAAAAAGGTCCATATTATATAATAAACTAACCGTAGTCATATATAGATTAATATACTGAATTTCCTATCCCAAATAAGTATAACAGTTACGCCCAATTTTTGAAATTATCAGATGATTTGCAAATCTGGGCTCAAGTAACCCGCAAACACGGTATTAGTGTTAAATAACATAAAATCTTTACTTTAATTGTACCGAATATTAATTTATGTAATATACCGGCAATGAACCAGCGACTTTTATTTAAAACCCTTACACCTAGCAATTTAACGAGAAGTTCTTGTTAGTTGACAGTTCTTCTCGTTAAATTGCATTTAGGTAAGAAATTTGAGTTGTAGAAAACACAAATTTATTCAAAAAAATTATAAAACTCTAGTACGGTAAGACAATTTAACGAATAAAATAAATTAGTATAATTCATATTATTATTTAATACACTGTTACCATAGTTCTGAAATCAGTTAAATTTACCAATACGAATTTTTGTTTCAATTTTATCGTGTTTACGTACAGTGAAATGACCAATGAAATGTTTTGTACCATTTTTTTCGCTGTAAAAATCGGTCCTAAATTTCTTTCCATGGTAAAATTGAAAAAAATACAATATTCTTATAGGACTTGATACACATGAGTTAAATTGTCCCAATTGAATTATTTTATTTTATCTTATTTAATAATTACAATAATGGTAATGGGGTATAACGTCCGTTACTTTTTTAACTTTATTAATTTAATCACATATTACAATTCTGATTCATTATGATGGACAAGAAATTAGCGTGAGGGCTAGGATTTGGTAGGTGTACGTCTTATGGAACTATGTTGATATTTATTTGGGACTGTGAAGAGAAACTGCAGAAAACTTTCACAAGTTACCAGTCCACAGTGCCAGTGCCTAGTACGCTCGAGCATTCTGCTGCGCTTGGTTGCTTTTTTCTTATTTGAAAAGCTACTTACAAAGTTTAAAAGCTGAAATACTTTAACCAGAGTCGAATTTATATAAGAACATTTAGGGCACGTGAGTTGGGTCCCGCACAAAATAGGGGCCTCCACAAAATTTCCGCGATAACAGTCATCAAGGATTATAACGAAATGACCAACCGATACACTGTTTTAACAATTAACACATAAACAACCGTAGGTAGTTGGTTCTCTGTTTAGGAAAATCGGGACCGTTCCAGTACCGACAGTAACGAGACAGAGAGTGAACTGTATCTTATTGGTGTACGCTTTACACGGAATTATTAACGTGGTACAACTTTGTGTAGCAGTTAGTCAGATTTCACTTGACGTCTTACAGCGTCAATTACCTTCAGCCGGTTAATAGCGTATCCCTTCAATAATGAATAAAAACTGGAGACGCTGTTTTGTTTTTGGAAAAATAGACAAATTTCGAAAATCACATTATCGCCTTGTCAGGGGCCTCCGTATGATTGCTCAGAGGCCTTTACATGAGAAGTGCTCAGAAGAACCCACGTGGGAAGTTTCCAGGAGTCTCTCAAAGGTAAATTCAGCCCTAACTTTAACTAATAATCGTGAATCATGAAGTTGAAATCGATATAACTTGGTATTCATTTTGTTTGAGTTACTCAGTTAGAATTTATTAAATATTGTCTGAGCCACGGTAATTCTTCAGAAACTCTTCAAAAACGGTCTTTAAAATTCTTCTGTTTTTCAAATATGAAAGATATATTTCAAGAAGCTAAGAGTAATATATGATATTCCCAAAAACCAAAAGTAGTCTATGATTTCAACAAATTTTGAAACTCCTATACTAAATAGTCACTGAAAAATTTTGTCTACAAATACTAACAATTTCCACAGGCTTAGTTTTGGTAACTTGAGAATTGTCTGCCGGATCAATTTAAATAAATCTACTTGAACATTTATAATTTGATTCCAATTTTGAAGTACCAGTCAGATCCCGAACTGGTCTAGAAGTTCACAATTACGGTTTTTCTATGGAGGATCGCAAATTCGTAACCAGTCTGCAGAGATCCTACCTTAATTATCGTGCTCTATCATCAAAACTATTTTGTACTGCACCAAAAGCGGTACATATTACTTTAACTGTTGCACACCTAACTAATAGCTCTGCCGTCAAAAGCATTCAATTTTTAACGATGAAATAACCTTTGTTTTATCATAATAGTTCATTTTCTTATAAAAAAAAAAAAAGATAAAAATTTTAATATTATCTCGATCACACGCTTTATTTAGCTTTTCCTTTTATTCTGCCCTTTTGCATAAAAATTATCAAAACACAAATTATTCAATCATTTTGAATCGATCGCAATTATTTACTTTCCAATAAACATAGCTATCTATCTATTTCGTTTTAAATCATATACTACGTCCCCTCTCCGACCCACAAGGACTCACTAAAGGTCTATCGTTCTACCTTTCTATTCGTAGCAACAGAATAACATTGTAATCGTGTAATATCGTATAAATAGTACATCAAACGTAAACACAACTATTACTTAGCTACATACCTACAATGCTGCGTTTTAATCGAGAACTAGGTACGGCACTGTTTAGTTTTCTAGTTAAAGTGAATATCAAAGTGATCACGATCATCATCGGTACTGGTATAATAGTGGTGGGAATGAGAGTGGGGGTACTACGGTAGTGAGGGAACCAATATGATGATGAATTCCGTTGTATTTGTACGTTTTGTTTTGTGCACAAGAAGAAAACGAACGATGATTTGGTTCGGTATTACGGTCTAGTGTGTTTCTTACATACACACACTAACCCCAAGGCATTTTAACTTGATACATACAATATAAAACTAGAGGAGTTGTTTTCAACAATACATCCAGTTAACTATGCCTGTGTATATGGTTAAATTAATGTTAGATTGTAAAGGATACATTATTTGTTCTAATATGATACTTTCTTGGAAGCTAAGGCGAAGGTAGATTTAAAATTAAAAACTATTTAATTTCATTATTATGTTTTAGCTGGTAGACAAAGCTTTCTGTACATCGAGCAATATGCTATCATTCTGCGATCCCGAACCATTTAAATTTTACTAAATGTCCGATTTTTTTTACCAAAATCAAATGCGTGCAACATTTACTATTGGTAGCTACATTTGACCTTGAACACAATTTTTATAATTCTGTTAAACCTCCATTTTCTTAACGTCGCGTCGTTGAAAAATGTTTGAATTGAACGATTCGAGGAATTCTCTTTTAAAATAAGGCTCAGTACACTGAAAACAAGTTTTAGTTATCACAATCGAAAAATTACTAGTTAAATACGACAACCAGAGTCGAATTTCGGTCAGGGCACTTAAGGCATGTGCGCCGGGGCGTCTAGAAAATTGATAATAAATCTCTTACGGGGAGAAAGTTAAATAAAGATACGTTGCTTTAAGTTTTTTTTTTTTAAAGAAAAGTGTGGAAATTTATTGAACTAACATAACGTATAGCTAAAAATATAGAATATATAGAAGAGCTGCTGCAAGTTGGAATCTTAGTTTGACGTCTTGTAGTCTACAGGTCGGAAATCTTAACTAAAAAAGTAGTTGTAGTACTAATAAAACAAAATTACATAAATACTCTTTGCACGATAAAAAAAAAAAACGCCGTGAGCAGCGGGGCCCCATCACGGAAGTCGAATTTTTCCCTTCATCTTCGGTATTGAATGTCTACAAGCGAAATATGATTGAAAGTCTACAAGCGATTTGTCATTTTGGTGGTTTCAAAACTGATCATGAGTGTCCGGCTGATCGGGGCTTTAAAAGAAGGTTTTAAGTTTTTAAGGGCTGAATCTCAGTAAGTTCTATTTTATACCAAGACAGCCAAAAAGCAAAAAAGCCAACACAGTTCATACGAGGGCATTCCTACCCATGCTTATCCGCCAACTGCCTTTGTGTTTTATTTTTAAATATTAAAAAACAACTTAAATAGGAAACTGGAAGGCCTTTATGAAGATAGTTTTTCTTTCCAAAAAATCCAAAATTTCTATTTTAAATACAAAATAAAAACGCCGTGAGCAGCGGAGCCCCATCACGGAAGTCGAATTTTTCCTTTCATCTTCGGTATTGAGTGTCTACAAGCGAAATGTAATTGAAAGTCCACAAGGGATTTGTCATTTTGTTGGTTTCAAAATTAATGAAGAGTGTCCGGTTGATTGGGGCTTTAAAAAAAAATTTAAGCTTTTAAGGGCTGAATCTCAATTTCAATTTTGTGCCGATAGCAGTTAACAGGGAAAAAGCCAACACAATTCGTACGAGGGCATTCCTACCCATGCTTATCCGTCAATTGTCTGTGTTTTATTTTTAATATTAAAAAAGGAACTTAAATAGTAAACTGGAAGGCTTTTATGAAGATATTTTTTCTTTCCAAAAAAATCCAAAATTTCTATTTTATAAATAATAAAAATCCAAAATTCCTAATTTATAAATAAACAGTGACTTTAATAACATTTTTAAATTACTTAATTCTTAGATTCACTTTTTTTAATTTTTTTGAAATTACTATTCGCCTACTTGTATTTAGAATAAACATAATACATTTAAAACACATTTAACAATAGCATTTAATTTCGTTGTAAAAATGGGAGAAGTGGGGGGAAAAGTAATGTGGACTCCCTAAAAGGTACTAGCTGGATACTAACTGAATACACGTACAAAATTTCAGCCCTCTAGGTTTCCTTAGAGAGTCTCTAGACGTGTTAGAAAACAAGCAAAAAAATTCAGCAAATATTGGCGTAAAAATCGTGGGGGTAAGGGTTAAAAGTTGAAACCTCCAAAAAACAGTGTCTGGCTATTAGCTTAACCTGTACACCAAATTTCAGCCCTCTAGGTTTATTTGGGGAGATTTTGACCCGAACGAAACTGTTAAAAAACAAGAAAAATCATGTTCTTTTGGGTATAAAAATGGTGGGGATAGGGGTTAAAAGTCGAGACCCCCAAAAGGCACCCCCTTGATACTAACTCAATCCGAATACAAAATTTCAGCCCTCTAGGTTTATTCGGGTGACCTGTGCGAGTGGTACAAACTTCGAAAACGTCGAAAATGCATGAAATTGTAGCTTAAAAATGAGAGGGGTGGGGGTAAAATATTAAAACCTCCAAAAAGCACAACCTAGGTACGAACTTTATCAACACACCAAATTTCAACCCTCTACGTTAATTCTGGGGGGCTGGGGGCGTGTTAGATCCAGAGAAAATCGTTTTTTCCCCCTACTCCCTCCAAATCATCCTAGGAAACTGAATTTTGTATATGTTGTAGATAATTAACCGAAACATTATTTCCAACCGGGTTGGAAAAGTTTTATTGCTTTTCCGTCCCCACCACCCCCTTAAAAGTTGGGTCGGATCCAAATTTTGCCCAAAATTTGACCCCACTTTGATAGTATTGTTGTACATCGGAATGGGCCCCATTTACAAAATTTGAGCTCTTAACTTCCATAGGCTTAAAACGTATTAAAAGGATATCAGACATTTTTTTTTTACATATTCGTTTTCTACGGGTCCGAAAACGGATCGCGCCCCTACTCTCGCCTCTCGCCGTTCTTGTCGTATAGACTGTATAAGTCTAATTTTTTCAAGGAAAAATTCGAGTAAAAATATTCCTGTGAAGTTTTATGCAAATAGGTTGAAAATTTGCTGAGCTACATTGCACGGCGCGTGAAAAAACATGTTTTGAGAAAATCGTATTTAAAGTAGTTTGCCTGCGCTCGATAACATTTGCAACGCTATACTTACATGTACTATAGAAAAATCTATTCTTCGAATTCGGATCTAAAAATTTTGGAACATATTCTACAGATGTTAATCAAATTTTTTAAGAAAGAAAAAAGTGTCAAAAAAATCATTTTACTCAACCTTTCCTCCTTAAAAGAGTTGAATAGAAGAAAATAGATAGGAGTAGCGCTTTTTTGATTTTTTGTTCGTTTATACCACCTTAGAAGGAGCCTCCACATAAGTGCCCCGGGGCTTCCACAAAAATAAATTCGACCCTGACGGCAAGAAATAAATTTTAAATAGGAGACACAAACGTAGTGAGGTAAAATTTGATATGACTGAAATTTTTAATCGAGTAAATAAATATTGGCTTCTTAATCTTTAATTTTAAATATATATTTTGTAATTGGACGTTTCAAAATCATACGAAGATAATTTACTGTGACAAATCACTAACGAGTTTGTCTGTCAATTAATACCAATCAAACTTACCTCATTAGAACTAATTCATCTTGTTTGTAAACATGGTTATTTTAAAATATATTATTATATCTATCTGAATGCTGAATTTCCGTACAAAATTTCAGTAGGTACTCAACATCCGAAAAGAAATAAGCTGTTAGCTTTTTCTTATGCATTTTCCAACAAATACTAATTCTACCTATTTAATTTTTTTGATGTTGATACGATATATACCTATATTTGCTGATTCTAAATGCATAATTTTCCCGCGGTATTATGTGTAATATTGTGGATCATAATGGGTTAATTCCAAGACTTCTTTCAATGTGTATATATACATTGCTTAAAATATATACCTATATAAAAATATGTTAAACCTGCTGATTTAACTAGAAACAAATGACGTAAATATAACGAATAGTGTCAAAATACTGCTTGAGGTAACTAAGAATGATGCAATTTAAGTACTTACACCCAATTCAACGAATGTGAAGTCTGATATCAAATTTTATCAAACTTATCACGATAGCATAAGTAATACAGCATAATAGAAGCTTATGTTTTCGAGAAAATCAAAATATTAAATTAAACTAGAGTGTATTCCAAAATAAACTGAATTTTGTCACTGTTTCTTATACCAAAGTAAAAACCAATTCACTTTTAATTTCGTAACCAATGTTCCCACAAAGAAAAATACTTATATATTGACATTTAAATCCCTTTGCATCTAACTTTAAACCACATTTATCCTGTAAATTTTTGTATACATATTATAGGGTAACTTCAAAAATGTAAACTTTACCGCATCGATGCAGCATCATGACTTTACTGATGCGTCTAATACTACATGATGCGCTGCTGATGCTCTCTTGAAATTTGATGCACATTAGATGTTTTTGAACGGGATATTGGCATCATTTAGCCTCTGATTTGGCTATAGATAAGACAGATAATGTAGCATGATAGACTATAGATAATATAGCAATACAGTCCTTGTATAAGTATATTGTCTTTGAATTTCAATTTGAACTTACTTGAAATTGAAAATATTCAAATTATTTGAATAAAAAATATTACATATTTTGAGTGCAAAATGTATTCAAATAGTTTAAACAATTTTAATAAAAGGTAAATACATTCATCTTTTTCAACAATTAGTTTTTCGGAATTATTCCTGTTGGTGTTAATACCTACATAATATGGCAAGTAGTTACAATTCTACATTATATACCTTATTATACACGTTACAGCATCTTGGACACGCATCACCAAATTTCTTGATGCATTGTTTTGACGCATCAAATGCAAGAATGAACTTTTGATTTTTCGTTGTGATGCGTCTGATGCGTTTTTGAACTTTTGGCTCTGCCTCATGCAAGCAGTGATGCATTTTTGAAGTTAGCCATACTTTTCGAACACATTGTATTAAGTTTTATCTATAGGTAGATAATAATATGAGCTCGGTGCCAACGGGCAAAATATTGTTGAGAATAGGTAAAATAAAACAGATAATACAAACACGCGTTTGGTTTTGATATTTCGGATACAAAATAATAATATTATTAATAAAATTTATTATCGCACGCTCAAACTTACACACACACACACACATATGCCCCTACATCTAGAACTCAAATCTCCATTATTACATAAAGGAAACACATTTACCCTTATTTAATTGGAATATAAACCCTTTACCACTTTAAATCGTGCGTATTATTATTGTTATTAAGTAAACGTTCACAAATTGTTTCCAAAAACTGACTTTCGTCATAAAAAAAAGTTTGAAAAATTTTAAAATGTTTATTGCCGCTTTAAAAGAAGTTTTCTAATAGCAACTTAATTTTTGTAAATGATATAATCACGGTTAAGTACTAGAGCCCGGGTACTAAATCTAAAATATTGCCTCTTATTCTTTTTTCTTGCCTTTTGAAATTGAGAAAGTTTGTTCTCGACAAAGTCATTACACAATTCTTTTCCATTCTTTTTAGTGAGTAATTTTTGTAAAATTTTTACAACGGAAGTAATAATATTCTTTAAGAGTTAATTTTCTGTGTTAAATAAATTCGTTTAAATTGGTGCAGTCGTACTTTTACCGTGAAAAAATACAGAAGAAAAGAAGTATAATTATTGCTTGTTTTAAAGCAAGCATGAAGCTGTGTATGTATTTAAGTAGGTAAAGATATTAAAAAGAGAATATAATATAAAAATACCTAGAGGAACAGAGAAGAATAATAATAAATTATAACTTTCAGTTGTTTTTCTTTTTCCGTCTTTTTTTTTTCAAAACAAAAAAAAAAGAAATAATGAAGAGAGTAAGAAATATCTAACTAGTAAATGACAATGATAAAAACAGTAATAATTTAGGAGGCTACATCGAATGGTTTATCAGAGTTGTACTTAAAAAATCTACATTTATATTATATGAACAGTAATCATACTTATCAAAATATTCGCTATTTAACAACTTCTTAAAATATTTGATATATTTGAGCGTTACTTTATGGTATTTCATTTTAAAAATAGAAAGACAATTTTTACTTTACTAATACCACTTTATTTAAAGTTTTAAATGTCTGTGACCCGTATGGCCATTGACCACAGTTAAATTGTTTGTATGCATTGAAAAAAAAACAATTGAAATAAACATTGTTAACTTTATATTTGCCTTTGATAGTGTCAAAATGGAGATTATTTTTCAATTTTTTTTTTATTTTAATTCAGAATTGCAAAAAATATTATATGCAACACGTACAAAATAGGTACACCAATACCTCGCTTTGCGTCGTTTCGGTTTGCGTTTTTTCGAAGTTGCATCGCTGCTGAATTAGCACTAATTTTCACTGTGCGTCGTTAGATTTTCGAGGTTGCGTTGCTTTGGGTTCGAGTCTTTAATTTTTCTTTCGAAATTTCTTGAAATTTTCTATAGAAAATCATAACTCACTTTGCGTCGTTTCAATTTGCGCCGTGTTTTTTTGGAACGTAACCACGACGCAAATTGAGGTATTGGTGTATTTTTTTTCCCTCGTCGTAATTTTCCAACTCGGCCTGCAGTTTCATTTAACAAACTTACCACTCCTGAAAAAAAAACACCTTTCTTTGCAATTTGTTGCATATATAATTATTTTGTATTACTTTAAAATTTTCTATTGAAACTAAAAAAATTTTGATCAAAATCCGTCCAAAATTTACCTACAATTCGGGCCCCATTTAAATCCCCGTAGCCCTTGTTTGTTTAGCGCTAGCCTGAAATAAATTATTTTTTTCGAGATCGATTCCTTACGAACGTCTAAATTAAATACAATGTTTCTAATTTTTACAACATCTGACCGATAAGTTTGAGTTTGCTATAACCCTCTTCAAAAACTTATTAAGCCTACGCACATGTTACATTACTAAAGAGTCGTCACATAAATAATAATAAGAAGTAGGTACATTTGAATGGAGAAGATTCACTTGTTTATACAGTGTGGGTTCGCTTACTCAGTTGTCTCATCTTTTACTCAACTGACATTGCAAGCAGTAAATTTATTGTTTAAACTGCTCGTAGGTTAAACAATAATGTACAATGAACCAACCATCTTGTTGTATGTTAACATCCATCTGTATCCATCGTCTGTAACCACGACTTTGACAAGAATAATTTTGTCTGAAATGTTGAGAAGCGAATCGCCTGTATATAGGCGTCGCATTTATACACAATAATTTTGTAGGGCAAATTTCGAAATTATTGTGGAATTTGCGAACTTTGCTGAAATTGATTGCCAATCAATTAAATAATTGACGCGGTGGGGACAGGTTTTCTGACCCACGCGTGGCTAATTGAGGTGGCTATCAATTTGGGTAAGATCAGAAGTATTCGCGACGAGACACGGGCAACACTGGGGTAGTGTTCGGGTTTTCTATTTCTAGTGCAAGTAACATTGTTCAATAAAACATTTATTTATATGACTCATAAAATTTTTCAAATATTAAGTTTCGTCGTTAGCCGATTAAATACAGTGTTAATTAAGTGTAGCAGGTGAGTCCGCTCTATGTTCTATTATACTGGGTTAAGGGTTTCATATATTTCTTTGTTATTTGTAGACAATTTGTTATTATTATTTCAATTTTAGTTTATTATCTATATTTTTTTTTTTTATTTAAACTTTTATTTTATTTTATTATTTAAATAAATCCGTTTTCTTTCCGAACAACATCTTTCATTTATTTCCACGAATTGAGATCCCTCAACACACGGCACGGAACTCGAACCCTCCCGACACGCTATGATAGTCCTGGTCCTTTAAAGGGATTCCAGGACATTGACATTGGTGGCAGCTAATGGCGTGCTAGTTGAGCCTCTCATAAGGTGGAAATGGATGGAATTTGTAACGAAAAACCACCCCTAGCAAGTACTATGAGTAAATTTACGTAGGAAAATTAGTAATCTAATTCATAAAATTCTATTACAATATCATTTGAAATAAATTTAAACAATTGGGTAATTAAACTAGGAAATTAACTAGGTCAGTTAGAGTCAGCAAAAAAAAAAGAAAAAAAAATTTTTTTTTCCATTATTAAATACATATTAATTTGATTTTTTTTTTCTTTTAACTGAAATGTCAGCAGTAATATTTCCGTATTTTATACTAATTAGATTTATTTTTTGGGAAACAATAAGACTTCATTTTGGGCTGGGTATAACAAGAGAAAATGGAACTAGTAACTTTACAGTACCTGGAGTTAGTAAATAATCGTAAATTTCAATTTTTACGCTATTTTATATTTTTCATTTAAAGAAAGGAAAAAAGAAATTTAATCTCCATTATAATTAATCACACTTTACATATTACCTATTATACAAAAAAAAAAAAACAGAAAAAGAAAAAATACGTAAGCAAAATGCGTTGATACTTATTTTTTTTTTTTGTTTTTTTCATGACATATGTACAGACAAACGTATATTAAATTCACGCATATATATATTCAAGCAATTAAAGGATCATATCGTTCATAAAATAATGTATGTATCCATGTATACTCGATATGTAACAAACTAATAAAAAGAATAATATGCATGTAGCCATACGCACCTGTGCAACCATATGATGTGTGTAGTATACATCATATGCATATGTACTGAATACACGGGACACACTATCACTACACATTAAAACATTACATAATATTATATTACACAGATAGTTGCAATACATACGGAAATACAACATGTATTTTAATACTTTTATTAATTATTATTATTGGAAAATAATTGACAAAATACCAGGGGTCCCAAAACATTTTGCAATAGGGAAGAAATAATAAGTTAATAGAGCTATAGGACGCTCCATAAAAATATTCAACTATAGGGAAGACTTAGGGATTAATTACCTATAAATTATAATATCCATTAACTATTGTTTTAGCATTTATTGAAAAAAAAAAAAACGAATTTTTTTTTCTTCTCACCTTTTGTTTGTTTTTATTATTGCTAAATTTATATCATTTCTGTTTTTTTCAATTGGTTTTTTTTTACATTACAGGAATATTATTTTTATTTATTTATCTTTTTTTTTATAAGGAAAAAGAAGGAGAGAAAGACAGAATTGTGTGTAAACTGATCTCTTTTCTCTTTCCTTTCGTCTTGGTCGTTACAGTGCGTTAATTTTGATTGAATAAATGATATCATTATATATATAATTATTTATCCTTTCAAATATATACATTTTTTTTTTTTTTTTTTTTGGGTACTTTATTTTTTGTTAATATTTGGGTATTTTCTTTGATTGAGCAAAATGACGCAAGACGCACCGCAGGCAACGACAAGTAGGTCAGTTGATTCTAAACCTACAATCAAAGTGGAAGTTCCTCGAAATAGTTTAGGGGCTTTCGTTCAGTCTATTGACGATTTCTCGGGAAAGGGGGATGTAAAAGAATACTTTGACCGTCTCGAGCAGAGGGCTGCTCTAGAACAACTTACTGAATCACAGTTACTCAGCGTTGTCAAATGTAAGTTGGTAGGAGAAGCGTATCAATTTTTCAAGGGTGAAACTTCTCTACAGGGGGGTGATGTTGTCTACAAAGCTTTCAAAGCTAAATTAATTTCGAGATTTACGCCGCAAAGGATACCGGGTGCCGCACAATTCAAACTCAGTCAAACGTTCCAGCGTTCCAACGAATCCGTTAGCCAATTCGTTACTCGCCTAAAGGTTATCGCCCAAGAAGTTCTCGAGGAGGACCTAAATCAAGCAACCGCCGCCGAAAGACCGGGAATAATCAAAAAACACGAAAATTTGGTACTTGCACAGTTTCGACAAGGGCTACGACGGGATCTACTACGAGTCGTCGGCATTCTTCTAATTAGGGAATCAAACTTAACTATAGACACAGCTACCGAAATAGCCACACAAGAGGAATTGAACCAAAGCATCCTCAATACGTCACGTCATATGACACAAACGTTATATGTATCCAACGATCAGGGCCGGAGTAACTTCAAACCAAGGGGATTTCCAAACAGAAATAAGTCGTGGAATCAGTCGAACAGGGGAGTAGCATCATCGAGCGCCAACAACAGAAATACTCAATCACAAAATCGTCAAAATTCAACCAACCAGCACGGGGGACCCGAATGTTACAACTGTTTTCAAAAGGGACATTATGCTGTCGAGTGCCGCTCTACACTTGTATGTCGGAAGTGCAGAACAACGGGGCATAGGGAAAGGGACTGCACACGCAACAACGAGTCACGGAACCGTTCAGGGAACATAACTTCAAACTCTTCTGGTAGGAACCCGAGACAAAATGGACCGTCGTCTCACGAAATTAATAATACAAAGAACCGGTCGCTAACGCAAACCGCCGGGATGGGAAATTCGAACCAAGTAAACTGGCGTACTGGATGGACACCAACAAACCAGGGCCCCGCAACTAATTTAAACTACGGCGGACCTTCGACTCTGTCCCGCCTCGAGGGCCCAACCAATCAATAATATCACACACCTCTACTATAAGGGACGCACCAAGTATCGTGACCGCTTATGTTAATAACAAACCATTAAAACTAATTCTCGATACAGGAAGTGCAGTAACCATACTAAAAGAAGACATACTCGATTTTGACCAATATTACTCTACAAGCGACTTCAAACTTACGGGAATTACAGGAGACGAACTGGAATGCATGGGGCATGTACCACTCCAACTTTCAATAGGAACACAACTGTACCATATTAATACTTTAATTTGTCGGGATTTACCAATAATAGCTGATGGTCTATTGGGGCGTGATTTTTTCGAATCTCAAGGGGCCATAATTGACTATAGCAAAAATATATTAAACATAAATGGCGAACCAGTACTTATGAATAAATTCAACCAGGATGGAAGTGATACTGACAACAGGGATATTCAGGAATTACGGGAATTCAAAACAAATATTTTAAAAAGGGAACGTCAGACGGGGCACACCATCAAGTCGGGGACTAAGAAACCCAAAAACAGCTCGCCGGTTATCAATTACAAAAGGACGAAGGATACTAAGATATCCTTAGGGAAGAGTAAGGCACGCCAGGAACAAAATGAAGCTACTGATTCTGAAGTTCAATCAAAAACAGGATGGAAAAAATTAGTTAAGACTAGCAATGGGGGAAGCGATGGAGATACTGGATCACCCATAATTCGGCCAAAATTAGGGGGCGATCAGAAGCAAGTAGTTGGCCGCTACTTTGTTTCGCTAGTGGAGAGAGTTAGTATTCCTGCTAGAAGCGAATGTGTATGCAGAGCTAGTTCAACTAATTTAGTATCCGGAACCACTGTGCTGATTGAACCAACAGAAGTACTCATGCACGGCATCAATTCCGCAAGAATTTTAACAGAAGTTCAGTCAAATCAAGAAGTTCAAGTGTGCCTAATTAATGCTTCTAGTCAAGTAATTGAATTGAATACTGGGACCGTCGTCGGAGAAGCTGAAGAAGTTCTGGAAAATGGGTTAAACAAAAAATATTTCAACACACTGTACGGCAATAACAGTGATAATGGGAAAACGTATGAAACTAAGGGACATAACGGGGAAATAGTTCAAAATGGAAATATTTTTAATAATAAAAGTGGGAATTTACAAATGAACTACAAGTTAGGGAATGGTACTATTTACAAGGGAGTACCAGGGACAACAAAACAAACTACCTCAGAAGGTACAAGAAAATTTTGCTACAACGTATCTGAACACAGGGGTTACGTGGAAAATTCAGAAACTTGGACTAAACTACGGGATAGCGTGCAACTTGACCACTTGGATGAAGAAACTCAAACTAAGATTTTACAAGTGTTAGTAGAATTTCGGGACATCATTTTATTGGAAGGCGACAAACTTGGTGAAGCTGTTGGAGTCAAACACAAAATCGTGACCGAAAATGTAATGCCTATTGCGAAGCGACCATACCGTGTACCACATGCACAAAGGGAAATATTGAAGAATAATATTCAAGAAATGTTGGATGAAGGGGTCATCAAACATTCTCAGTCGCCGTGGTCAGCACCCGTGGTAATGGTGCCTAAGAAGACTACAACCGGGGAAGTGAAAATGAGGGTATGCATCGATTTTCGGGGATTAAACCAGATAACGAAAAGGGACTACTATCCGCTTCCAAACATCAGTGAAACGATCGACATGTTGGGACAAGCTAAACTTTTCACTACTTTGGACTTGGCGTGGGGTTATTGGCAGATTGCTATAGCAGAAGAGGACCGGGAGAAGACAGCCTTCTCCACACCAGATGGGCATTATGAGTGCCAAAGAATGCCTTTTGGATTATCTAATGCGCCTAGTACCTTCCAAAGATTGATGGACGTGACCTTGGCCGGGCTAAAAGGGATCAAATGTCTAGCCTATTTGGATGATATCATCGTATTCAATGGAGGAGAAGTCAATGAACACATAGAACGTATAAAAGAAGTCTTTACCTGTATTCGAAAAGCAAATCTGAAATTAAAGCCTTCTAAATGTCAGTTCCTTCAATCAGAAATAAACTACTTAGGGCACATAATAGGCCGAGATGGCGTAAAACCTGAGGAAAATAAGGTGTCTGCAGTTAAAAATTATCCTAAACCAAGAAATATACGGGATATCCGATCATTTTTGGGACTAGCCAATTTCTACCGAAGATTCATTCCGCAGTTCGCACGTATTGCAAAACCACTAACAGAATTAACGAAAAAGGATGTTCCCTTTAAATGGACAGAAGAAACCGATAAAGCGTTCAATTTGTTGAAAGAAGCATTGTGCAAGGAACCAGTACTGCAGTATCCAGACTTTCACAAAAGTTTCACGTTAACTACGGATGCATCCGGAAGTGCTATAGGGGCTGTACTTAGCCAGGAGTACAATGGGTGTGAGAAACCAGTCGCGTATGCAAGCCGCCAATTATCAAAACCAGAAAGGAATTATTCCGTATCTGAACGTGAGTGCCTTGCTGTTGTATGGGCAATAAAACACTTCAGATGCTACTTGTACGGGAAACGATTCAAAATTGTAACTGACCATCGACCGTTACGATGGCTTTTAACCATACGGGACCCAAGTTCAAGGTTAGCTAGATGGGCTCTCACTCTGGGAGAATACGACTTTGAGATTGAACATCGGGCCGGAAGTAAAAATGGAAATGCGGACGCACTATCGAGGATTCCGGTACAAATGGTTAACTTAGAAGAAGGTTACGAACCATTCTGGGACCGTCAGTGGATCAAAGGGGAACAAAGAAAAGATCCATTATTAAAACCAGTATTCGACCGATTAAACACCGACCCGGATTATCACGAGTACTACCTAGATGATGACGGAGTACTATACAAAGCACGAGGCATTACGGATCGACACGACAAAATGGTTATTCCGAGAACTATGGTTAAAACGGTAATTAGGGACTACCACGACACGCCATTTTGTTCTCACTTGGGATACTTGAAAACTTTAAATCTTATTCGTAACAAAATGCATTGGACAAACATGTGCGCTGATGTGAAACAATATTGTGAAGAATGTGTTCCCTGCATGCAGCGAAAAACTTCACCACATAGGAAACCAGCACCGTTACAAAAACTTCCTTCTGTGAGCGAACCGTTCGAGCGAATTTCCATGGATATCGTAGGGCCTATGGTTACAACATTCCAAGGAAATAAATTCATTCTAACCGTGCAAGATTATTTTACGCGATATCTGGAAGCTATCCCGCTTCCCGACCAAAAAGCAGACACTGTGGCCAGAGCATTTGTGGAGCATATTGTAACAAGACACGGGACTCCGAAGGTACTAATAACCGATCAAGGGACGAATTTTTTGTCGAAACTTATGAAGGAGATATGCCAACTATTGAGGATTCAGAAAATTCATACTACCGCCTACCATCCGCAAGCTAATGGAATGATAGAGCGTAGTCATAGGGTCATCAAGGATATGTTATCCCAATTTGTACGAGGTGATCAACGGGATTGGGACTTATGGTTACCATACATTCTCATGGCATACCGAGGGACCATACATAGCACCACCGGAGACACTCCATTTTTCTTATTACATGGCCGAGATATGTCACTACCGTACGACGACATTCTTAAACCCAGTAGAATGCGCTACGATGTAAGTGAAAACTACGCGGCTGAACTTATAAGAAGATTACAAATGGCTTACGAAAGGGTATACCAACACACGAGAGAAACCACCGAAAAGCAAGTACGAAACTACAATAAAAGTACCAAGCCAGTAAGCTTTGAGGTAGGGAATCTAGTATGGCTTTACAACCCAGCTGGTAAAACCGACCGCAGCAAGAAGCTACTTAAGCCGTGGACAGGGCCGTACCGCGTTATCGCCGTTAAGGGACCCGTCAACTTTAAGATTAAGGAAGTTTACGGACCTAAAACTGAGTTGGTGCATGCCAACCGATTAAAAATCTACAAGGGGGAATTAAGTCAGTCAATAGAAGATGTTGGTGGACCTGAACCACCAGAGCAACCTGAACGTGGTGAACAGAGACAACACTTTGATATCTACGATTCGCCCGTAACCGTCGAAGTAGGACAGCCAACCATATCAGGATACCGGGAAGAAAACGACAATTTGGAAGCCGAAATCCAAAATGTATTAGACGGGAACGACCACCGTACGAACGAAATTGAAGACCAGTCAATCGGGACTATCAATGTCCCAGTCGACATTCACCCGCCGCCACCGGCAGAGCGTCAAATTCCGATCGAAGAGCCGCACGAAGCTATGCAAAACAATCAGAATTTGGAAGTAGAAAACGAACATGGGGGAGAGAACGAGGGTAACTCATCAGATAGTTACGCGAGTGCAGACGACGTCGAGGAAGCTGCACCTGCCAGTGACGCGAGACAGGCTGGAAACTACCGCACCAGAAGTCGGGGTAGAGTTTCAGACCATCCGTGGGTCCTACCCAAACGAATTTAACTTACCAAACAAACAATACCCACCGATCCGGATAGTGTCAACGAAGTCGAGGTTGGAACTGGCAGTGCGAGTCCAGGGCAAGGGGAACCACAACGGGACGTCACCATACAGTTCGAGACAGTGTGATCCTGAACTAATGGGGATGAGGAAATAATAAAAAAAAAAAAAAAAAAAAACTTTGAAACGATGCTATTTCTAGTTGGATATACGATTCAGTGGATACAGACAAAATAGTGAATGACTGAAAAAGTGTCCATTGTTTTTCTATATAAATCCAATAAATTGTTCATAGTGTGTGAAGTGACTCAAACTCAGTGAAACCGCGGGTTAACCAAACACGGAAGAGTGTAGCATTCTCTAAGTAACAGACAATAAATAAAAACATTAAGTAATTTTCGCTAAGCTCATTCTCAATCTTTGTTTTCTTAAATCAATGCTTCTTTGTACTTCTAGTTAAGTTCATTTTGTAATTTATGTACGGGGGAATTAAGATGCTGGGATGGAAAGAAGGGAGATTTTATTTGTATATTTGTATTTGTATGTATGTTTGTATTGTATATTAAGATAACCTGATATTGTTTGATGATTCCAAAACTCTCACGATGGAGATATTTTAATATGGAATGATAAAACTTTTCCATCAGAAAAGGACAAGTATTCCACCTTTGGATCACTAAACAATTTCAGGAAAAGTATAGATAAGTTAGATTTAATTTTGATATTGTGGAGGCGGACTCACCATGCAACGGGTAATACGTAGAAAAGGCTGGTCGCTCGAGAGAGTGACCATCTTTTTCAAAGGGGGGAGCAATGTTGAGAAGCGAATCGCCTGTATATAGGCGTCGCATTTATACACAATAATTTTGTAGGGCAAATTTCGAAATTATTGTGGAATTTGCGAACTTTGCTGAAATTGATTGCCAATCAATTAAATAATTGACGCGGTGGGGACAGGTTTTCTGACCCACGCGTGGCTAATTGAGGTGGCTATCAATTTGGGTAAGATCAGAAGTATTCGCGACGAGACACGGGCAACACTGGGGTAGTGTTCGGGTTTTCTATTTCTAGTGCAAGTAACATTGTTCAATAAAACATTTATTTATATGACTCATAAAATTTTTCAAATATTAAGTTTCGTCGTTAGCCGATTAAATACAGTGTTAATTAAGTGTAGCAGGTGAGTCCGCTCTATGTTCTATTATACTGGGTTAAGGGTTTCATATATTTCTTTGTTATTTGTAGACAATTTGTTATTATTATTTCAATTTTAGTTTATTATCTATATTTTTTTTTTTTATTTAAACTTTTATTTTATTTTATTATTTAAATAAATCCGTTTTCTTTCCGAACAACATCTTTCATTTATTTCCACGAATTGAGATCCCTCAACACACGGCACGGAACTCGAACCCTCCCGACACGCTATGATAGTCCTGGTCCTTTAAAGGGATTCCAGGACATTGACAGAAAGTTGTGCAAATAAGACACCATAAACCAATGTAGTACACTAAAAAATACATAAAAGTTGTAATGCATATTCATCTATTATGAAACATAAAGATAGAAAAAGGAAACACTTTATTATCACCCTTTAATAACACTGAAAAAAGTGTAACACATTCTGGTAACCTCGGATTAAAAAGCTAAGTATGACACCAATTTTAGCTCTATACCAAAAGTAGTAAAGTTACAACGGTTCTGTACTAAAAGCGGTAAAGTTATAGCGATTTTGTATCACGAAATTTACGAAAATAAAATAATATCACATTTGAATATGCGTTTTCTTTTTATTTATTACGATTGCAACTTTATACCCCTACGTCACACTGAGCCATTTTGATAGACCACCAGTGGAGTCAACTAGTGAAGTCCACTAAAGTTCACTACAGTTTCGACTCACACTAGTTATCTTGTTAAGACAACTAGTGGTGTTCACTATTGTCAATTCAAAGTGATCAACAATGAATTGAAGAATTTCAATTTTACATGACGTGTGGATTATTTTGTGGGGAGAAGAGCTGCTGTTAAATTTGAAGAATTATTGAAATTGATGAAATCTAAATTAATAAATAAAATATAAAACGTTTTACAGTCATCCACATGATTAATGGATCCAAATTTGAGAAAATTTAATAATTTGTATACTTCACATTATAGAAGATAGAAAATAACACAAATCTGTAAAATGGAGTGATATTATAAATACGTTTTATGAAATTGAAATAAAACGGTTTATATTTTAATTTTATACAAATACTTTTATTCCCTCTTTATTGTAATTAATTTTAAATTATTTTTCTATTTTTTTTTTTTAAACAATCAAATAAAATGTTTTGAATTGAAATACCATATTTTTTACGATAAAAAAATAGACACAATAAAATTAATTATTATCACAAAATATTTTACAAATTTATTTCCCTTAGAAAATATAAAAAAAAAATCGTTAAATTTTATTTAAAAATTTAAATTATTTAACTTGTCGCACCAAGTTACAAGCAATTAGCCACTAAATGACTAAAGTTTACTGTAAGAAAATTCCACAAGTAGGAGCCACTAAAATGTGTAACCCTAGTCTAACCTGTGCTTATCGTATAAATAACGAAATCAACCGCGCATTTCGTTTAAAGAGCATATTTACAACTGAAATTTTGTATATGTCGAAAGCATTTTTTATGCCGGTAACTTTGTTGAACAACCATAATCCCATAAGGATCTACGATTTGTTCAGAATTACCAGATAATTTCCGTGAAGATCATCCTATCCCTGATTGTAAGAATTTGTGCCACGTAAAAATAACAAATTGCTATAAATTGTTATATTGTTGCACGAAATCTGTATCAAGGCCCCGTAAGTTAACTCTGCACCGGACCCCGTTTTTGGATTCGCCGGTTCTCTGGATACGTGAATTATACTAAAATTCTCAACAAAAAGAGTATCGGTTAAGCGTACAAAAGTTATAACGTTTGATATCTATAACGTCGAGACTGGGTTAAGGTTAAAGGAATTTTTTGACTTCCTATAAAACTTCACACACACGCTTCATTGAACTAATTTTTTTTTTTTTTTTTTTTAAATACGCTCTTCTATGTCTAATGAGACAAATGTTTAGAGTCCGGTTTCTTGAAGGACCCAATCAAATTATCTATTTTGAAAAGATTTGTAAATAAGATGGTTTAAAACAGGGATGGCCAACCCAAATGATCTTGCGGGCCACTTTGGAAGCGCATCATAACTCCGCGGGCCGCATCTAAATTATGTGTTCCCATGTTTTATGTATTTTTTTTTTAATACATTAGTTTTCACTACGTTGGTCATTATAAAATAAATATATTTTGTGTAAGTGTGATAAATCTCGCGGGCTAAAAAAAGTTCAAAGCGGGCCGCGGGTTGACCACCACTGGTTTAAAATATATTTTTTGTGTCCTCTATTTCTTGTAGATGAGAAAGCAGTTACGGTAAGAAGAAAATGTCTAGGGCTCCAAAGTGCGTTAATCCGGCCCTGACGATTAATCAGTTTACATAAAACGGTAATCAATATATTCCCAAATAAATTATAACTGTAAAATTCATAAATATATTTCGAAAAAGCTAGTTTTCGATAGTTTAAGTAACGTAACCTCAAGCTATTATATACGTACAAATTATTTTTGATCCATTCGAACTTGTTATTGGTTTCATTCGTTCATCCATAATTACAATTCGATGACTCAACTCGATTGGATAAGTGTACTTAGGTTGCGTCATCAATAGAAATCTTGCGACTTGGACACTTTCAGTATAATTTCTTTTTTTTTTTTCAAAGGCGTAATTATTCTTACACAACTCATCCAACAGAGTTACACATTTGAACAATTTTCACTATACACTCTTGGAAACATGTTTACCAATACAACAATGTTTTGGTGTAGGAATAATAATAAAATATGCCGAGGTACGTAGAAAAGTAGGTACCTGCTACCTACTCATCGCAGCTCGACATAGTTCAAATAATACAATAGGAACATTTAGTTCCTTTTTTTTCTAGCAAAGGAAAATATAAAAAAACACAATGGTAGATAAATTAAAACAATCGAGACAGAAAAATTGTTAATATTGTGTACATATACCCACTATCAAAATTATTTAAAATTACTTATAAATGTAATTTTTTTTCGTTACGCTTCTTAATTATATTAAAGGTTTGGAATTGCATCTTGAGTTTCTTCTTTATTGGGTTTCTATTTCATATTTTTGGGTATGTGAGAAATTTTAGTTAGGAGACAATAACGATACATATTCGAAAAACATTTTGTTGACATGGGAAATAAGAAATTAAAATAGTTTAAGGGCGGAAAAGTTAAGTAACCGGACGTTTTTATAGGCAAAAATTTTCATTTTACTTAAGTTTTCCTTCATAAGTAAAAGTCTACCAACAAACGGGTCTGAAACCTATACATCTTTCATATTCCAGAAAAGCTAGTACAAACTGCATATTTTATTAAAAAAAAAAAAAAAACATTAATTAACAGGTAAAATTTTACAAATAGGTAGGAGAAACCTGTACAAAATCGTATACCGGGATAAAACAGTATAGTAGGTCTATTTTTCTCATTAATTAAAATTTCCGGAACGCAAGCCGCTCAACAGCGTCCACTAATGAGAGCTATTTGTCAACAAACACTTGTGGTGACAAGCACGAATGTTTTCAAAATATTTCATTTTCGTATTTTCCGGCAGACTTGATCTTATTTTTGTGAAAATTCAAGTAAAAATAATAGTTAAGTTCATGTGTACTATAAGCTAGTCTCCAATCAGTTAGGTTAAAGTGTATGTATATATTCGTAATTTACAGTAGGTATTTGTACCAGCGAAATCGATTTGAATATGTAGAAGTGAGTTATATGTTTATTCATAGGTCTCCGGATCAAAACCGTACGGTGTAAAACCGGTCTATATATAATTTTGGCTTGGATGTATAAATATGAACTAAACTGATTTTTTATGATTAGTTGTAAAAAAGATGCTACGTAATCATAAAAGAGCTACTACTAGTAAAAAATATTGGAATAATATGAGAAAAATTATTAAAGCGGTATTTGACGGAACCATGGGGTACTTCAAAACTGCTGGAACATGTCATGTATCAAAATCAACGTTATACAAGATTGAGTCAACAAATTCAAACAAAAAAAAATGATTTTGGTTCTTCAACACGCAAAGGTTTAAGAGAATTTAAATCGATTTTTTCGGTGTTAAATACAGTATACTGTTTTGTCCATGTGTCGGGGTAAAACCGTAATAAATAATGACTTAAATTTTTTATGTTATTTTTGTTTAATATTGTGATTATCCAAAATATGTTGACGTAGTTATGTTTCTTATGAAATTAACCAATTATAAACGTCAGTTTCATACACTTACGTTTTAAAATGAATGACCTACAGCCCTAAATCCTTAGCTATACGGTTTTGACCAGGTCTCCCCTACATAGTGAATAAAATTTTAAATTTTCGGAAAAATCTTTTCTGTAAGATATCAATATTAAACCTTCTTCATGTCTACACTTGCACAGGCTACCATCTACGAATCAACCTGTGAGATCTTGGAAAATTGATCGTTCGAATAACTTTAAATCCGTTGAGTAGTATTTGAAAAATTGTTCAAACATATAAGGGGGCCGACAGACACAAAGCCAAAAATGTTCAGGGATCTCTGAGACGTAAAATACGAGCGGAAATTTTCATTTTGAGGAAAAAAATTTTTATCTCGTAAAAATAGTCACAACGTTTCTACGAAAATCTAAGGGAGATATTTTTTGTAAAACTTCAATCAAAAATAATTTTCTATAATAGTTCTGCTATTCGATGATCAGTTTCGCTGTTTGAGCGCAGCTACGTATAAATGTGTAAAAGTAATTATGACCTATAGTGTAATTACATGCATTACATTACCAAATTTGCAAAATAAATACAAATAATGTATATCAAATAATTTTTCCCTCTTTAATGTTATAGAAAAATGAAACAAAAATCCAGACCAAACCATTACTAGCATTGCTACGTGCCGAACTGGTTTATTCAGATATATCACGTCCTAATTTCATATTTCATTAGCGAATATAAAATTTAAATATTGTTTTTTTTTTATTAATTCTGTTAATTGTTCTAACATTACATATATAAACACTCAAACACATAAACAAATAAACACACTGGAATGTTAAAAAAAAAAAAAGAATTAATAAAACACAAACAATGGTTGGCTATGGATGGAAGCTATACTATGGTTTTTATAGAACATAAACAAAACACAAAAACTGTTTTCATTTATTTTTGTAGAAAACAAAAACAGTAGGAAAAAATGAAAATGAAAAACAGGAGATTTTATTTTGTTTTTTGTTCTTTAGTAAATTTTTACTAACAATAAATAAGAATTTTTATTTATCTGTAATTCTCTGTATACAGTTCTGTAATGTTATGTATTGTAAATGTTTTTGAATTCACTAAAAAAATTACTATGTCCGAATAAAAGAACGTACAGGGTGTTTCAAGCAATTAAGAACATATAAATTTTAACACAGAGAAAATTTATTGTGACCAAGGGGTGATTTATTTTATTATTACCTATTACATATTTAAAAAAAAATCTAAAATTGCATCAAGATAATGTTTTGACCATCCATAAATTACGTACGTAAACAAGGGTGGGGGGTATGCGGCCTAGCGTCATATATAATATCTTCTCTTTATCATTGTCATCATTTGATAGAAGATTGTAATACCTTTCCTAGGTATTACGAAAATGTTTAATAGTATATTATTCAACAAGCTGGTAATGATAGCTATTACTCAGGAAGATGAAATTGTAACACGAGCCGAGTTTACGAGGCGAGTGTCGTAATGCATATTTCTGCTACGACTTTTCTCCTTTTTGATTTAAATAAAATTGAATATAAATTTTAAATCAATAGAATACAATTTTTAACCTATATTTAATTTCATTAAATGTTTGTATAAGGTTGATAAAAAAGTTATGTCGCAAATATTTTCGCAAAAATTTCAACCACAGAATATTCAGAAACAAACTCCGTATCTCTGTACTAGCTTTTTCAATGTGGACAGTAGCTTACGTCACAAATGACCTAATTTTTTGTCCCCTCCAAACGCACAACATGTTCAACATAGATCTCGTATAAATGTATGCGTGTGATGTATGGTTGTGTATGTACCAACATCACACGCTGTCCGTGGAGGGAGACGACTGTAGTGTATATGTATACCGGTGTTAGAGTACATGTATGTTATGTTATATATTTATTCTCTTATTGTTGAAACTGGTTGAGAAATAAAGCTTTTAAAAACGTCGATGATCTCAAGAAGGATGTGTCCATATTCTTCGAGTCACAGCCACCGCAGTTTTGGGCAAAAGGAGTAAACGACTTGCCTGCTAGATGGTCCAGTGTCATAGAATTAGATGGCGAATACATTGTTGATTAGAAATGTTTTGTATAAGATATATGAGTGAATTAATTCTACTGAAATTATTGCGACAAAACTTTTTTATCCTTATATCTGTATCTATGGAAACGATCAAAATAAAATTCAAATTGTTTTGTTTACTTACACGTTACTACGCAACATATATGAAGTTAAAACTTATAGATATATTATTCACAAAACAATCGCAAACCCATTGAATAATGGTTAATACGGTGATTTCATTGGTCGAAAGGTATTGAGTCATGATCATTCCTCCACATATTTGAATAATGCCTAACTTTATCATCAATTAACGGACATGTAATGAGTGTGTTCTTCAACAGGAGTTGAAAAAATCAATTATTTAGTTTTTAATAGAACTCTTGTAGCCTGGAATAATTTTATTCCATTAACTGGAATAACATGAGGTCGAGTAATATGAAATGTTGTTTTCCGACCACTCGGTCTACCTCATTCAGAAAAATATCGACACCTTTTAAGCATTAGGGACATATTTAAAAACAATTCCTTAATTTTAAATAGAATTCTTGTAGTTTGGAATCATTCCCTCCATTAATTGGAATAATATTAGGTCGTGTAATATGAAATGCTGTTTTCTCTGATTACTTGGTGGACCATGTAATTCAGATAAATATCGACGTTTTTTTTAGGCATTACAGAACTACCTAACAGAAATTCCTTAATTTTGAATATAATTTTTGCAACCTGAAATCATTTTCGCCATTAATTAAAATAGCATTAATTCGTGTAATATGAAATATCGTTTTTGGACTACTTCCTCGACCATGTAGTTCAGGTAAGTATCGATACTTTTTTAAACATTAGAAAATTGTTTAAAAGTCTTTCGTTAAATTTAATTAAAATTCATTTAGTTGCGAATCATTTCCATCATTAGCTGGGGTGGCATTAGCTCGTGTTATATGAATGATGCGATGATTTGGTCGCCCATAAATATATCCCCACCAAGTAAGCCCCGCCATTTTTCCTTTTCCAAACAAAGTGGTTGTGCCATATTGTGCTAGTCGTGTAGGTATACAATCATGGGTCGTAAATAATAGAAGTCAAATCCGGAAAAAATTTTTTTAGCAGCCAAAAACTATTTTGAAGCATAAAGTTATTTCCGTGGTTTTCTTTTTTTAAAACAAAAAATTTTGGGCTCTGCTATGCTAGACGTGTGCTATCATAAAGAAATCTGTTAATAAAAAACTAAAGTCCAAGACATGCTATTTTTATCGCCAAGAACCTTTTTTTTTCAACATTATTTTAATTTATTATAATTCACACATCTTTCTACAGACCGGTGAGGTACTTTGCGGCTTGAAATCGGTCCGCGAAACGGCAGTTGAAAAACACTGGTTCATTAATTCTATAAATATTATCTTATCTGTTTCCTAAAATTTTATCTAGATAACATTTAAGTCATCTGTCATCTTTATCTAGATGTTTTAAATTATGTCGAGCCATGACCGCCGATTTATCGTAAGCGACACTTTTCTCGAAATTGAGATTTTCATTGCAAGCAACATTTTAAACTGTAAGGGACCAAGCAGTGTTAACGTTTTTCTCCAAAATTCGTTAATTAACGAGTTATAGCAACTGCTTAGTTCATCGTTAATACAACACATTTTCACATTTTAGCGTAACCGACAATAACCATCTTTGTCATAAGGTTAATAAAATAATAGGAATAATACGCTCAGGCGTAATAAAATTAAGACAGTAGAAATATCGCAAGCGCCATACAAATATTTAAAAAAATCCTTCTCTAGGTACATTATATAATGGTTTAACTACAGCCACATTTCAATAAATTATTATTACTAGTCTACAAATACTATGAATATCCTATAGTGAAAATTAAAATAGACATTGACAGTAGTGCCTTATTACAGCATTCTTCTTGCAAACTTCTATTTTAGTAGGTAAATAACACCTTTACATCACTTCAAATGATTCATCTGAGCATCAAGCCAAAAGTATACCTTGACAAACTATTGAATAACTGAATATGCCTGTCAGAGCATCCTGCATAACATAGCGAATTTCCGGTTACAAAATTTATATAATTTTTCCCTTCTTTTTAATAGTGAAAAAAGTAGTGTAGAAAATTTTATAAATGTAGAAAATTTTGACAAAAAAAAACTCATTTTTTTGAGGTCCCGGTTAATTCAAATAAATATTAACACTATCTCAAGCATTAGAGAATTGTTTACAAGCAGTTTCTTAAATAGAGGAATGATTTGTCAAAACATTCGAAAACATAAACAAAAATAAATTTAAATATGCTATAAATAATATCCATTTACATAAACGTATTATTATTATTCTCTATAAAACATAATAGTTATGAAGTACATCTGTGGACCTATTTTATCTATTTCAATTTGTTGTTTGATTTTTGGAATTTTCTGTTTTTTGATTTTTAATTCATTTCAATGTTTGACGTAATATTTTTAAAAAGGTATTTTATTAGTTTTTCAACAATATAATTTTTTAACTTTTTTTTTAAAAATTTTTTTTAAATTTTTTGTCTTAATTTAAATTTTTATTTTTTGACTGTAAATTTGTGTATTTTTAAAAAATTTTTATCTTAATAACTATAATAATTTTTCATTTTGATTTTTTTTTTTTTTTTTTTTTTTTTTTGAAAAAAATTGCAAGTATTTGATTTATTGTATTACCATTTAGTATTTTAATATGTTTGTTTCTAGTATTTTAAGATTATGGCCTGAAGAAGAGATTTATTCTCGAAACGTACGTAGCCAATAAAAATCGATTTTCGCCATTTTTTAAAGACACTTTTTTTAAAAATGAATAAAAAAAATATTTTTGTATTGTAAAATAGTGGTATTAATTGTAAAAAAAATTCATCCCCATTCCCGCATCCCATCCGCATCCGAAAAAAATCGCGAAAATTGACTATTTTTCCGGCCAATCACACTGTGATGGTACCTTAAAACAAATTTCTATCACAAACCCCGGTTCTATTATGAGCATGGTTGTAACGAATGAATTTTCCTTCTGAAAATTCGCTAATACTACAACTGTAAGCCATGCAACAATACGACCAGACGTTGAGAGATAATAGAAATGAGAGCGGTGTACGTTGAAAGGTGGGGAGACGTTGGTCGAGGTGCATAGTTAGGTAGTTAGGTAGCCATCGAGTTGACAACAATGGTAAACAGGGAGTAGGTAATTGTTATGGGAATAATCACTCATTTTAGTGTGTTGAATCTTTTGAATCCGGTCACTGTGGTGAGTCGATTCAATGAATTGAATCACTCACTCACTTGACACAATTCGCTCATTCGTTTTTATGAATTGAATCACTCATGCCACTCACTCGCTTTACACTACTGAGT
The DNA here is from genome assembly GCA_035578155.1 of Brachynemurus nebulosus. Classification (NCBI taxonomy): domain Eukaryota; kingdom Metazoa; phylum Arthropoda; class Insecta; order Neuroptera; family Myrmeleontidae; genus Brachynemurus; species Brachynemurus nebulosus. The sequence continues at coordinate 18,186,266 of JAPWDM010000001.1, read as the reverse complement.
GGTACAACTTCAAATACTAATCAACACAATAAATATACTTATGTAGTTATATATGAAACATTCACTCAAGTGAACGAATGTTTGGATACAATTATTATATATCCGAATAAAATTAATATAATTATGTAGGTACTTAGAATTAATGCACGTAACCAACACAACAAATTAAAAAATTGATACATCATTAAAGTACACGGTTGAAAGGACATAACAATGAAAACTTTGATTGTGAAAATCTACAATAATTTTATGTAGGAAGATATCCACTCATTGCTGTTTTGAAGAAAAACTAATTTTTGGAGACATAATAATCTGACAATAAACGGGCAAATTTTATTTTAAAAATTTGAAAATATTGTAAAATAAAATACAAATAGTTTTTCTTAGAATTTTTATAATATCCATACTTATAGCACTTATAGTGCACATAAAATTGGCTATATTTTTTATTTAGATTATTGTATTAGACATTTGGACTAAATTTGATTTAAAATTTGATTTATGTATTTTAAAAAATAAATCGTAGTAAAATAATTAAAATATTAGTTCTTAAAAAAAAAAAACGCCGTGAGCAGCGGGGCCCCATCACGGTAGTCGAATTTTCCCCTTCATCTTCGGTATTGAATGTCTACAAGCGAAATGTGATTGAAAGTCCACAAGCGATTTGTAATTTTGATGGTTTCAAAACTGATGATGAGTGTCCGGTTGATCGGGGCTTTAAAAAAAGGTTTTAAGTTTTTAAGGGCTGAATCTCAGTAAATTTCAATTTTGTGCCGATAGCAGTTAACAGGGAAAAAGCCAACACAATTCGTACGAGGGCATTTCTATCCATGCTTATCCGCCAATTGCCTTTGTGTTTTATTTTTAAATATTAAAAAAGGAACTTAAATAGACCGGTGTGAACCTGGCGCCCGACTTTCGAAAATTTAAAAATAAATAATACAGCTCGTTTGTACTTCGTTTGTACCCGTTTGTACCGCATTTTATTTTGTTTGTACCTCGAAGGGTAAACATCTAGAAAAAATTTAAAAAATGACCAGCGCCCAACTTTTAGACATTTTAATTTTATTAGTGTCATTCGACAGGGGTTCGTTTGTACCCGTTTGTACCTTTTTTCTTTTCGTTTGCACCTCAAAGGGTTCGGAGATACATGATATTCGAAACATTCTAGGTCGCATTAAGTTTGTGTTTTTAGAGACATTGAAAATATGACGACGGCATTTAAGAGAGCTCTATTTCCACACGTTTGTACCTTTTTCCTTTTCGTTTGTACCTCAAAGGGTTCGGAGATACATGGCATTCGAAACATTCTAGGTCGAATTAAACACTGAAAATATGAAGACGGCATTTTATAGAGGTTCGTTTGTACACGATTGTACCTTTTTTCTTTTCGTTTGTACCTCAAAGGGTTCGGAGATACTTCGTATTCGAAACATTCCAGGTCGAATTAAATTTGTGTTTTTAGAGACATTGAAAATATGACGACGGCATTTTATAGAGTTTCGTTTGTACACGTTTGTACCTTTTTTCTTTTCGTTTGTACCATTCGGAGATACATGTTATTCGAAACATTCTAGGTCGAATGAATGTTTGACATCCTAGAATGTTTTCGTACGAGGGCATTTCTATCCATGCTTATCCGCCAATTGCCTTTGTGTTTTATTTTTAAATATTAAAAAAGGAACTTAAATAGTAAACTGGAAGGCTTTTATGAAGATATTTTTTCTTTCCAAAAAATCCAAAATTTCTATTTTATAAATAATAAAAATCCACAATTCCTAATTTATAAATAAACAGTGACTTTAATAACATTTTCAAATTACTTAATATGTATGTATTTCATTTGTTAAAAAATTGTATTCACTTTTTTTTAAATTTTTTAAAATTACTATTCGCCTACTTGTATTTAGAACATTTAAAACACATTTAACAATATCATTCAATTCCGATGTAAAAATGGAAGAAGTGGGGGGAAAAGTAATGTGGACTCCCTAAAAGGTACTAGCTGGATACTAACTGAATACACGTACAAAATTTCAGCCCTCTAGGTTTCCTTAGAGAGTCTCTAGACGTGTTAAAAAACAAGTAAAAAAATTAAGGAAATATTGGTGTAAAAATCGTGGGGGTAAGGGTTAAAAGTTGAAACCCCCAAAAAACAGTGTCTGGCTATTAGCTTAACCTGTACACCAAATTTCAGCCCACTAGGTTTATTTGGGGAGATTTTGACCCGAACGAAACTGTTAAAAAACAAGAAAAATCATGTTCTTTTGGGTATAAAAATGGTGGGGGTAGGGGTTAAAAGTCGAGACCCCCAAAAGGCACCCCCTTGGTACTAGCTCAATCCGAATACAAAATTTCAGCCCTCTAGGTTTATTTGGGTGACCTGTGCGAGTGGTACAAACTTCGAAAACGTCGAAAATGCATGAAATTGTAGCTTAAAAATGAGGGGGGTGGGGGTAAAATATTAAAACCTCCAAAAAGCACAACCTAGGTACGAACTTTATCAACACACCAAATTTCAAGCCTCTACGTTAATCCTGGGGGGCTGGGGGCCTGTTAGATCCAGCGAAAATCGTTTTTCCCCCCTCCACTCCCACCAAATCATCCTAGGAAGCTGAATTTTGGATATGTTGTAGATAATTGAACGAAACATTATTTAAAACCGGTTTGGAAAAGTTTTATTGCTTTTCCCGCCCCCCACCACCCCCTTGAAGGTCGGGTCAGAAAAAAAATTTGCCCAAAATTTGACCCCACTTTGATAGTATGAGGTGCCTCAAAAATGAGCCCCATTTACCAAATTTCATCTCTTAACTTCCATAGGGGGGCCCTACACAAATTAAAAGGTGGCGGGAAAATATATATATATATATATATATATCAGACATTTTTTTTTCTACATATTCGTGTTCTACGGGTCCGAAAACGGATAGCGCCCCTACTCTCGCCTCTCGCAGCTCTTATCGTATAGACTGTATAAGTCTAATTTTTCGGAGAAAATTCGACTAAAAAGTTATACCTACTATACCATAGTATTATTAGTATATACGATATACATATACACGCTATGTTATATACACAGTTGTGAAAAACAGATGTTTGTGAAAATAAGTCTCTGTTGCTCTGTCTATTGTCATAAGTAAACTGAAAGAGAGATTGAAAATTGAATAAAATCTTATATGTCATACACTCGTAAGTCAGTGAGTGAGTGTATGACATACATATATATATATATATATATATATATATATATATATATATATATATATATATATATATATATATATATATATATATGTATATATATATATATATATATATATATATATATATATATGTATATATATATATATATATATATATATATATATATATATATATATATATATATATATATATATATATATATATATTAATACTCTTTCAACCCACGAGTTGAAAGAGTCGATTCAATTCTTTTTGACTGATTCAATTCAGTCAGTCAGTTGAATGATTCAACTCAGTGAATTGAATCACTCACTCACTAGCCATCTCTAGACTAGGTAAGCACCGTGGGGTGGTGATAGGTTGCTGGTTTCATCTTCTGCATCAAATCATCTCATCTCTCCGTGTGCTGCTGCACAATTACTACTGTGTATAGGTACCTACATCAAGTTTTCCACTTCTTTTGGTGCTCATGAAGAAGACGATAGCGGCGACGACGAGGCGGATGCCCCTCCACGTCGTTCGTGAGTGAAATGCACACCATGATTACTTATGCTGCTGTTGTGTTGTTGTTGATGTCTGTGTTGTTTTTTGCTCGGGCAATTTTCCACACACAAAGGCACAGTTTTAGGGAGGAGGATGAAAGGAAGTCTGCCCGTCTAAGAACAAAATGACAACGGCAAGCGGGACCACGGTCGGATGACTATCACGAAAATGAACGGAATCGTTGTGTATTTAACCACCGACTTGTAAGTGCAACAAAGCAGTAAAATAAAGCAGGTAGAGAAAGAGTAACGGAAAATGTTCTGTGTGCATTTGAGTTTCAACGAAGAAGAAATTGTTATAGCTGCAACTTTAATTTGAAAAATTTTTAAAATAGAGTTTTAAGGGGAGGTTTACTTAAGCGTCGTTTTTTTTGCAGAAATTGGTAGCTAATTATGTGCAGAATATGTTCCCAAAGTGATTTTGCTGAAAATAATTTAAAAAAATCATTTTTGCACATTAACCGAATCCAGCTTTCTATGAAAAAAAAAAAAAAAAAAAAAAACTCAAAGAACGTAATTCACGCAATAATGAGTATTAAATATAAAATTTTGAAAATACGTTTCTTTATGTATATTTTATAATATCCCGGAAAAACATTTTTGGAACTGGTTGACACGATAACTCAAAAACTATTCCATGTATCCCTTTTTTTAATTTTTTATTTTAAAGATAATTCAATTCTCCGGCACCTATACCTAAGTCCGATACACTTTCAATATTTTTTAATTTTTTAATTTGACTTTAAAGAGCGAAAAATAAGACAAAAATCGTGATCAAAATTTTACACATCTGCCATTTTTTTTCTTTCAGCAATTTATTGATATTATAAGTATAGGTGCCGGTACTCTTCATATATTTATTAAATCTTTTTAGTTTTTGGATTTCAGTGGTTTATTACCGGTGCTATGATGTTAGCCAACAGGGCGTTGGATTTTCGGATCGTCGCACTGCACTATCTATAAAATGGAGAATTTTTTATATTTTTTCTTGAAATTTTTTTTTTTTTTTTTTTTTTTGTATAGTTTAGTACTTAATAAATATGTGTACAAAATTTGAAATTGACATTTACTTCCGTTCTTGAGAAAAAAATTCCAGAAAAATACATAATTTTTAAGGAATCTCAAATAAACCTCCCCTTAATATCGAACCTTTTTGTGTAACGAACATAAAATTAAGAAGAGCAGGGGCTCTATATAATTTTAATCTCCTTTCGCGCTTCCAATGCGTACATGAAAAGAAAATGTAAAACCAAAAAAAAAAAAAAGTGCTGGAGACAAAATTCATTAATTATTTATATTAAAAAACTACAAACATAAAATTCGATTCCATTCCGTAACGCAAACAGCTCTAAAACTTGACTTCTTTAATTGTACCTATAAGAATTTCTTTGAAAACAAACTTTTTAATAATTTTTCCTGTACTTACACTCATAAAAAACTTTTTTTGTTCTTCAATAATTAAATCAAATAAACTTTGTTACTTTATGTTACGTCTGTGTTCTTCTTTGCACCCTTTGTGCGTATATGTATCTACATCTTATACTTACCTCGACAAAAATAACTTTACTTCTGACAAATGAAAACTGAAAAAATGAATATGGTTTCCAGGAACTGAAATTAGCGCCAAGAATTTAAATATATTTTAAGAATTTAAAAATAATTCATTAACTTATATTGCAATGTACTGACGGAAATTTAAGAAACTAATTTTTTTTCTAGTGCAGGGGGGGGGGGGCTGTGGCTTTTCTTGGTTGGATTCAAAGAAATTCAAAAGAGTCTGGATCATGGTGATCCTTTGAGAAAAACGACTGTCAGATATAGTTTTTATAATTGTTTCCGGACATAAAAAAACCCGGAACGACTCTCTGTAATAGAAATTTCTCACTTAATCAGTTTCCACATGTCTGTATTCGCCCAGAAACTAAAATCAAGTCCAAAAATATAAAATTATTCTTAGTTTTCATTATTATTTTGATTTTTTGCATTATTAGCACTGTAATTACTTTTTTACAATTCCGGGACTAAAAGACATGATTTAGTCCCTCATAATATGGAGTAAAGTGGCACTTTTAGTCCCAAGAAACTAAAAAACTCACTTTTAGTCCCAAGGGACTAAAAAATTATTTTTCTTCCGCTTTTAAACTAATCAGTAAGTACAATTTACAGAAATTTTACTTCAATTAAATAATGTTGCTAATAATAAACAAATTCAAACGTCTAGATAAAGACAAACAGTTATATTGTGTTGTACAATTCGATTGATTTATCCAAAATATACTTGATGGAATATTATTATTTTAATTTTTTTTTTCAAATTTTTATAATTATAGATATCTGGAATTGCAAAAATAGTGTATACATCACAGGACTAAAATGTTTTTTATCTCTGTTGTGATTTGTTGCCCTCGGGCCTTTACAGGCCCTCTGGCAACAAACTTCACACTCGGGATTAAAACTCACACTTTAGTCCCTTAGTGTATAACATACTATTGTATAGAGTGAAAGTTTTTGTCCCCCAAAATTAAAATTCCAACTAGCGTTTCAGCTGATAGTGCCAAGAAATTAACAACTTGCAAATGCACGTTCTTTTTGAATTTGAATATTACTGTGCGCGAATGTACTACCTTTGTATGCTAATAAGAGGGAATACTTGCCTCTTCCTACTTCAATACCATAGTATGTATCAGTGTTGAATTTCTCGACAGGGCGAGAGTACAGTTATGTTTGTCAACTGTGTGTATGTACATATGTACGAACAAATAACCTCTAGCGCCCGGGGACCCGCCATCTTATAATTAAAGTTATGAATACACTTTATGAAACTTTTTGATTTTCAATATTATATTATGATTACTTTTCGAAGTTTAATCATCAATGTTTCTACCCATCATAACCGATATTATATTATGTTATTATTCTTAATGTTCGTTCGAGAATCATTTTTATGAGTCTCCCGAATTTTATGTTTGAAACCGACACAGCATGCACAATACACTCATACATACGCGCACAGTTTTGAAAAATGTAATTTGAAAAGTTATTTCGAAAAATTATAATATAAAATAAATTTTTAACTTGTTTATGAAAATTTCTGTTGGTGTGTAAGTGATAGAAAACACGGGGAAATCGAATATGCGGCTGTAAAACAAACTCGGAAAAAATTTATTCAATAACCTTTGATATTTTATTACACTAAATAGGAATATATATTGGTATGGTAAATTGAGAAAAGATTAAGAAGCAAGAAACAGGAGATTTCGCTTTACATAGAACATCGGCCTACCTCAAAAATAATAAAATTTAAATAACATTTTTAAGTTACAAGAAATCAGTGTTATCAAATTTTCGGAACAGGTATAAAAATGAGGATAATTATAAGTCTTCTTTAATACTGGGTTTTTGAATAAAAATTTATATATCGGAGAAGTGGCATGAAAGGAACGTTTTTGTTTTAAGCGTTCTAGTAAATAGTTAAACGAGGTAACAAATTAAATAGTTACGAACGGAATTAGAAACTTGAGTTATTTTACTCTTGAAATAAAATCCAATAATAAGCACTTCTTTGTTATTAGTTGTAATTTTTCTGAGTTTTTAAAGAAATTGCATATTGTCCCTTTCATCAATAGACTGTATTGAAAGGGAATGATAGTTTATGAAAGGGACAATATTAAATATCATTCTTGTTGTTCCAATTTCCACTTTATGTAAATAAAATATACGGTTCATACTATTGCGCATGTCATCTTACTGAACTTATATATTAATAAATTTGATTCAATAATGGGAATAACTAAATGATTTCAGTAATCGATGATTATTAATTGCGTGGTTTTAGTAATCGATAATTAAAATCATTGTTTTTCATTTGATTATTTTTGTTCGAAAATTTTAAATAAGAAGAAATTTTTAAAAAATTAATTATTGACACTAAAAAAATTAATTATTGAGACTAAAAAAACATGATAATATAGAAAAGATTGTGACAAGTGGATATTCAAATAAAACTAATTCGAAATCACTAGTCTTAAAGGTAGTCCCTTTCATAACTGTTTGCTCTGTCCCGTTCATAAATATCACACCCAAATTAAATATTTAACCTCTAAATCTACAATTTTATTTAAAAGATATCTGATCTGTTGTTTTCCTTTAGTTGAAAGAATAACTAATTGTACATAACCACAAACATTTCAAAAAATACTTACAATATATCAGAAAACGTTCCGAAAAATTTAAAAAAAAATTACTTTTGAACATAAAAAATTTTACAAGCACAGCATTACCTTATTTGAAATGACAGTGGTTTGAAGTCGGGAATAAACATATCTCCACTGGTGCTGCCACACTACACAAATACGTTTGATTTGACGGGATTTGTATTTAGCGCGTAATTTGAATTGTTCCTTTCAACACGTGTCCCTTTCATACCACTTCTGCCATATAGTATACTTGTTTTTAAATATACTATCAGCTCTAGCATCTACGGTACAAAATTCTGAACCACCCTGTATATATCAATCGAATTTTAATGTAATTCCACTTTCATTTCTCGGTATTTTTCAAATGTCTTAAAACTCTTTATACAGTTCCGTAGAATAGGTAGCATATTTTTACATAGACTGTAAATTTTTAATTACCTTCCCTTATTTATATATAAAGTAGACCTACAAATTAATTATACTTTTATATACTCTATAGGGGTTAAAATCATTGATAAATTAATAAACCAAAATAATTTAAAACAAATCAACTAAACTTTGCTATAAATAAACTTTCAAATTCAATTTTAGAAAAAAAAAACTTTGTTAAAAAAGGAAGAAAATATCTTCCCTTCCCTTTCTGATTTTAAACGTGAAAATCATAGAAATACGCATCTAATGACAGAGGTGCTAGAGCGTTTTTCTAGAACATTAAAACAAATCGAAAGGAGAGGTGTGTCAGTAGTAACCGAGGGTCAATAATTGTAACTTGCGAGACATCTATCAATCCTATTGAGGAGTATTACGTATCATATTGGCTTCTAAAGTTGTGCTTTACTGATAAAGCTTTCAGTTAATATCATCCGGCGATTTTCTCTCAGCAACATCAATTGTGTTTATATAAGCTAAATTTTGAGTACGTTAACAATTTTTTGATTTTCGCAGCAAATACCCCATCAATTGGGAGAAAAGTGATTTTATTGGAAAGACAAGTAATCAAATAATATTATCAGATAGGTAGTTTCGCTTTTTTAATTATAGTTAATATTTTATGAATTTTTCTATAAAATGGGACAGCGCTGGAACAGTTAAACAAATTCAGTAGTGTCGATTGTAACATGTATAACTCACAAAAAAAATAGTTGAACAAAATTAAACTTTATATTTTAGGTATGAATCGGAATAATAAAGGTAACAACTTCGGTTAATAATTAAAAAAAAAAAAAAAAAAAAAAAAAAAAAAAAACGTAAAACGAAAAATGAAAAACTATATTCAATGATGTATATATGAACTCCGTTAAAAGAGTCATAGAAAGAGAAATAATTCAGAGCTGGTTGCCTGAGACTGTGCTATTTGTCACCTTCCTCACTCAATATGTAAGGAAGAATTTTTAAAACTGATTAATTATAATAACTTAGGTGTATAAATTAGGTGTGTTAAATATAAAATTCAACTAAATAAAGGGTGTTACAATTGAACCTATGCCCTGTAACAGTTGATCCTCTGTTGGTGACGATTGTAACATTACACTTTGGTCCACATAAATGCAGTTATTTTAATTATAAGTCCACATAGAGTATTTTTGTGCAGCTCATTCAAAACCTGAAAAATGCCCGTATCGTATACCAAAAATTTAATTCTCTGTGACTAATAAGTGCAAAGTTACTAGCCTGTATATTTTTTTGTTACTATTGACACACCTCTCCCCTACCTGGAAATTTTTAGATTTCTAGTTCCTAGTACTGTTAAAGGTTAATTGCTGCTAGTAATATGTTGTTAATAGTAATACCTTGTGTTAATATAGGCTAACTTTGAACAGGCTGAAGTACTAACCTTTGTCCTTTTCTACTTTTCGACTACAACCTTTCCTTTGTTAAATAATTATTTTAAAATTCCTAAACACTCGTGAAAACTTTTTTTTTAACTATTACTGTTATAGATAGGTTTGGATAATAAAAAAACTAACACGTAAACGTCCCGAGGCCGGTCTTATCGATTTTGATGAAACTTGAATATATTGTAGAACAGTGAAGAACAATAACAAATAAGCTACACTTTATTTTTCTACTTATCGGCGGAGAGATGACTTGAAGGGCTTTTCAAAATTTGGGGTAAAAATTACTTTTTCATACAAACAGTAAGAGAGAAAGAGAAAATTCTGGATCTATTGATATGCAATTTGTTCAAATTACATCCACAGGGGGAGTTGCGGGCTAAGATTTGGGAATTCATTTTACAAATAAAGGGTGAAAAATAGAAAGTACTAACATCTTGTTCGCAGAGTTCAAATCTACATAGAAAAATCAAATTGATCTATTTTCGTTTAAGTCTAACGGTAGTTAAGTAGGCAGTAACTGTCGACAAAATCGTAGTATGTATTTGAGTAGCTCAAGAAATTTTTCTTCATGGTAAACAGTTTAACGGAGTTCTCCCATGTGACAGCCTGTTTTTAAGCATATTTTGGGAATTTTTTTTGACGAACCGTGAAAAGATAGAACTTTTAATTTTTTTTATCATTTATTTATTAGTATTTCAAGAGTATGTAAAACAAATTTCAAATAAAAATCCTAATTAGTACGTAAGTTGCACCACTCCGAAGACACCCTTCTTGAAAAAATGAACACTCACTGCCTCCACGATTTCGGCTGATTGACTTATCCAAAAGAAAAAAAGGCATTTTAATTTGTAATCATAATTGCATCGAATGAACTAGAATCATTTGAAAATATTTAAAATTGAGCTTTTGGCAGACGCTTGAAAAAAAATTTCAAATTTCATGATTTTTTTTATCTTTTCGTTACAAAAAATAGAAATACTCGGAATTTTTGGATGATTCGGTGCGTCTACATGTGCTGAGTCTACCTAAAAGTTTCAAGTGAATCGGTCAAACTGTGCTCGAGATATGATGGAGGCAAGTTTCAAAAACACAGTTTTGAGAAAGTGCGTTTAAAATTTCAAATACGGTTAGAAGTATGTAAATCTTAACTTACCATCAATCTTCGATGCCTGGTCCATAGAGTACCTACTCCGTCCTGTTTCTCTTGAAAATCTTTCAAAGCGAATTGTTTTCAAATTTTTTTTCTGAACCCATCACACGGGAGAACCCCCTTAAGACAATTAGAATAACGTAGAAATGAGATTTTGAAATCCTAAATTCAGTTTGAATAAGACTGGGAGGGGGGATATTTATAAAATGAATGATAATAGAAAAAATAGTACCTACTTTTTTAAATATATCACACCTGCTAAAGTTATGCATTTCATTTTTAAAATATTTCGATTGATAATGGATCGCAAATGCGTTTTCATTGTCATTAGTAATTATCACTAATTTTATGGTAAAATATCGTAAGGCGAATTTAATCTTTTTTGAAAATCGTTTATGATCAAGACCCAGTATTACAACATATTCAAATTTCATTAAAATCGAAAGGTATTTATACACACACAGGACCTTTATTTATAAGTTGAGCACAAAAAAATGACGAAAAATCAGATAGCTCATTTTCATTTAATGAAAATAATTGTTCTCTTTGTCATACACACACACACACATAAAAGACAGATAAAAATGATAAATTTTTTATTTAACAAATTCATGTTCGAAAACTTTTACCATTAGTGCGTGAAAAAGTAATAAAAACGAAATATTAAAGTTCATAAATTTTATACCTCTTTATAACTTCTTGTTCATCTCCGGCCGCTGCCGTGTACTCTTAAGACTGAACCGAATAAAACAAAAGGAGAAAAAAATACAAAAATTTGTTTTACTATCCTTTATCATTTATTCTTGATATTCCCGTTTGTAATCTGATAATATAAAATGTTTAAGAATTTAGTGATGGGACCAAGACAACAATTTGGACTAAATATGTATTTTTGTAATCGATCTCGATAATTGAAGTAGAATTTTAATCGATTTATTCTCAGAAAGTGATACTTTTTGTACTATTCCACCAACCATCTTGAAAATAACTACACTCTAAGAAAAAAGGGTCAAAAACGTGTAAAATAACTTAAATTTAGAGCAAAATTACTCCTCGCTCTGAAAATATGCACTATTATTTGTGTAATATGAAAAAATTGGTGTATTTTTATATAATTTGTGTATAATTACTGTTTTTTTTTAACATTACACAAATAAAGGTGTAACTTTGGATTATTACAACGCTTTTGGTTTATTTTTACACCACTAAATAGCAAAACCCATGCGCGCGCATATGATTTTATGTATTTTAAAATTATCTGTTATTGGATTGCTGTAATGTTTATACGTACATAAGTAATATTCTTAAAGGTTAAAAATTATGTGTTCAAATTAGCTGAATTAAACAAAAGTATTTTTTGATAGGATATATAGTTAATATAATTATAACGTGTATGATAAATTAATCTTTAAATATGTTACAAAACAGTGTTATAGTGGTGTACTGATGTTTTGTTTTTTTTATATGCTTGGTGTAAAATGGATTCTGGAATAATGTGCAAAGAATACTGTAATATAAATTTGTTTGTTTCCAAAATGCTGTCCTGATGATACATTTAAAATATTTCAGGTAAGTTAATTTTTTTTTTTTGCTTCATACAAATAGTTATGTAATTTGATAAAAGTTTATTTTACAATTTGACTAATAATTTATTTTGTGGGGCTCTCAATTTCTGTGAAAATTAAAACATTATCTACAATTCAGATATCTTTCATTCAGATATGTCTAAAAAATTATATAATGCTTGTAAATTGGTAAAATCTGTAGTGATAAAAGAATTATACATATTTTTTTTACTAAAATTTATTGACTTGGGAAACAAAATACCTACAACTATTTATCAAATTTTAATCAACAGAATCCCTAATTAATGTAGGTATATAATATTTCGTTTTTATGTCATCGAAGATGACGTATTAATATTAATGATAATATTAATATTAATGATTGAATTGAACACGTGATTGAATAATTATTGAGTTGTACATCCATACTGAACAAACGCAAGAGGGCTACTAACTATAGAGTTAACAAACAACTATAGAGTTAACAAAAAAATCATAAATTAACACTTTCACTGAGATGGCATTACTTAGTGCGTGTCAAAAACACGCACTTAACGAATTTTTTTTTTTTTTTGCTTTACAGTAATATAAATTCATAACAGGTTTAAATTGAAACGACGTATGGAAATCGAGTTTTTTAAGTAATAATAACAATGGTAATAATAATAATGGAATTTAACGTTCGTTTTTTAGACAATGGTATGTAACGGACATCACTCACATCATTATTTCTCAACTTTTTCATGATTATATGGGCGGAGAACGAGAAAAGCGGTATAAAGATTTGGCAGGTGTCCGTCTGCAACCGTCTTCTTAAGGACGATGTCGATATTCATCTGGAATTGCGATGGGAAATAGCAGAAAACTTTCACCAGCATATAACCGGTTGCGGAATTCAAACCCTCAGTCTACCAGTTCGGAAGTGCCAGTGCCTAAGCACGCCGGGTTACTTTGCTGGTGAGTTTTTTAATCAAAAATTTAATATCTGTACATTCATTAAAGTAACCTAAAAGTAATTGTGTAGCAAAAACGAAATTTTCTTAATTTTAAATTGCTGTGAAATAGTTATTGAAAAAAGAAAAAATAAATAAGCAAAAATGGTTATAAAATTAAGTAACCCTTATTTTCTGATTTGTTTAGAAACCGGAATTGGTGAAGACATCTGTGAAACCGCAGCATACATTTTCCCTGAAGTTCTAGTAATTGCAAGAGTCAGCAGAATATTGGGCGGAGGACAAGAAAAGCGGTATAAGGATTTGGTAGGTGTCTGTTTGCAACCATCTTCTTAAGGATAATCTCGATATTCATTTGGAATTGTGATGGGAAATAGCAGAAAACTTTCGCCAGCATATAACCGGCTACGGAATTCAAACCCTCCGTCTACCAGTTCGGAAGTGCCAGTGCCATAAGCACGCCGAGTCACTTTGCTGGTGAGTATTTCAATCAGAAATCTAATATCTGTACATTCATTAAAATAGCCTAGAAGTAATTTTGTAGCGAAAGCGAAATTTTCTTAATTTTAAATTGCTGTGAAATAGTTATTAAAAAAAGAAAAAAAAAATAATCAAAAATGGTTATAAAATTAAGTAACCCTTATTTTCTGATTTGTTTAGAAACTGGAATTGGCGAAGACATCTATGAAACCACAGCATACATTTTCTGCGAAGTTCTAAGAATGGCAAGAGTCAGCAGAATATTGTTTTTCTTATATTTAAGTATTGTTTAGTTAATTTTCTTAAACTATATTTTTGATATGATGTAACTACAATTTTAATCCATAAGTTTTTAATATTATCATTGTAATCTAATTACAATTAAATTTTTTATAAGATAATTGCTTAAATAATTGTGTCTGCATAACGTAACCATTGTAAAAAAAGCCATATCTCAAAATTTTGACCAGTTTAATTGGCAGTTACACTGCAAAATAAAGATTACCTATGTTCATGAAAGCAAGTAAACGTTCATAATAAAACTTTTATAATCTTACTTTTTTGGAGTGTTTATTTTAAAATTTACCAAAAAAATTATTATTTTATCATACGACACACTTATATAGAAATTTAGACATAATAAGCAAAATATTTAACATCTCGAATCTTTTTGTATATAATTCCAAATTATTCTATACTTCATATTATCATAAATATTTATGTAAAAAAACCATCAATAATCTTTTTTGATTCTTTATTTTCAATTAAGTTGAATCAGTTAATTTTTTTCAGCACAATTGAATCACTCATACTGATTCAGTTGAACTGAATCAGAATGAGTGATTCAGTTGGAATAATATTACACTTTTCTGGGTGTAAACATTACTATATAAGTGTGTAAAATTACATTTTCAGGTGTACAGGCGTGGTTTAAAAATACATTAATATGATGTAATTTTACGTTTAACTGCGCACTATTGCGACCTGAATGTGTAAAATTACATCTTGTTGTGTAGTTAATACACAAATAAAACGTAATCTATTACACACCTGGACCGTAATTTTACGTACGACATGTGTAAAACTACACATATGAGTGAGTAATAATTACACCATGATGGTGTAATTTTCACCTTCGTACATTACGGTTTGTAATGTTACTGTCATTATAGAAGGCATTTAATTGCCTCCTATAATAGTAGTAAAACGGTACATTTTTTTCTTAGAGTGTATTTTTCAGACTGGTTGCTTAAAATTTTTATTCTTTGTCATAGAAATAAACAAGCAATTGATATCAGTACCTACAACTACAATAAAATCGAAGTGTTTTTGTGATTTTCTAGTTTTCAAGTATCAATCTTTTTTTCTTCAGTTAGCGAATATCATAAAGTGCTTAGGCGCTACAATCCACCCCGAGTCTTCATTTTAGTTGGTTATCTAAAACCATCACATACAGTGTGTTTTACGGAAACCGTAATTAAAAATTTATGGCCTTATATGTTAATGTAATATATTTTCCCAATGGAGTATATGTCAGATTTTTGGAAACTATTTTAAAAAGCATATATTTACACATAATGCACGTATACTTTCATCATTTTAGGGAATTTCCAGACTGGAAATTCAGGTATTATGCCCACCGTCATGACACGACTAGAGCCCGAAACTTTGTTATTTTAAAAAGAGAGCAAAATATCGTTAGAAAAAATAAATTTAAAATTTGTTTTCAAATTTTATTAGCTGTCATGCTCTATAAAGCGACAGGTCTTCTGTAACTAAATTCCAGTGTCACCTCTAGGTGACAGTGATTTGTAATTTTTTTTACAGGCAATATAACAACACTTTAAAAATAAATGTGTTACGACTAAAATGTTAATACTTAGTAGTATTCATGGTTTTAATTTGGCAACACTAAAGTTATGTTAACGGTCAAATTAATTCTGATGTGTCAAACGATTTTCTGTTCTATTGCGCGTGAGTGTATCTTGTGGTATTTTCGCTGTTATAAAAATGTTTAAAGAGTAGGTACTGTTATTATTGTTATAACCAATTATTACATACCTAAGAATCAAGCTTATCACGAAAGTGATTTTTTGCCGGTAATTTCATACCGTTTTACTCAGTTCATATTACAAATAACGTCCAATATGATCTATAACTGACACACCATTAAAAAAAAACTAAAGGGTATTTTTTTCAATTTTCTATTTTTATATGTTGAGTACCAAAGTAGGTTAAGAAAGCTATGTCGACGCGCAGATCTTGATGACGTAAATGGCGAATTACATATATACAGCATGAGTTTTTTGAGAGTTGCCATTTTTACTACAGCCAAACCGTTGATTTAATTGAGAAATTGTTCAAATAAGAGTTTCAGATATCGACGGGGAAAACCGATTGTTATAGTCAGGATCTTTATAGCTCTTAGCTCTTATCAACTGTTTGGCTGTAATAAAAATGGTAACTCTCAAAAGACTCATACTGTGTAAATATAATAAGTAATTTTAATGTTGTCTTTTTCTAAAAATTCAAATAAGTGACGTTTTATGACGTAGACGCCGAACTGCGCAAAAAATGCTTATTTTGGACTCAAATGTAGTGTACCTTTCTTAAACTACTTTGTTGAGTACCTAAAGATAAAAACTAGCACAAAATAAGAATATTTTGTCGATAGATCGCGGCTTGGGAATTGACGGGTTAATATATAAATACATATTTTCCTGGTGGTAACAAAAAGACACATTTTTTCTTATTGGCTAATTTAAAATTTGTTTAAAGTGACTTAAAGTGGACAGGTGATAAAACAAGAAGACACAATTTTACGTCATACATGTTCTTCCATTTCTTACATAGCGTTTATTTGCACCCACAGTTTCTCTTTGTAATATGTTGGTCAGAATAAATTTCTGATTTTATTTCAAGACACCATCTCAGCACCCATCACTACACTGACAAAAGAACATCGTTTAAATTAACAAATTAAGTTCATGATGAAACAAAAGATGAGTGCGACAACAAAAAAGGATAGAAAATACAATAAAAAAAAACAAAAATTATACGAAAAAAAAGTTGAAGATGACTTTCAGAAAAGTTTACAAGTAATTGAACAATGTTTTGGGATAGACAGACACACTGCTCTGTGCGTATTTTCTATACACATATAATGAAAAAGTAATTTCGTGTTGAAAGAGTTCAAACACCAGTTCGACAACGATAACTGTTAATCGAAAAAGAAGAAGTTTTCGAATATAATCGAATCTATTTCGGATTTGATAAACGACTATTAAATGACATTTACTTAAGGGGTTTGAATTAAGATCTCTAAGGACAAAAAGTTTCAAGACATTAATGCAATATAAACTTATTTCATTTGGGAGGTACTTATTTATTCAATATGAAGGTTAGATGCTTTACCGCTATCATAAAGAGTCTCTCACTTTTGTTTTCGACAAATGATGCCTTATATTCTTCGATTTTGTTGTTTCATTCGAACGCACAGGGCCGAATCTAGGATATGTCCCCCCCTGCAAGCTTTTACGGGCGCCAAAAACGATGAAAATGTTTAAAATTTTTTTGGCGCACTGATATTTTCAAATTTTTTTGCTAGAAAAGCGATGAGCAAAAGAAAGGTCAACACTGTCCATTCCTGATAGAGGCCAGGTGAACCAACATGTAGTGTTGACCTTTTTATTGGTCAGTACTTCCTTTCCCAGGAAAAATTTTTTTTGCCGCGAAGCGCGCCAACAAGGCAATTTGCCCGCCTCCTAATAACTCTAGGTCCGGCCCGGCGAACGCATTTCTAATTTGTAAGGCCTAATTAAAAGCATATCAAGCCACAATTTGAACACATATCTTGTGCAACTGTGCAAGAACAATTTTCTAATATATATTATAATTGAAATGAGATAGAATATTAAAAGCAAAATCTATTTTCACCGACCTGTTTCTCAAAAAAACAAAACATACACTCAACTAAAGCAATTGAACACAGACAAGCAAAGAAAAAACTGTAATTCATCTTTATTTCACTTTTTCTCATTATTATTTTTCTGTTGTTTTTTTTCCACCTTACGTACCAACCATCCTTACTACCAACTGTTTGCTACTGCATGTAACAACTTACAACCCACCCTCCCCGGCCCTCTTGGTTATACCCATTCCCCGTGCCATTGTTACATCGCATCGTACAATTAAAATTATGGACCGTCATGTAATTATATATCATTTTTCACAAATGATTCAAGCTTGTGCTTCCATCTGTATTTTTTTCCACTACTGTTGGGAGTCGGATACGACAGGGGCTGCCGCTGCTGTTACCACTGCTGTGCCGTGGTGCTTGCTGTTGTCTGACACACTTAAATTGATTATGATAGAAACAAGTGGCGCTTGGGGCTCCATTTTAACACAGTGATCTCTCTATTCTAAACGTGATTTATTATATTAGTTCAAACATACATACATATATACTATACATACAACCAAGCAATATAACAAAATTGTAACACTTACTATGCTCCAGTAGCATTTTTGTGAGCAAGCAAAGCTATGACAATAATAACACGGAGCACGCTTTTTCTTTCTTTCGTGTGTGCTTTGGAATAAAAAGAAAGTATCACTTAAAAACCAGCGTCCCTGGTTCATTCCAGTTCGTCTGTATGAACGAGATAGAATGTTCGTATTTCTACTATATGTCTTGAAACGAAATTTATTAAAAAGAGAAGCTCTCATTCAGCACAATGGGTATTATCGCGTCTTAGTACCTACACCCAATGGACAAAAATTAATTCATTTGTACAAGAACCTTAATTTAAAAATAAAAAAACAACACTAAAACCATTACTTTTGTCTAAACTTAACGCGTTCGGTCTTTATGGTAAAGCAATTAGAACTATTCAAAACCTATATGCTAGTGCAAATATTTCTATCAGAGTTAGTACATATTACACAAACAAGATTCAATTCTGGAATATTACAAGGAGAAACGCTTTCACCGTTGTTATTTAATATCTTTATCTCTGACTTTGAGAAATCGTTTCGCAATGCAGGATTTACTGATATCCATATAAATAGCGCAACTGACATCTTAGCATTAGCCTTTGCTGATGACATTATAATGTTTGGTTCCGCAATGGGAGATGTTCAAAAAAAACTAAATCACCTTTCGTTATATTGTCAAGAAAATGGACTAACAGTAAATGTTGATAAGACAAAAATTTTTATATTTAGAAATTCCCCGAAAAAACCATTATGAGCATGTGCACATATTACGCAAAAACTATTTGATGAAAGGTGTGGTGATAACTTATTACTTGGGTCAACATTTAAGATACTTTTTACTCCGGGAAAATTTCTCATTCCCACGGAATAATAGAAAAACCATTTTGAGCATGTGCATACATTACATAAAAATTATTATTCTTTGCAAGTTCTGTATAATTATTACACTTAATACATATATACTTCTTATTGAGTTTATAACAATTCTTTGCGCGAACGACGTCGCGGGTAAGGCTAGTATAATTATATGGAAATTAAAATATATTTGCAACATATTATAGGTTAATCTACCATTAACTAATTCAATCATGAGATACGTTCATAATACTGAACCAAAATTTACTTCACAACTATTTTTATTCATAAAATATTTATTCGTTGATTTATTTGTCCTTTATAATACTGGGCCTAAATCAAGTAAGTTTTAATTTAAAAATTAAAAAAATAGTTGGTTATTTTTTTCTTAAAGTTTCCTTTCCTTTTTAGTTTTGCTCGTCAACTGTACTGTTTTTTGAAATATTGCAAAAAGTTGGCCGCCTTAGGCTAGTCGTCCTTTGGATGCGGAAACGTGTGATATTTAATTCGGACGAATACGCATGAAAACGGACGAACGATCCAAACAGCTGTGAAGCTATACATCCTCGTCCATTAAAAGCGTCTCATTCGTCCGTTTCCGTGCGTATAATTGCGACGTGCGAACAGATCCAATTTTGTTTGGATTTTGTCGCGCGAAGAAGTCCGTTCCATGACATTTTTAGTTTTATTGAAATGAAACATGAAGGTAATTTACAATTATAACTGTGTACCTTTGCATATTACGTGCCATAAATTGTTTTTTACGTATTTTTATAACATCTATAGCTTGAGAAAAAGAGAATTAAAAAGAAAAATACTGACGAATATTGGGCTAGTGGACGGACAGTAGACATCATTTCGAACGAACGACAAATGTGCGTAATCGTGCGAATCAAATATCGCAGTTATCCGCAACCAATGGACGACCAGCTTAGGCTCTGCCTATTTTTGAGCTATTCAACCGCCGCTTATGTAACATATTTCATCTACGTTAATTTACTTATTCCATTTTCTAGAGGTATTTTTCCTTTAAAGTGCAATTTTGAAGAGATTTTGATTCATTGTTTTTTTAGGAATACAAGTTTAATTTATAATAATTTTCATAGATTTTAAACCGTGTTGTTTTATACTGATTGTTTAGAACAGTCCGTACATTTGATGATGATATTTGGGATGGTGATTAATCTCTCTTCTCACCCCTTGGACTATATTTGAGACAATATTCTGTAGCATCACACTTTATATCACTATAAATATATATTCTACTTCATCATGATATGTTGTTATTACGTAAATCAAAATCCTAGCAATTCCTTCCGTAAATGAGAAAAAGCGCTCAATCCCCAACGTTAATATAATTTTATATATACATACCTATATGAAATTTTTGTGAAACTCTTGCAACATAATTCACTGTAATTTAATTCTTTCGAACAAATCTTTTAGAACTTCTATATATTTATTAACAAAAAAGAAAATAAAATCTGTTGCATCGCTTTTGCCAACAATAAATAAATTGTATGTATCCTGTTCCTCTGTTATAGGAGAATACAATTGCAACTTGTTTGAACAACTACTGAAGTTATAAATCAGTTGTACAAAGCACATTGTTAATCTGATATGAAGCAGAACGAACATTTTACATGGAAAATCAAATCATACATTTTTCGTTAGTACCAGTTGCCGCAACAACAACAGAAAAGATGAATTTTTATATCAAATTTTATTTTTACTTGGCCCTCTACATTAAATCGCACCTTCTCTGTTCCAATCTCATATATGTTTTAGGACACACAAAAAACATATACAATACTGCATTTATATATATATATATATATATATATATATATATATATATATATATATATATATATATATATATATATATATATATATATATTTATTTATTTATTTATTTATATACTTATTTATATATATATATATATATATATATATATATATATATATATATATATATATATATATATATATATTTATATACTTATATATATATATATATATATATATATATATATATATATATATATATATATATATATATATAGGTAGCCAACATCAAGGGGTGTAATTTGCATAAATTTTAAGTTCGTAGTGATGAAAATAGAAATTTAAATATGTTTTTTTTTGTGTGTCCAAAAATTGTGGAATTTCAGATACGAGGTTGGGACGGAGAACGCGCGATATGTCTATAGACCAAGTTATGTGATCGTGAAAAAATTCGATGTCAGGTTTTTAGCGGAAATACACGTTTTGAGGACCCCTGAGTCCAAATTAGCCAAAAAAAAAGTGTCTATCTGTCTGTCGGTCTGTCTGTTACGAGAGCTATTTTGGTCTCTAATTATGATATCACTTAAGTGATGTTGATGAAATTTGGTATTGGGATGAAGTTTACTAGCAAACACAAACTGGTGAATTCAATAGATCCAAAAGTTCCTACGGGCGAGGCCTAACCGACCTTGAATTTTGAAAATACCTCGAAAATTGACAAATCGGCCACTTGCAGGAAAACGGCCCTAACGATTTTGTTTAAATTTTAACCACATAAAACAGAACACATTTGTGACTAACAAAGTAATCCGTATGTCTGGGGAAAGTCCGAAGTCTGAGATATAGGACATGGGAAATCGTCTTGGTCTGACGAACAAGACGCTTGTTTTAAATAAATGTTATCAGTAAATAGCGCAACTAGCTTAATATCAATCGAAATAATTTACCGCAACCAATCTAGCATGCCTTCGGTGGCAAACTATTTTTAACCTCCATTATCTATTATTGGTATAGGACCAAGTGTTGTACGAATATTCGAACAGTTTATTGCAATTATTAAAGCAATTTCAGAATCTTTTATTTTCTTTTGTTTCTCCCACATTTCTCAAATCACAAAATTTATTACGAAGCACCTGAACAGTAAACGGAAGATATTACTGCTTCGTCGAGCATTCATTAACACTGGCATGTCAGAGATTTTTGGAAATTAATAAGTGTAAAAAATATAGATAGAAGTAACCAAATTTCATGGTTAAATTACCAGTTAAATAAATTCTGCAAAATACATGAATCATTATCGGAAAGATTATATTTTCATGACGAAACAAACAGGTATTTGCAATCAAACGAAGACAATATAATCTACGAATCAAACGAAGACAATATAATCTACCATATATTTTTCTTTTGAATACCAGATATATTTCGAAATAACGCAAAAACCCATATCCCCTAATTTTTGGTGCTCAACCACTCAGCTGTATAAGAAAGTTTACGCCTATTTTCACCCCTTCAGCCCTCCTTCTGAAATCGACTCCAGTTTAACCTATACAGATGTACTAGATCTTGCAAAGTGTAGCATTTCGTCAATTTAAAATTTTCCTATATCTCCAGTAGTTTTCAAGATGTCTTAATAAATAGGTTCAATTTGAACCGCCAACGTTAGAGGCTGGTTTCCCCCGATAGAAGTGAAAGATGATAGATAAAAGAGTACTGGACATTATTTTTGCTTTTCTACACACCAGCAAAGCTTTATCAAAATTGCGAATTTCACTCTGGGCACATCTACTTGTAAGTACCTACATTGCTTTAGTTACTAAACACGTACCTACAAATTTGGCATTAATAAAACATAACCTAAAACTAAAGGCATACACAAAATATTTTATTTGAAAAAGCAATAATATTTTCCAAAAAGTATTCTTATAAATGTCTCACATAACTTGGTTTAAACATTTTTCAAAAATACATATATCTCAATTATTGTTTTTCTCTAGAATAGTTCGAAAAATTTCAGTTATATAACATGTTCGCTCTCGGCTATTTTATTCTTAATTTATACATGTTTGAAACAATGGAATCTGGAGATTTTTCACATATTTTCACAAACGATAAATGATAAAATAACTTGCATTTTATTTATTATAAATTTTATTTTTATAACTCCAGTTCACAATGTAAACATTACTAACATTCGATAAATTTTAAGAACAAGCATTTTCTGGAAATCAAAAATTTTTACTTTACCATTTTTAAAATAGTCTAAATATCTATGTAATAATGGAATATTATTTCAATATACCATATAGGAAAAAAAAACTGTTTCTGTTTCTGATAGGACGATTACGTATAACCAACAGAGAACATCAACAAGTTCCCGGTAAATCTTACAGTGTATTACAATATTCTAACATAGATAACTTGATGTCGGAGTTGTGTAGATGTAAGAAGAAAGGTTTGAAATGCAAGGCCTACAAAATATAAATAAAAGTTTTAAGAATTACTATATAATTTTTTTGTCGTGCCTATATACCTTTTAACACATCATGACCCAAAGTATTGCACACAATACCGTGAGAAAATCATGTTTATAAGAAATGTAAATTTCCAACGGCGCGGAGTCGCACACGTCGTTCACTCTTTACACTGCTGTTGGTCAAAGATTCGTCAAAGGTTGGAAACTTTGTACCGTCAGGGCCATAGTATCCAACCGGCACAGTATACACTGTTTATAAAGACTGTGAACTTCTATGAAAGTCTAAAGCTAAAATTTCAAATAGGAATATCCTTAATATAAGATCAAAATTTAAAATATAATTTTCTCTCTTTTTTTTTTTATATTTAGGTTTTATACAAATGTCTAGATGACGGTCCTAAAATAGGGTTTCAAAATGATTTCAGATTTTAATGATTTCGTTTTAACCAATTACCCAATGATTTAGGAACCGGATATTCAGGACCCCAATAATTAGAGTTGAATTCCAGAAAAACAATTTATTTTTTCATTAGTCAAATGTACATTTCGGAACATATGTCCCTTCTTCAGTGACCTATTTAACAATTAAAAATAAGTAAGTTACAATTGTGTTAGGTGTTTTGTAAAAAGAAAAAAAGATTGACAATGTATTTTTCTTTTAGTCTAATACATACATGTTATGAACATTGCATAAAGAATAAACATTTTATTTGAAATCTTAAAGGAAAGAATTTATTTAATTTCACAAAATTAACTATGGAAAATATAATAAGGTATATTGAAAAATTTTTTTGTATGTTATAAATATTAATATTAATCGATATTTACTTATCAAATTTTATTTTATTTGTAGTGGAGGTATACACTATATGGTCTATCTATATCATTATCGATGTATAAGGGAAATTAGCAGAAAAAACCAGCTTATTTTCAGTATTAGGAATTAAAAAAAGTTTTTGTTTTTTAATTTAAACAAACATCCGGACAGACAATAAGAATGTAAGTCAAAAAAGACAAAAATTATAAGAGAAAAAAGATTATAATAGAAAATTCAAGAGTTTACTCACCAAAATTTTAATTAATTATATTCAAGTTCCTTTCATTTAAACTTTTGCATATACATTTCTGTATATTTTTGTCCAAATATGCATTTCATAAGAAAATTGTCAAAAATTGATAAACAGAAAAAACAAGGAACTTTTTATTAAAAAGTTTTATATATATAATAATTGACTTTAAAGATATTAAACTTAATAATTAAGTCTTAAATAAAATAATATTTTTTTAAAAAATTATATTGTGAGTACATTGTAATTGTACTGTTGTTTGACAGTAACTAACTGTTGTAATTGGTTCTATTGTTAAAAAAAAACTATCGTAGAAAATTCTAGACATTAAAAGTTTTTGTTTGATGTTTTTGCTTTCTTTGTCTGTCCATGTTTTCTAGAATAAACTATTGTTTACTTTAAATATATTATTGATTATGTAATGCTGTCCGTGTAAACAATGCGATCAGTTCAAATGTTTGATGACTGGTAAATAAGATTCGTCCAAAAAGGAAGACTCAATTTGTTTATTACAGTTAGTTTTATTGTTTAGTTGGATGAAAAAACTTTCACTTAGCAATCTTTTCCTGTAGTTTGCTTCCTTATCTAAAACTTTAACTTTTTCAAAATCAAAGATGTGATCATTATTAATTGAATGTTCCGCTAAGCCTGTGGATTCTTTTCCTCTCTTTATGTCATATTTATGTTGAGTTAATCTATTATTTAATTTTTGACTAGTTTGTCCAAAATAACAAAGGTCGCATTGTTTGCATGGAATTTTATAAATTACATTGTGCATTTGTTTATTTTCAATTTTTGATCTTTTTTTATTATATGTTGATTCTATTGTGTTTGTAAAAGAAAAAGTTACTTTGTTATCACTAAATTTTTCTATAGCTGGTTTAATTCTTTTTGTGAATCTGTTATATGGAAAGCATATTAGGTTATTATAGTTTATTTCTTTTTCATTGGAATTTGAATTAAAATTATTTGTTTCTGTAGAATTATATGCTTTATGAATAACTTTTTCTTTTATTGAATTTATTAGATTTAGTGGATAGTTGTTTCTAGTTAGTATTGATATTGCTTTTTTTATTGCATATTTTCTGTTTTTGACACTGCTTAGATGTACAGCCCTATGAAACATATTTTGTATTATATTGTTTTTTATATATTGTGGATGATTGGAATGGAAATTAATTAATCTATCTGTATAACTAGTTTTCCTGTGCCAAGTGGTATTTAAACAATTGTATTTATCTTTCTTAATTAACGTATCTAAAAATGTAATTTGATTATTTTCTTCAATTTCGATAGTGAACTGTAGGGCTGGATGGTAATTATTAAAAGTGTTTTTGATTTTTTCAATTAATGTTAATGGGGCACAAGAAAGAATATCATCTACATAGCGAAAGAAAAAGGAAGGGTCCCATTCTTTAATTTTATTTATGCTGATATTACAGAGATAGTCCATAACATAAGATGCTAAAACAGGACTCAGTGAATTTCCCATTGGACAGCCAAAACATTGTTTATAGTATTTATCTTGAAATTTAAAAAAGTTATTTTCTACTATCAGTTCTATTCCTTCAATAAAAGTTTCTTTAGTTAAGTTAGTGAATTCTTTAATTTTATTCCATTGTTTTTTAATGATTGCTGTTGCTAATTTAATTGGAATGTTAGTATATAAAGATTTTACATCCAATGAAAACAGTTTTTCTTCAGAATTTTTTAATTGTATGTTTTTAATTTTATTGACAAATTCATATGAGTTTTTTATGGAAAATTCACTGTGTTCAGCTTCGCTAAGTATTTTAGAGAAAAATTTGGATAATTCTTGAATTGGAGATTCAATTTGACTTACTATGGGTCTTAAAGGGATTCCCTCTTTGTGTATTTTAGGTAGAAAGTAAATTTCTGGTAATGTTTTTCCTGATTTAATTATTTTAGTTTTTGTTATGTTGTCAATGTATTTACATTTGTATAATTTTTCAGTGAATATTTTGACTTTTTTAGAAACAACTTCCACAGGGTCTTTTCTTATGTTTAAGTATGTATTTTTGTCATTAAGATGTATTTCTGCTTTTTCATTATATTCAGATCTATTTAAAATAACTGTGCAATTTCCCTTATCTGAGACTGTAATGATAATTTCATTTTTATTATTTTTTATAAAGTTTTTGGTCTTCTTGTAACAGTTTCCAATGTATTTTTGTAATGGATCAATGTATTGGTTTTTGTTTATGTTATTAAGTAATATATTTACTATTTTTTCTTTTAAGGGTTTTTGTTTTTCTTTTGGAAATTTATCAATATTAGCTTCAATGGCTTTTAAAATATTTAAAATAGTATTTTTATTATCTTTGTGGTTAAAAATTTTATCGTCAATAACAAATTTCGGACTTATGGCAAGTATTAGTTGGACTTCATTCGGAATAATTATATTTGAATAGTTTTTAATCCATTCTTTATTGATTGAAATATTATCTATTATTTGATTTTCAAATCTATTGATTTTCTTTAACTGTTTCCGCCTGAAGCGTACATCCGTTTTGTCTATTATGCATTGAGAATCTGTCACAAGCAGACCAAAATCCTTTGTGTTCATCAAATTTATAAGGTTATTTTTAATTTTATTGATCTGTTTTATCAATTTATTTTGTTTTATGTATAAATTATTAATAAATATTTTTGTGATTGAAACTAAAAATTTTCTTTTTGCAGATGTCAATCTTTTATTACACCCTACATCCTCTAAATATGGAAGGGATAACCTAATATTATTCTTAATAAATTTGGGAATGAAATTTTTTCTTTTACAATTTAGTAGAAAAAGAATATGATTTTTAATTTTTGTAAGTTTTACATTTATATTTATATATTCATTAATAATTTTATTGGTATAAAGGCTATACTTCCTTTTTATGTCTTTCAGGTTTGACATTTTAAATTTAATCAACGAGTTTTAATTGGGATTTCAAGAGTTTAATGATTTCGTTTTAACCAATTACCCAATGATTTAGGAACCGGATATTCAGGACCCCAATAATTAGAGTTGAATTCCAGAAAAACAATTTATTTTTTCATTAGTCAAATGTACATTTCGGAACATATGTCCCTTCTTCAGTGACCTATTTAACAATTAAAAATAAGTAAGTTACAATTGTGTTAGGTGTTTTGTAAAAAGAAAAAAAGATTGACAATGTATTTTTCTTTTAGTCTAATACATACATGTTATGAACATTGCATAAAGAATAAACATTTTATTTGAAATCTTAAAGGAAAGAATTTATTTAATTTCACAAAATTAACTATGGAAAATATAATAAGGTATATTGAAAAATTTTTTTGTATGTTATAAATATTAATATTAATCGATATTTACTTATCAAATTTTATTTTATTTGTAGTGGAGGTATACACTATATGGTCTATCTATATCATTATCGATGTATAAGGGAAATTAGCAGAAAAAACCAGCTTATTTTCAGTATTAGGAATTAAAAAAAGTTTTTGTTTTTTAATTTAAACAAACATCCGGACAGACAATAAGAATGTAAGTCAAAAAAGACAAAAATTATAAGAGAAAAAAGATTATAATAGAAAATTCAAGAGTTTACTCACCAAAATTTTAATTAATTATATTCAAGTTCCTTTCATTTAAACTTTTGCATATACATTTCTGTATATTTTTGTCCAAATATGCATTTCATAAGAAAATTGTCAAAAATTGATAAACAGAAAAAACAAGGAACTTTTTATTAAAAAGTTTTATATATATAATAATTGACTTTAAAGATATTAAACTTAATAATTAAGTCTTAAATAAAATAATATTTTTTTAAAAAATTATATTGTGAGTACATTGTAATTGTACTGTTGTTTGACAGTAACTAACTGTTGTAATTGGTTCTATTGTTAAAAAAAACTATCGTAGAAAATTCTAGACATTAAAAGTTTTTGTTTGATGTTTTTGCTTTCTTTGTCTGTCCATGTTTTCTAGAATAAACTATTGTTTACTTTAAATATATTATTGATTATGTAATGCTGTCCGTGTAAACAATGCGATCAGTTCAAATGTTTGATGACTGGTAAATAAGATTCGTCCAAAAAGGAAGACTCAATTTGTTTATTACAGTTAGTTTTATTGTTTAGTTGGATGAAAAAACTTTCACTTAGCAATCTTTTCCTGTAGTTTGCTTCCTTATCTAAAACTTTAACTTTTTCAAAATCAAAGATGTGATCATTATTAATTGAATGTTCCGCTAAGCCTGTGGATTCTTTTCCTCTCTTTATGTCATATTTATGTTGAGTTAATCTATTATTTAATTTTTGACTAGTTTGTCCAAAATAACAAAGGTCGCATTGTTTGCATGGAATTTTATAAATTACATTGTGCATTTGTTTATTTTCAATTTTTGATCTTTTTTTATTATATGTTGATTCTATTGTGTTTGTAAAAGAAAAAGTTACTTTGTTATCACTAAATTTTTCTATAGCTGGTTTAATTCTTTTTGTGAATCTGTTATATGGAAAGCATATTAGGTTATTATAGTTTATTTCTTTTTCATTGGAATTTGAATTAAAATTATTTGTTTCTGTAGAATTATATGCTTTATGAATAACTTTTTCTTTTATTGAATTTATTAGATTTAGTGGATAGTTGTTTCTAGTTAGTATTGATATTGCTTTTTTTATTGCATATTTTCTGTTTTTGACACTGCTTAGATGTACAGCCCTATGAAACATATTTTGTATTATATTGTTTTTTATATATTGTGGATGATTGGAATGGAAATTAATTAATCTATCTGTATAACTAGTTTTCCTGTGCCAAGTAGTATTTAAACAATTGTATTTATCTTTCTTAATTAACGTATCTAAAAATGTAATTTGATTATTTTCTTCAATTTCGATAGTGAACTGTAGGGCTGGATGGTAATTATTAAAAGTGTTTTTGATTTTTTCAATTAATGTTAATGGGGCACAAGAAAGAATATCATCTACATAGCGAAAGAAAAAGGAAGGGTCCCATTCTTTAATTTTATTTATGCTGATATTACAGAGATAGTCCATAACATAAGATGCTAAAACAGGACTCAGTGAATTTCCCATTGGACAGCCAAAACATTGTTTATAGTATTTATCTTGAAATTTAAAAAAGTTATTTTCTACTATCAGTTCTATTCCTTCAATAAAAGTTTCTTTAGTTAAGTTAGTGAATTCTTTAATTTTATTCCATTGTTTTTTAATGATTGCTGTTGCTAATTTAATTGGAATGTTAGTATATAAAGATTTTACATCCAATGAAAACAGTTTTTCTTCAGAATTTTTTAATTGTATGTTTTTAATTTTATTGACAAATTCATATGAGTTTTTTATGGAAAATTCACTGTGTTCAGCTTCGCTAAGTATTTTAGAGAAAAATTTGGATAATTCTTGAATTGGAGATTCAATTTGACTTACTATGGGTCTTAAAGGGATTCCCTCTTTGTGTATTTTAGGTAGAAAGTAAATTTCTGGTAATGTTTTTCCTGATTTAATTATTTTAGTTTTTGTTATGTTGTCAATGTATTTACATTTGTATAATTTTTCAGTGAATATTTTGACTTTTTTAGAAACAACTTCCACAGGGTCTTTTCTTATGTTTAAGTATGTATTTTTGTCATTAAGATGTATTTCTGCTTTTTCATTATATTCAGATCTATTTAAAATAACTGTGCAATTTCCCTTATCTGAGACTGTAATGATAATTTCATTTTTATTATTTTTTATAAAGTTTTTGGTCTTCTTGTAACAGTTTCCAATGTATTTTTGTAATGGATCAATGTATTGGTTTTTGTTTATGTTATTAAGTAATATATTTACTATTTTTTCTTTTAAGGGTTTTTGTTTTTCTTTTGGAAATTTATCAATATTAGCTTCAATGGCTTTTAAAATATTTAAAATAGTATTTTTATTATCTTTGTGGTTAAAAATTTTATCGTCAATAACAAATTTCGGACTTATGGCAAGTATTAGTTGGACTTCATTCGGAATAATTATATTTGAATAGTTTTTAATCCATTCTTTATTGATTGAAATATTATCTATTATTTGATTTTCAAATCTATTGATTTTCTTTAACTGTTTCCGCCTGAAGCGTACATCCGTTTTGTCTATTATGCATTGAGAATCTGTCACAAGCAGACCAAAATCCTTTGTGTTCATCAAATTTATAAGGTTATTTTTAATTTTATTGATCTGTTTTATCAATTTATTTTGTTTTATGTATAAATTATTAATAAATATTTTTGTGATTGAAACTAAAAATTTTCTTTTTGCAGATGTCAATCTTTTATTACACCCTACATCCTCTAAATATGGAAGGGATAACCTAATATTATTCTTAATAAATTTGGGAATGAAATTTTTTCTTTTACAATTTAGTAGAAAAAGAATATGATTTTTAATTTTTGTAAGTTTTACATTTATATTTATATATTCATTAATAATTTTATTGGTATAAAGGCTATACTTCCTTTTTATGTCTTTCAGGTTTGACATTTTAAATTTAATCAACGTAGTTTTAATTGGGATTTCAAGAGTTTAATGATTTCGTTTTAACCAATTACCCAATGATTTAGGAACCGGATATTCAGGACCCCAATAATTAGAGTTGAATTCCAGAAAAACAATTTATTTTTTCATTAGTCAAATGTACATTTCGGAACATATGTCCCTTCTTCAGTGACCTATTTAACAATTAAAAATAAGTAAGTTACAATTGTGTTAGGTGTTTTGTAAAAAGAAAAAAAGATTGACAATGTATTTTTCTTTTAGTCTAATACATACATGTTATGAACATTGCATAAAGAATAAACATTTTATTTGAAATCTTAAAGGAAAGAATTTATTTAATTTCACAAAATTAACTATGGAAAATATAATAAGGTATATTGAAAAATTTTTTTGTATGTTATAAATATTAATATTAATCGATATTTACTTATCAAATTTTATTTTATTTGTAGTGGAGGTATACACTATATGGTCTATCTATATCATTATCGATGTATAAGGGAAATTAGCAGAAAAAACCAGCTTATTTTCAGTATTAGGAATTAAAAAAAGTTTTTGTTTTTTAATTTAAACAAACATCCGGACAGACAATAAGAATGTAAGTCAAAAAAGACAAAAATTATAAGAGAAAAAAGATTATAATAGAAAATTCAAGAGTTTACTCACCAAAATTTTAATTAATTATATTCAAGTTCCTTTCATTTAAACTTTTGCATATACATTTCTGTATATTTTTGTCCAAATATGCATTTCATAAGAAAATTGTCAAAAATTGATAAACAGAAAAAACAAGGAACTTTTTATTAAAAAGTTTTATATATATAATAATTGACTTTAAAGATATTAAACTTAATAATTAAGTCTTAAATAAAATAATATTTTTTTAAAAAATTATATTGTGAGTACATTGTAATTGTACTGTTGTTTGACAGTAACTAACTGTTGTAATTGGTTCTATTGTTAAAAAAAAAACTATCGTAGAAAATTCTAGACATTAAAAGTTTTTGTTTGATGTTTTTGCTTTCTTTGTCTGTCCATGTTTTCTAGAATAAACTATTGTTTACTTTAAATATATTATTGATTATGTAATGCTGTCCGTGTAAACAATGCGATCAGTTCAAATGTTTGATGACTGGTAAATAAGATTCGTCCAAAAAGGAAGACTCAATTTGTTTATTACAGTTAGTTTTATTGTTTAGTTGGATGAAAAAACTTTCACTTAGCAATCTTTTCCTGTAGTTTGCTTCCTTATCTAAAACTTTAACTTTTTCAAAATCAAAGATGTGATCATTATTAATTGAATGTTCCGCTAAGCCTGTGGATTCTTTTCCTCTCTTTATGTCATATTTATGTTGAGTTAATCTATTATTTAATTTTTGACTAGTTTGTCCAAAATAACAAAGGTCGCATTGTTTGCATGGAATTTTATAAATTACATTGTGCATTTGTTTATTTTCAATTTTTGATCTTTTTAGCGAATTTCGAAAACTCGAAATTCAGCTATTACAGTAGGTGTCATGACGCAATCTGAGTCCGGGACTATGGCAGAAATCTGTTTTGAGGTCCCTAGAATACGAAAATGATATTCACTAAAATTTATATATATATATATATATATATATATATGTGTCGCCACGATAACTCTCGAACGAAACGTCTAATGCTTATGAAATTTTGTGTGCGGACTGGATTCTGAATTCGCTCGGCTAAGTTCGTTAGCCAGACACGTCGGATGCCCAGAAGTAGGTTTTCTGGCCATTTTTTATCATTCGATCCTATCATAAGGCAGTTCAATTTTTACATCGTTGAAAAGGAAAAAAAAAATTATGAAGAAAATATTCTTATAATTTTCTTTCTATTTTAAGTATTTTTCGAGAAAATGTAAATTTTCACTTTTATTCTTTCTTTGTTAGTCTAATAAGTAATTTATATTTATATCTCAGTTCTTTATTAAGTATAAAAATATTTCACTTTTTTATTAAAGAATTTTGTGAGAACAAGTGAAAACTATTCACATATATTTGATATAACACACATACATGTATAGAGTTTTGTTTCTCATTTATTGCATTATAATTAGCATGGTTCTATCCCATGTTAAAAAATGTAAATTAAACAGATTTTCTAAGCTAATGTAATGAAGAATTTTTTTTTTTTTATTGAATTTTTAAGTAAACAAGAAATTGAAGATTATGTTATGATATAATATTATTAAATATATGAAACAAAACAAAGTATGTATAATGTACATATGTATGCACGGAAAAATATTTTGAATCGATTTTGAAAATTTTTTCACTAATAATTAATAATGTTAAAGAATTAAACCATTTCAAATGTATTTAAGGTATTTTATGTGAGGTCAAGGTTTTCGGGACCTAAAACGGCCAGAAATTAATTAACCAATCGATTTTAAAAATTTTTTCACAGTTAGTAAGTTAAAGTATTTGAATTAATTAATTAAATGATGTCCGCAAGAAGCGTACGGACTGCCATAGATTATATGAGATCCTTAGAACCCTTTTCTTACTGTTAGAGTACTAGACTTGTATGAGTTTCGCCAGGATTTACTGATCCCATAATTGTAAAAAATAAACTAAACGACCAATTTTAAAAATTTCTTCACTGTTACAGAGCTAAACTATTTTAGATAGATTTAGAATACATTATGTAAGGTCCGCCAGGGTCCACAGGACCCAAAAGTGTCAAAAATAAACTAACTGACCGATTTTGAAAATTTTTTCACTGTTACAGAGCTAAACTATTTTAGATAAATATCGATTACGTTATGTAAGGTCCGCCTCGGTCCATAGGACCCAAAAGTGTCAAAAATAAACTGCCTGATCGATTTTGAAAATTTTTTCACTGTTACAGAGCTAAACTGTTTTAGATAAATATAGATTCCGTTATGTAAGGTCTGCCAAGGTCCATAGGATCCAGAAGTGTCAAAAATAAACTAACTGACCGATTTTGAAAATTTTTTCACTGTTACAGAGCTAAACTATTTTAGATAAATATAAATTACGTTATGTAAGGTCCACCAAGGTCCATAGAACCCAAAAGTGTCAAAAATAAACTAACTGACCGATTTTGAAAATTTTTTCACTGTCACAGAGCTAAACTATTTTAGCTAATATAGATTACGTTATATAAGGTCTGCCAGGGTCCATGGGATCCAAAAGTGTCAAAAATAAACTAACCGACCGATTTTGAAAATTTTTTCACTGTTACAGAGCTAAACTATTTTAGATAAATATAGATTACGTTATGTAAGGTCTGCCAAGGTCCATGGATCCAAAAGTGTCAAAAATAAACTAACCGACCGATTTTGAAAATTTTTTCACTGTTGGGGAACTAACTATTTTAGATAGACATACATTACGTTATTTAGGGTCCGCCAGGGTCCATGGGACCCAAAAGTGGTAAAAATAAACTAACCGACCGATTTTGAAAATTTTTTCACTCTTACAGAGCTAAACTATTTTAGATAAATATAGATTACGTTATGTAAAGTCTGCCAGGGTCCATCGGATCCAAAAGCGTCAAAAATAAACTAGCCGACCGATTTTTAAAATTTTTTCACTGTTGGGGAGCTAAGCTATTTTAGATACATATAGATTACGTTATGTAAGGTCTGAAATGTCAGTAGGACCTAAAAGTGTCAAAAATAAAATAACTGACCGATTTTGAAACCCTTTTACTATTACCAAGGTAAACTATTTTAGATAGGTACAGGTTGTGTTATCTGAGATCCACAACTGTCCTGCGGATGCAAATGCGGCGTAGAATGCTACACAACGGGTTTTGAATATATATATATATATATATATATATATATATATATATATATATATATATTACATAAAGTCCGCCTAGAATATACGGTCGAGCTGATTTTTTAATGAGGTCCACCGGGATCTTGCAGATCCGAAAACGCCAGTAATAAGCTATCGAACCGATGCTAAAAAATTTCTCACTGCTAGAGAATTAAATTATTTTAGATGGATACAACTATGCTGCACAAAATTCGTTCGGGTTCTTGGGTCCCCAAAACTACCAAAACTAATTACCCAGCTGATTTTAAAAATTCTTTTACTCTTAGAAAGCTAAACTATTTTAAATAGGTACAGGTCTTAGATGAGATCCGCCAGTGCCCAAGATTTGGAAATTCGCTATGTTATGCAGATGCTGCGACAGGGGTATTTTATTATATGTTGATTCTATTGTGTTTGTAAAAGAAAAAGTTACTTTGTTATCACTAAATTTTTCTATAGCTGGTTTAATTCTTTTTGTGAATCTGTTATATGGAAAGCATATTAGGTTATTATAGTTTATTTCTTTTTCATTGGAATTTGAATTAAAATTATTTGTTTCTGTAGAATTATATGCTTTATGAATAACTTTTTCTTTTATTGAAAACTTTTAATGTCTAGAATTTTCTACGATAGTTTTTTTTAACAATAGAACCAATTACAACAGTTAGTTACTGTCAAACAACAGTACAATTACAATGTACTCACAATATAATTTTTTAAAAAAATATTATTTTATTTAAGACTTAATTATTAAGTTTAATATCTTTAAAGTCAATTATTATATATATAAAACTTTTTAATAAAAAGTTCCTTGTTTTTTCTGTTTATCAATTTTTGACAATTTTCTTATGAAATGCATATTTGGACAAAAATATACAGAAATGTATATGCAAAAGTTTAAATGAAAGGAACTTGAATATAATTAATTAAAATTTTGGTGAGTAAACTCTTGAATTTTCTATTATAATCTTTTTTCTCTTATAATTTTTGTCTTTTTTGACTTACATTCTTATTGTCTGTCCGGATGTTTGTTTAAATTAAAAAACAAAAACTTTTTTTAATTCCTAATACTGAAAATAAGCTGGTTTTTTCTGCTAATTTCCCTTATACATCGATAATGATATAGATAGACCATATAGTGTATACCTCCACTACAAATAAAATAAAATTTGATAAGTAAATATCGATTAATATTAATATTTATAACATACAAAAAAATTTTTCAATATACCTTATTATATTTTCCATAGTTAATTTTGTGAAATTAAATAAATTCTTTCCTTTAAGATTTCAAATAAAATGTTTATTCTTTATGCAATGTTCATAACATGTATGTATTAGACTAAAAGAAAAATACATTGTCAATCTTTTTTTCTTTTTACAAAACACCTAACACAATTGTAACTTACTTATTTTTAATTGTTAAATAGGTCACTGAAGAAGGGACATATGTTCCGAAATGTACATTTGACTAATGAAAAAATAAATTGTTTTTCTGGAATTCAACTCTAATTATTGGGGTCCTGAATATCCGGTTCCTAAATCATTGGGTAATTGGTTAAAACGAAATCATTAAACTCTTGAAATCCCAATTAAAACTACGTTGATTAAATTTAAAATGTCAAACCTGAAAGACATAAAAAGGAAGTATAGCCTTTATACCAATAAAATTATTAATGAATATATAAATATAAATGTAAAACTTACAAAAATTAAAAATCATATTCTTTTTCTACTAAATTGTAAAAGAAAAAATTTCATTCCCAAATTTATTAAGAATAATATTAGGTTATCCCTTCCATATTTAGAGGATGTAGGGTGTAATAAAAGATTGACATCTGCAAAAAGAAAATTTTTAGTTTCAATCACAAAAATATTTATTAATAATTTATACATAAAACAAAATAAATTGATAAAACAGATCAATAAAATTAAAAATAACCTTATAAATTTGATGAACACAAAGGATTTTGGTCTGCTTGTGACAGATTCTCAATGCATAATAGACAAAACGGATGTACGCTTCAGGCGGAAACAGTTAAAGAAAATCAATAGATTTGAAAATCAAATAATAGATAATATTTCAATCAATAAAGAATGGATTAAAAACTATTCAAATATAATTATTCCGAATGAAGTCCAACTAATACTTGCCATAAGTCCGAAATTTGTTATTGACGATAAAATTTTTAACCACAAAGATAATAAAAATACTATTTTAAATATTTTAAAAGCCATTGAAGCTAATATTGATAAATTTCCAAAAGAAAAACAAAAACCCTTAAAAGAAAAAATAGTAAATATATTACTTAATATCATAAACAAAAACCAATACATTGATCCATTACAAAAATACATTGGAAACTGTTACAAGAAGACCAAAAACTTTATAAAAAATAATAAAAATGAAATTATCATTACAGTCTCAGATAAGGGAAATTGCACAGTTATTTTAAATAGATCTGAATATAATGAAAAAGCAGAAATACATCTTAATGACAAAAATACATACTTAAACATAAGAAAAGACCCTGTGGAAGTTGTTTCTAAAAAAGTCAAAATATTCACTGAAAAATTATACAAATGTAAATACATTGACAACATAACAAAAACTAAAATAATTAAATCAGGAAAAACATTACCAGAAATTTACTTTCTACCTAAAATACACAAAGAGGGAATCCCTTTAAGACCCATAGTAAGTCAAATTGAATCTCCAATTCAAGAATTATCCAAATTTTTCTCTAAAATACTTAGCGAAGCTGAACACAGTGAATTTTCCATAAAAAACTCATATGAATTTGTCAATAAAATTAAAAACATACAATTAAAAAATTCTGAAGAAAAACTGTTTTCATTGGATGTAAAATCTTTATATACTAACATTCCAATTAAATTAGCAACAGCAATCATTAAAAAACAATGGAATAAAATTAAAGAATTCACTAACTTAACTAAAGAAACTTTTATTGAAGGAATAGAACTGATAGTAGAAAATAACTTTTTTAAATTTCAAGATAAATACTATAAACAATGTTTTGGCTGTCCAATGGGAAATTCACTGAGTCCTGTTTTAGCATCTTATGTTATGGACTATCTCTGTAATATCAGCATAAATAAAATTAAAGAATGGGACCCTTCCTTTTTCTTTCGCTATGTAGATGATATTCTTTCTTGTGCCCCATTAACATTAATTGAAAAAATCAAAAACACTTTTAATAATTACCATCCAGCCCTACAGTTCACTATCGAAATTGAAGAAAATAATCAAATTACATTTTTAGATACGTTAATTAAGAAAGATAAATACAATTGTTTAAATACCACTTGGCACAGGAAAACTAGTTATACAGATAGATTAATTAATTTCCATTCCAATCATCCACAATATATAAAAAACAATATAATACAAAATATGTTTCATAGGGCTGTACATCTAAGCAGTGTCAAAAACAGAAAATATGCAATAAAAAAAGCAATATCAATACTAACTAGAAACAACTATCCACTAAATCTAATAAATTCAATAAAAGAAAAAGTTATTCATAAAGCATATAATTCTACAGAAACAAATAATTTTAATTCAAATTCCAATGAAAAAGAAATAAACTATAATAACCTAATATGCTTTCCATATAACAGATTCACAAAAAGAATTAAACCAGCTATAGAAAAATTTAGTGATAACAAAGTAACTTTTTCTTTTACAAACACAATAGAATCAACATATAATAAAAAAAGATCAAAAATTGAAAATAAACAAATGCACAATGTAATTTATAAAATTCCATGCAAACAATGCGACCTTTGTTATTTTGGACAAACTAGTCAAAAATTAAATAATAGATTAACTCAACATAAATATGACATAAAGAGAGGAAAAGAATCCACAGGCTTAGCGGAACATTCAATTAATAATGATCACATCTTTGATTTTGAAAAAGTTAAAGTTTTAGATAAGGAAGCAAACTACAGGAAAAGATTGCTAAGTGAAAGTTTTTTCATCCAACTAAACAATAAAACTAACTGTAATAAACAAATTGAGTCTTCCTTTTTGGACGAATCTTATTTACCAGTCATCAAACATTTGAACTGATCGCATTGT
The DNA here is from genome assembly GCA_035578155.1 of Brachynemurus nebulosus. NCBI lineage: Eukaryota > Metazoa > Arthropoda > Insecta > Neuroptera > Myrmeleontidae > Brachynemurus > Brachynemurus nebulosus. The sequence goes on along the minus strand of JAPWDM010000001.1, from coordinate 18,147,195 downwards.
TTACACGGACAGCATTACATAATCAATAATATATTTAAAGTAAACAATAGTTTATTCTAGAAAACATGGACAGACAAAGAAAGCAAAAACATCAAACAAAAACTTTTAATGTCTAGAATTTTCTACGATAGTTTTTTTTAACAATAGAACCAATTACAACAGTTAGTTACTGTCAAACAACAGTACAATTACAATGTACTCACAATATAATTTTTTAAAAAAATATTATTTTATTTAAGACTTAATTATTAAGTTTAATATCTTTAAAGTCAATTATTATATATATAAAACTTTTTAATAAAAAGTTCCTTGTTTTTTCTGTTTATCAATTTTTGACAATTTTCTTATGAAATGCATATTTGGACAAAAATATACAGAAATGTATATGCAAAAGTTTAAATGAAAGGAACTTGAATATAATTAATTAAAATTTTGGTGAGTAAACTCTTGAATTTTCTATTATAATCTTTTTTCTCTTATAATTTTTGTCTTTTTTGACTTACATTCTTATTGTCTGTCCGGATGTTTGTTTAAATTAAAAAACAAAAACTTTTTTTAATTCCTAATACTGAAAATAAGCTGGTTTTTTCTGCTAATTTCCCTTATACATCGATAATGATATAGATAGACCATATAGTGTATACCTCCACTACAAATAAAATAAAATTTGATAAGTAAATATCGATTAATATTAATATTTATAACATACAAAAAAATTTTTCAATATACCTTATTATATTTTCCATAGTTAATTTTGTGAAATTAAATAAATTCTTTCCTTTAAGATTTCAAATAAAATGTTTATTCTTTATGCAATGTTCATAACATGTATGTATTAGACTAAAAGAAAAATACATTGTCAATCTTTTTTTCTTTTTACAAAACACCTAACACAATTGTAACTTACTTATTTTTAATTGTTAAATAGGTCACTGAAGAAGGGACATATGTTCCGAAATGTACATTTGACTAATGAAAAAATAAATTGTTTTTCTGGAATTCAACTCTAATTATTGGGGTCCTGAATATCCGGTTCCTAAATCATTGGGTAATTGGTTAAAACGAAATCATTAAACTCTTGAAATCCCAATTAAAACTACGTTGATTAAATGATTTCAGATTCCTATAGGCTATGCAAAATATATTTTTAGTAGTTTTTGATGTCAAATATCAAATATTTAGAAATTTTACTATTTAAGACTGGCCGCTAATTTCCATTTTCGTTATTATAATGGTTCTATAGGGGAGAGGTGTGTCAATAGTAACAAAAAAATATATGAGCTAGTAATTTTGTATTTATTAATCACAGAGAATTAAATTTTTGGTACAAGATACGGGCATTTTTCAGGTTTTAAATGAGCTGCACAAAAATACTCTATATTGGCTTATAATTAAAATAACTGCATTTATGTGGACCAAAGTGTAATGTTACAATCGTCACCAAGAGAGGATCAATTGTTACAGAGCTTAGATTCAATTGTAACACTCATTTGTTAGTTGAATTTACACGTTAATTATTATAATTAATCCCGTTTTTAAAATTCTTCCTTAGATATTGAGTGAGGAAGGTGACGAATAGCACAATTTCAGGCAACAGCTCTGAATTTTTTCTCTTTCTATTACTCTTTTAACGGAATGCATATAGACATCATTGAATATACTTCCTATCCTAGTTTTTTGTTTTGCATATTATATAGCATTTTTTTAATTCTAAGAACAGTGTAAATTAGATTAGAGATTGATCCAACAGGATAAACCAATCGTGGGCCGAGACTTCGACTAGAAAGCAAGGCTTTGAACTGAACGATGATAGCAACCGAAAATCAATATACTTATATGTATACGTATATATGTAAATGTAAAACCAACAGATTTTGTCAAAGTGTAACCATTAATGGAAGGTTTTGTTTCTCTTTTTTTTAAATTGTTAACCGAAGTCGTTATACCTTTATTACTTTGATTCATACCTAAAATATAAAGTTTGATTTTGTTCAGCTAAAATTTTTTGTCAGTTGTAACATGTTACAATCGACACTACTGAATTTGTTACAACTGGTCCACCGCTGTTTCATTTTATAAAAAAATTCATAAAATATTAACTATTGTTAAAAAAGCGAAACTACCTATCTGATAAAATTGATCGGGTATTTACTGGAAAAATCAAAAAATTGTTAACGCAATCAAAATTTACGTTTAGCTTATACAAACACATTTAATATTTCTGAGAGAAAACCGCCAAACGGTATTAACTGAAAGTTTTGCCAGTAAAGCACAACATTAAAAGCCACTTTATGATATGTAAGACTCCCCAATAGGATTGACAGATGTCTCGCAAATTTTAAAGTTACAATTGACCCTCTGTTACTACTGACACACCTCTCTCTACTCTTACTCCGAAAAAGATATCAAAATTTTCTTTTGGAATTTACATTAGAAAAATATTCTAAAAATTCGACAAATAAAAATAAGGGCGGGCTTTGTTGGTTTAGTTTTCATTAAAGACAATTATTAATTACATTACTTTTGTAATTTTACCAAAACAAGACATTTGTTTAATAAATAAAGGTTGTAGTTCCAGAGAAGGTAAAACTAAATTAAGAAATAGTAATAATAACGCCTGGGGAAGACATCAATATAAATAAAAGCAGCGAAAACTATAACACCCGCTAAAAAAAAAAGAAAAGAAAAAATACAAAAATATATTTACGATAAACCGTTCGGTTTTTTCTTCAAAAATACATTTTCAATTCTATTTCAGTAGGTGGAATACAAAACTTTGAAAAAACTAAAATTGTTATATGTGTATATGCAGAACTTCTTGTGTACGTATCTCTGGCTCCGTACCGACTGTAGAGTAGCAAAATATCAAAAAAATATTATACAAGTTGAATCGTTGCCAAGTAATAAGGTAAAATTTAAGTTTGTAAATCGAATAATAACTACGTATACTAGCGAAATAGGCAACCAAGGCAAGCATATCCATCCAAGAGAGCAGTGAGCCTGATACTCCGATACTCGGAGCAGGCTCAAAAGTAGTAAAGTTTAGTTAGAAATAACATTTTTATAAAAAGTCATTATGTACAGCAGCGTAAAATTAAAACCCGACACACTCAGAACGATATGTTTGGGTGCTATTTTTTTTTTTTTATTTACTTTATACCTGGGATACTTATACCGGATTTGATAATTATAGTTACAAAAAAATTAAAAGCTTAGTTTGTAACCGGTGGGGGGAGTGCTATAAAAACCCACAATAAAACCAAATTGTAATATACGATATTTCAACATAAGATATTCCAAAATTTTACAAAAAATGACTTTTTGAAAAAAAATGTTACATAACACCTTCATCCACTCATGTCTTTAATTATAAGAATTCTAAAAGCTGTTTACAGAACTCTAGAAAGTTAAAAGCTGTATTTCTTTGCTTTCAAATACATTTAAAATTCAAGTCACAAAAAAATTAATTATAAAAAATAATCTTTAGACAATAGGCGCCCAACGTGAGGCTTGAAAAGTCCTGGGACATACTGTTTGCTGTGAATTTGTGATGTTTGCGTTGTTTTTGGGCTAACTACTAGATTTATAGAAAATTATTTTATAATAAAAAGAGTACCTATTTCATAATAAAAAGTTAAAAAGTGAAATACGGATTTTTGAACCGATGCTCCTCATATGTATGTGTTCCTTGGTTTTATTGTACTACTTTCACAGTTACAACTTTAATCGCAGAATAACGATTTATACCATCCCTGTTTTATAGCCGGGAAAAAATGATTTGAAACATTTAGACACATAAGTATGAAAAAAACAAGCGTAATAAATATGATCAAATGCCATATAATAAAGAAGAAAAATCTGCCTCACAATTTCACTGTGTTCTGATACTTTATTGCACATTTAATGTTTCAGTTTCATTTTACACCACTGTATTTTTAGTTATCTATATATAAATATAGGTCCATACACACTCTATCTAACTGTATATAAAGGGGAATAGAAAGCGGGTTTATAATAGAAGGCTGGTACGTAGATGCATGTATATACATATCTATGATAAAAATAAATATAATCGTATCGTGACACTTGACATTTTATTTATGGTTATTAACAAATTTTCCAAGATAAAAATTACCCCAGTAATTTTATTTAAATTTTTGGCAAATAAACGTTTTATCTTCAAAATATTATAATTCATATCTTCAAATATACATAATAATGTGTTTATAACCAAAAGTTATGCCCAAAAAATATGATCACAAATTATTATTTAAAATATAAGATTATTTTTTCTTATATGTTTTCCTAGTTGTTGAGGTTAGCGTTTTGAAATTACTTTTATCGATTATATTTGTTAACTTTTAAATTGTCCATATCATTCTTTTACTTCGAGAAAAAGAGTTCGAAGTGTTAGATTTTACCTTGTTTAATTTTATTCGGATTATGTTAAAAAATGAGGCTGATAATCCATCTGGGTGACTAGTAAATTGCGTGCATATTCTACGAGAATTTAGATACTTAAGAGGTTAACGTAGTTGATTTTGATGGTTTAGATCCAATAACTTGTTCAACTTGAGGACTGATAAATATTTTGAGAATTTTATTGAGTAGTCGATAGTTCACAGAATATTAGGTGTATTAGATTAGACTGAGAAGTGGGGGTAGCTCTATTACCTGCAAGCACTGCGCGCAACCAGATTGGTTTATAGTGCAGCCCTAATTTTTTTTTTTTTTTACTTTAAACCAAAAATTTCATATCTCGCCGTGTATATTATTTTTAGAGGCGTAAACTCAAATTTTGCGCCCTGGCATGACCCCTAAAGATAGTCCACTTTTTCCCGAAAAATAGAAGTGGCGAGCAAAAAGAGTACCTTTAAGTAACAAATTTCCAAATTCTTCTAATTTCTCATCTCCTCTGTTGCGTCCTTCTTTCCCCTATTGTACCCCTCTTTATGATACGCCCTAGAGCAACTTCTCCATCTGCTCCATTGTAGTTACGTCTCTTGTAGGTACGCGTCTTCAGATTTTATTCGCCCCTTTAGTGTTATTCTGGAAAAGGTGTCAAGATTTTCTTTCAAAATTTACAGAAGAATCTTATCCAGTAGGGGAAGCTTATTTGTTGATTTAAATCTTTTTACTATAAATCACTAATATCGAATAATTAAAAAAAAAATATTCATAACCTTATTCCAACAGTCCCTGTTCTCGCTAACATTCATTTCATATACTGTATAACTGACGGTAACGATACAGGCGGCTGAGAGAGAATGTACTGCGCATATATATTATTTTCCTTGTCACGTAAATATGTATGTACAAAAAATACCGTAATGGACACAAAAATGGTACTGACGTTCAATAATTTTATCTTCAGTATAAGAAGTGAATTCAAAATTAAAATTTTTTATTTAAAAATATTATTTTATATAAAAATCAAATATTAAAACAATGATGAAACAAACGACAAGATAGTAAAACTCCGGATAACTAAACTATTTGCACAACAAAATACAATGGATAATATACCATTCCTTGAGCGTTACTGTACTCTAATTCAAAATGTTTGACTTTTTCTCCCACTATAACTTGTACATGATGCGCAATGGTATCTCAACCGTCTGTATCGTTTACGCCAAGTGTACATATCTATTCGTGTGACGCCCCTGAAGGGGTTAAAACGTTTACTGTGGTGTGTATTCTATTTATTATCAGCTCCATAACAATTTGTAACGCATTTTGTTTTGTGTTTTACAACACCACACAGTATAATAATCGCACAACGACCATTTTAAAGAGAAGAAATAAAATGTTTAAAAAAGAATAAATAATTCTCCATTCTACTATGTACCTACTACGGCACTCCATCCTTTCGACTTTCCATTCTTTTTTTGCCTGTTCTCCACGCTTGTGTGTACTTCAAATTGCGCTTCAATAATTTAAAATGTTCCATTAGAGTATCGCATATCGTATAGATATATATGTATATCTACCGTATGTCACGAGATGAAGGCAGTATTGGATACAGTGTATTAAAATAAGAGATGTATATTTGCAACATAAGATGAAATATTCACCAAATGCGTGTAAGATTAAGTCCGAGTTTGTCAATGACTACAGTCGTTCACAGCTTTTCGGACATCTAAGTACATTTTTTATGGTTTATTATAAAGTAGATAAATATATTTGACAGTGCTACTAGCTACACGTGTGTTACTTGAGGGTTAATTACACGATGGTTTGTTCCCCTACCAGTAAAAAACTTTTAAATCGATCTACTTTTAATTTCATATGTTATCGAGTGCCTGTGAAACATTATTAATGTATGGCGGACTTTTTCCCGTATTTACACACACACCAATATTCATGTATTCACTTGATGTCCAGCTTTTAGCTGATACTTGAACACTCGATTTACTTTGGTATGTATATGACTAATTCATTATCTTAATTAAAATTCACATAGTGTTTGAAAAATTAGCAAAACTGAATCGACTGGGACTCGAACCAGGATCTCTTGGTTGCTAGCCAAGCGCCTTACCAATTAGGCCATCGACCGTTCGTTCGAGTGCCACTCCAATTTTGATAATCAATCAAACACATCCTCTCTTTTAATGCAAGACGCAGTTACATTTTCAATTTCAAATGTTATCGAATGTTACCAATTGGTGTGTGTGTAAATATGGACAAAAGTCCACCATACATTAAGGCCCGATTTACATTAACGCTCTGCTCTCACTCCGATATCACTACGCTCCCGATTCGATATAATCTGGTTGCGTACACATTACAGTGCTGATATCATGCTGGTACCTATTCGTTCTCTATTGACATTATAATGCTGCTCTGGGTACACTTCCAGTTCGGTCTCAGTTCGATACAAATATCTTTTCAATACAACTGAATGCAAGCGGAGTGGAGTGGAATCAAAAAAGTGTTTACACTATAGGTACAAGCCATAACAGGTCTGATATCGCTCCGATAAAATATTACCTGAGTGGTATTGATATTGGAGTGACATTGGAGCGAGACCCAACCGTGACTGATATCGAACCGATATCAGAGCGATGATGTGAATACACTCATTGTTTATTGTGTAAGAATATTTTATCGAACCTGGAGCAGAGCGTTAATGTAAACCGGGCCTAATAATGTTTCACAGGCACTCGATAACATTTGAAATTAAGAATGTAACTGGGTCTCGCATTAAAAGAGAGGATGTGTTTGATTGATTATTAAAATTGGAGTGGCACTCGAACGAACGGTCGGTGGTCTAATTGGTAAAGCGCTTGGCTAGCAACCAAGAGATTCGGGTTCGAGTCCCAGCCGATCCAGTTATGATAATTTTTCAAACACTATGTGAATTTTAATTAAAATCGATCTAGTAATTTTTGAGTTTATTTATTCATTACAGCAATCCCCCGAAGAACACGATTAATTGGTTCCGTGTTCTTTGAAACCGTGTAGTTTGAGACCACCAAAAGATAGGCATTTTTTATTACAAGTGTGAAAATAAAAAAATATAAAAAAAACATGCCGTTTAATTTGCAAGTTATGGGTATTCCAAACATATTGCGACTGTTAAAACCTACTTTTCGTTATCGAAAATTATCGATAACGGTCTACTTATCATAAATTGGTTATAATTGTTTAATTTAAGCTCTATTAGACCCTCTGATTTGGTTACCAATAGAATATTTTCGAAAAAATTAGTTTTCGATACTTTTCGTAGTTACGAAAAATATCGAAAACTAATTTTTTCGAAAATATGCTATTGGTGACTAAATCAATGGAGCTAACAGAGCCTAAAGAAACCAGTTATAATCAATCAATAATAAGCTGCGTGGTATCGATAATTTTCGATAACGAAAAGTAGGTTTTGATAGTTTCAATATGTTCGGAATACCCATAACTTGCTTCGCTTAAGCCTTCAAAAATTTCGTTATTTTTTCGCTACGACGCACCCTTTACGAGATATTTACTATCAAAAGTTTACGTTTACGTCTACGTAAACTTTTGATCGTAAATATCTCGTAAAGGGTGCGTCGTAGCGAAAAAATAACGAAATTTTTGAAGGCTTAAGCGAAGAAAGTTATGGGTATTCCGAACATATTAAGACTGTCAAAACCTACTTTTCGTTATCGAAAATTATCGATGTCGAAAATAACATTTTCAAAATTTAAATATGTAAATTTCTACATATTCTTTATCATTTCTATTATAAAATACTCAAAAATTTTAGTAGTTTTTATTTCCAGCATTTTTCTTTTATAATGACAGATTCAATTTCCACGATTTTTATTCGTGTAAATCGAATCCACATGTGATATACATATTCGTGTACATTGAGGACTGATGTAACTTTATATCAAATATTTAATATGTACTTAAAAATCGTGTTGTTTGAAACCGTGTAATTCGGGGGAAGGGTACCCGTGTTCTTTGAGACCCGTGTTCTTCGAGTACCGTGTTCTTCGGGGGACGCCTGTATTGCATACCGAGCGTTCATAAAGTTCAGGAACAGTTGAAAATCTCAGTTAGTATTGACTCTATCGGAAAATAACCCAGGCAAAAGTTTCATGGGAAGAAATGAGGAACTAGAAAATGACCTCGAATTTGACCTTGAACATGACCTTGACCAAAATTTGGAGGTCAACTTTGTTTTTTTAAATGGAACCCCCTATTTTTGACCTCGGATTCAGAAAGAGCGGGAAATTCTACGTTCAGAACCATATTCATACTTCATATCCCAAAGGTGTGAAGGTCATAAAAACGAAAAAATATGTTGGTTCTCAAGATACTGGTTGGTCAAGATCAAATTCGAGGTTATTTTCTAGTTCCTCATTTCTTCCCATGAAACTTTTGTCCGGGTTATTTTTCGATAAAGTCAATATTAATTGAGATTCTGCGGAACTTTTGCAGAGCTGTTCCGGAACTTTATGAAAGCTCGGTATAAACAAACAAGCTCTTTCAATATTAGAATATGAATTGTACTATAGATAAGGTAGTCAATGTTGATTATGTTTTGTCTCAATGTTGCAAAAAGAAACATGACAACATGTCTGTTGGACACAATTATGGTGGACTGTTAATATTCATTTGTTATGTATACATGTTGAACACATGTCTAGATAATTCATGTACATAAATGTTGAACAACACAGTCACTTCACATGTGACTGCCCCAGTACCGTCACCGCCACCGCTGCACTCCACCATCCCGTCCCCCAGAAATGTCCATCCACAAACCAACAAACTGCCGCCCTTTTGTTCACCCGCATATGTGTATATGTTTGTTACATATAAGGGCTCTCTGATGTTTCCGGTGCGCAACTGTATCCAATCACGCAACAATTTACTATTATAGAATGTTCGGGATGAACGTATTGGATACATTGTGTACCGAAAATTAGGATTGATGCTTGCAGCTACGAAAATTTTCAGTGTTTTTCTGATTCGTTAAGACGGTGCGGTGATGCTCTAGTGCGGGCAGCGTTTCCCAAACTTCTCTGATTGTGGAACACTTTTTGAGATACAAAATTTTTTGTAAATTTCTGTGTAAATTTATTACGCGCGTGATTTAAACCAATTTGTTTTATAACAACAGTGGGGATTCATGTTCGCCTTCAAAACTTTTTTTACACTTTATACAAACTATGTACCGTAAAACCGTCTAGACCCGGACACTTTTTTATATTTTTTGGTATAATTTTATGCTTATACATGTTTCCTTCATAGATATCCACCACTAAAGGAATTACCATTAGAAAGAGTGTATTTGTTATATCCCTGACCCATTTGTTTCATTATAAGTAAAAATAAAAAAAATTAAAAATAAGTAGTAAGTGTCCGAGTCTACACCCCAAATCCATCTTGACCCGGACACTTACTTATATAATGTAATGACATGCAAACTAACCTCTCCCGTCGGGGTTAGGACAGTGTTTTATATCGCCTGATGTCTTTGAACCTGTCAAAGACTTCAAAATATCTTGTGGGAAGGGAGAGGGGACCTTACCTCTCTATGAAGTAAACATACAATATGACACCAGAAGGAGGCATAAACCGCGCAATTCTGGCGGGAATATAACGTATGGATAGTGGAAGTTACAGCCAGTGCGAATCGCGGCCATAGTGTAATAAACTGATGTGTCCGGGTCTAAGCGGATATATGTATATAGCATGTATTTTTTATATATACATCGAATATAACTTCAAACATCATTAAATGATGCGCGATAAAATTCTGAACACATACATATCAAAATTAAAACAGTACCTATGAAAATTATGACGAAAATTACATGTCTAAGTTAGACACACATTTTATTTCTTTGAAAAAATGAAGAATAGTAATCCTGTAAAATGAGATAGTAAAAGTTGAAATCCGTAGTTTTTATTGATACAGCTGTTTAGGGAATGTTTTTCTCTCTCTATTGACGTCAAGAACAAATGTTTATTGTAGCAGGTTAATGTAGAAACTACTTACTTTGAAGATTGGTGCAAAGTGTCCGAGTCTAGATCCCCTGTCCGGGTCTAGACGGTTTTACGGTACTTACATTACAATTTATTGGTTAATCGGTGGAAATTCGGTGCCCACGATTGCGGCCGCAGTTTTTATCTGAAAACAAAATCAAAAGGATTATTAATCTGTAGGTAAGCCGCTATGTTCCTAAGGGGAGCTTTTTTTTGAAATCTTCCTATTTTTTCGCACGGAAAACTGTAAAAAAAATTTTGTAATTTTTATTAAAACCGCCGCCATTTTTTAAAATTTCAAAAAAAAAGTTCCCATAGGATCATAGCGGCTTACCTACAGATTGATAATCCATTTGATTTTTTTTTTTTTTGCAGATAAAAACTGCGGCTGCAATTGTGGGCACCGAATTTCGGCCTTTTTTAAGGGCACTTTTTCCAAAAGATTATAATAGTTATAAAAAATAAATAAAAATAAATAAAAAAAAAATATTTTTGTATTGTTAAATAGTGGTATTAATCGTAAAGAAAAATTCATCCCCATTCCCCCATCCTATCCATCCGAAAAAAATTGCGAAAATTGACTATTTTTCGGAAAATTACACTGCGATGGTACCTTAAAATCGTCTCACTACTTATTTCCCTAATTTTTTTTTTTAAATGTTTCTTTAAATTCATCTTCAGTTTTTTGCGAAACACTAGTGGAAACGCTCTATAGTGGAAAAGATAAAGAAAAATATAAAATCTAACGTTTATAGTTTCTCCTTTTATAACTTTCCTAATTAGAATAACCTTGCACTGTATGTGATTTCATGCTCGAATATTAAAAGACAAAAGATATAATTAGGTAGAATCAAGTTCAAGGATAACACTAATTTTCTTTACTTTTAAATGTATTACTTTAATGACCCATATTACACAGACTACATAATATTATCATATACAGATACAATACAGGACCCTATATTATCTATCTTTGTTTGTCATCTATGACTAATCCAATCTTTCAGGTATGTCCATTATCAACAAATAATTGTTAATATGAAGTAATAAAATAAAAGAAATCAAATTATTAATATTATTACATTATCCAATACAAAATAAATATAAAAAAAAAATATGAACTATGTTAAATTAAAATTCAACTAATCGAATTAAATAAAATTTTTATAAACTAAACTAATACAATAGGTATCATAAATAAGTTAATAATACTAATGAAAACTAAACTGTCAAAAAAACAATAATCTAACTTTTATTAAAGACTAAATTAATAAAATTAAACTTAAAATTCAAATTACTATTCACAATAAGAAATATATTATCGAAAATAATATATATTAAAAATAGTTAATTAAAACGAAACTATCAATTTAATAAATAAATAAAAAATTTAATAAATAAATAAAAAATTTAATAAAAAAAAATAAGTTATATTATTGAATTATTCTGAACTGAATCGCTGGAGAACACAAAACACAATGACGGATATTTACAATATGTTGGTCATCCTTGGGTTGCAATATCCCCAGACATAATGTGTTCATATATTTTTTGGGAATACCATTTCTTTATACATAGTACCTAAATACTATTAACTATTCTGTGTTAATAGTATACTATTTGTGTAACATCCTGTATCGGAGCATGTAATAGACAAGTTAAAAAAAATCACCTTTAATGTAATTTACAGTTACATGACAAAATTAATTACACAACATATAAATATCAAATCACCACTAGCTTATATAAATATTCTACACGCACATCATAAAGTACAGGAGTACTAGCGAACAGTTTCTGGTGAGCATGAAAGTAAGTACCTATATGTTTGAAATAAATAATCTAAACGCAAATAAATAAATGTACATAAGTATGCGCAGATTATACTCCTTAAGACCTCAAGTTTAAACTATTTCGAACTTTTAAATAAAAAAAGATATGCACTAATACCGATAGAAGTCGATTTTATCCTAGGGGAGTGGAGACCTTGTGTAATTGAGCTTTTTTTCTAGATTTTCTTTTTGCAGAAATGGCAAACTTTATTGAATAATTCCATCATATTATGGACAATTTTGATAATATAAAACCCCCATATTCCATTCGTTACCAATTTAAAAAATAACTGCATATTCTTTGCGACCATAATCTTTATTTAAAAGAAAAAAATTATTTTTCTATGGAATTATCTATGCGTTTGCAAATAAGGCTTGTATACCTAATGCCACATGGAGAGAAAAATCATATAATTTTTGCAGATAAAATTTCAGAAAAATTACCATGCTCTCTTATAATGCGTGCGCGATCGACGACCAAAATAAAAATTATGTGCTAGCATGGTAAAATTTAATGTGCTAACACAACTTTTATCACACTCTTATGCATATATGTTATAGTTTAATTCTTGTTGTCGTACTCTTTCATTTGCGCATCTGACCGGCAACCTTATGTTGCTTGGGCTGTACCTGTTAAAACTTCTAAGATGCCCGATCTTTTTCGACTTTCAATTCTTTATGATGCATACAAAAATGATTGCCAACAATATATTCTAATACTAATGATAGTGAAGTAACAAAATGATGAATTAAACGGTGACATCCCCGTCCTCTAAGACAGTGTAATGAATGCTGCTTGCTGCTTGTAAGACTCTAATAAATCAAGGTGCTTGGTCCGACCCGTCCGACCAAGTTGGTCGTCCACACCTATGGTTGGCTATGTGACTTGCTATGAGTGAGGTACATTTCAACAGCGTTCACAACACACACAACCTTCTTTCTCTTTTTTAGGATTTCGTAGAACATCTATCTACGAAATTCTTATGTCTTCGCACTTTCCTCAGAATAGTCCTCTGTCAACTCGCACTTCACGAACATTTTATTTTTCTAATGACATAAGCTCTCGCTTGCATGCAGTAATTAGGGTTTATTTATAATAATAAAAAAAACATATTTAAACCAGTAATATATTCGAATTTATTGCTAGTTATTTAATAATTTAACTCATATTCATTAATTTTTACATTCATTCGTCTTTTTGTTATTTTAAAAGCATTTTTTTAATTATCGGAATGTAAAGTAAATGAAAAAAAAATATTGGCACCCATGGTTGTCATATGAAATGGATATTTATGTATAATTTACAGAATACTTAAATATTCTTTTCTCTTTCTCTGTTGTTTATAAACATGTGTATATATACATCTCTTTTTATCAGATTTATCTTAATTCAAAAGGATATTTTGATTTCAGAACAGCTAGTGTCATCTCTGTTCGAATTTATAAACTATAATACAGGCGATTTCAAAAGATTAACATATTTTTTTATATTTTTTCAAATAAATTTATATTTTACAGTTAATTACGGGTAAATTGACTATTCATACATGTGTGTATTATAAAAGTATGTATTATAAAAGAGAAATAAATTAAGTTTAGAGAAAAGAGAAATAAATTAAAAATAAAAATAATTTTATTCGGAGATTAAACTGACAGATTTGTATCATAGAGATATAATTTGTTCATATTTTCTCTATTTTATTTTTAGTTTACAAGTTTTGGTTAAAAAGCCACGTGTGATTTAAATATACATATTCGAATTTTACTTTTGTAAACAGTTTGTTTTAAAAAAATTTATCACAGGCTTGAAATTGTTTAAAATAAAACATGAATTCTTAGGTATTGTTATTAATTACTGATTATAAAAACGTGGTAAGTAAAATGATATATTTTACATATATTATTATTTTTTCATTTATTTTGTACTAGGTATAACTTTAGAAATAAAAATGTCATCTATATCTCCGGGTTAATTCTGTGAGCAGAATCTATTTCATCTGATTGGTCAACATCAGAAGACGAGGTAAAAAACATTTGCATTCCTCGGGCACGTCAATGTATTCTACGAAGTTGAATTTAAAATGCGTTTTCGTTTGACAAAAGCTGTTCGCTTCACAAAAATTCAGTTATCAGGTGACTAAAATGCAGAAACATTTAGAAATACAAAATGTTATTTTTCAATAAATGTTTAGGTTGTGTGTGGTACACAATTAAAAATTATGAACGTGGTTGCACGCTGGTCAGGTTCCACTCACGACAGCCACATTTTTGATGCATCGTTAATTAAAGCCCAATTCGAAAATAATGAATTTAATAATAAATATCTGTTAGGAAATAGTGCATACGCTTACAGACGATATTTATTGGCCCCGCTTTTACGCCCAAGGGAGCTACCAGTTAGCTGTTGTGCAAGACATTTCCATCCCCATGTCCCAGATGTCAGTAAGCCGAAGTATAGACAGGGTTACGAGGGCAATCAATGATGTAATATGTCCGCGGAAAATTAACTTTTCTTTGGCGCCAAGGGAAATTGCAAATGCTAGGGCAAGGTATGTATAATTTAAAGAATTTACCACTCGGTTATAAACTTTTCATTTGTTTGAATTGATAAATATTTGCATTTTTGTAGATTTTATGAAAAATACGGATTTCCCGGGGTAATTGCTGTAATTGATGGTACACACGTCGCTATTAATGCACCACTAGCGAGTCATACTGTATTCCCGGAGCATATTATATTAGGGTGTGCCAAAAAAAGTTTTTTTCTCGCTCTCCGCTCAAAATATCGTAGGATATGTCTAAACAAACATCCTCACCAAAGAGCAGCTCAAAATTCCAATTTTTAGAGGTGCATCATCGAACCTAAAGTTTTCCCATTTAAATAACACAGGAAAAACGATTTTTTATATTATTTACTCCTGCAAACTATGAAGAAATTATTTTTCCATAAAATGAATCAAAGCACCTTATTAAGCATTAAATTGTGGACAAAAAATTTCATTGAGTCAAATTTCTATCACCAATATTTCACTTTCTACAGAGCCTTAAAATTTAAGTTTCTTGAAATTTTACTTTTTTTACATTTTTAAGCTAAACTATTAAAGATAGGACAAAAAGTTAAATGACAGTTTTGTAATCCAACTGACACTTTACAAAAAAGTTCCTTACAAATTTTTCGTATTACAAGTAGTTACAAAGTTACAGACCCTCAAAGTTTATTTTACTTATTTTTCTCCAGAAAGGAAATTCAGCTATTACAGCTGGTGTCATGAAAAATCTGAACCTAAGATTATGACAGAAACTTGTTTTGAGACCTCGAGAAACCAAAAATGACCTTCATTAAAATTTCTTTTCGATGGTGTAAAAAAAAATTGAAAAATTTTTGAAATTTGGCCAATTTTTGCAAAAAATACTAAAAATGGCGAAAAATGGCCAAAATTTTGACTTCCAAAAATCGGACATATATATCCAAATTTTAATGAAGGTCATTTTTGGTTTCTCGAGGTCTCAAATAAGTTTTTCATTCTTATTCGCTCCAACATATTTTTAACGAAAATGTTATTTCACTATTTTTTTAAAAAATTTTTTTATTATACATTCCAACAAAACCAAAACTAAAAAATTTAAAAAAATTTTGTTATCAAATTCAATATTATTGTTAAAACAATATTAGTCATTTAGAAGTACTACATTGTAAATAATTATTTGTATTTGTAGCCACTGGAGAAGGTATAAAATATATCGAAAAATTTTTGGAACAAAATAAAGAAACAATTTATTCTACGGAAGAAAGTCGGAGTATTATTTCTAATCCTTCATCTCCTTGGATAAATTAGTAATAAATTATTTGGGAACTTAGGTTTAAAAAATTTTCAAATAATATTTAAGCAATTTATTGTTTACTAAAATAAACGTTAAATAACATTTTCTTTTTTTCAAAAAATAAATATACATAAACCAGAGAATAAACTGCATACATATTTGACATTTCAAATTACATATACATGAATATATATATATATATAATATATATATATATATATATATATATATATATATATATATATATATATATATATATAGGGCCAATTCGTATCGGCGTAAGCCAAAGTCCCTTGTTCTTATTTTTAATCACATTACACTTGTTTTGAAGCGCACTTGGCTTGCTTTTGAGATATTTGTATACTCCTATCTCACTTTCCATGTTCTAGACCAGGGGTGGCCAACCCAAATGATCTTGCGGGCCACTTTGGAAGCACATCATAATTCCACGGGCCGCATACAAAATGATGTGTTCCCATATATTATGTATTTTTTTAATACATTGGTTTTCACTACCTTGGTCATTATAAAATAAATATATTTTGTATAAGTGTGATGAATCTTGCGGGCCAAAAAAAGTTCAAGGTGGGCCATATGCGGCCCGCGGGGCGCGGGTTGGCGACCCCTGTTCTAGACTTTCTAGAGAGAAGGTTCAAGTATTAACGTTCGGTATACATCGTATACTGTATACGATGTATACCGAACGTTAATACTTGACCCTTCTCTCTATAACCTGGAAAGTGAGACAGGAATATACAAATATCTCAAAAGCAAGCCAAGTGCGCTTCAAAACAAGTGTAATGTGATTAAAAATAAAAGCAAGCGACTTTGGCTTACGCCGATATGAAATGGCCCATTTCAAAGGTTTGTTGTAAAA
The DNA here is from genome assembly GCA_035578155.1 of Brachynemurus nebulosus. Taxonomy (NCBI): domain Eukaryota; kingdom Metazoa; phylum Arthropoda; class Insecta; order Neuroptera; family Myrmeleontidae; genus Brachynemurus; species Brachynemurus nebulosus. Next base: position 18,130,191 of record JAPWDM010000001.1, on the reverse strand, counting down.
TTCTTTTAATTTTAAAAATATATAGGTAACTATAACTATACGGGTTATATAATACATAATAATTATTTAAGAATATTTTTGTTCCAATTTTTTTTCCTTATCTTTTATTTATAAGAGATATAAAATTTATTATAGGGATTCTATATAAATGTAGAGTCCCTATAATAAAAATAGAGTCGTGACATGTCAGCCATTTTCTATCCGAAACAAAGCGGAAAGCTTCAAAATTAATTATCACATATTTGAGTAAATGTTTTTGAATACATAATTATTGTTAATAAGTTATGAATTTATGAACAATTAAAAAATTTTAATTTAATTATTCTTTTTAGGTTAAACTAAATGATTTTTGTCAATATTTAATTTATTTCCAATTTATTTTACGCAAACTTGGGACAGAAAATACCGGAACCAATCAGCATTCCGCACACATGTCACGACTCTAATGCTCTAATGTAGAGTGCCTACAATAAATAGAGTGGTGACATGTGTGCTGAATGCTGATTGATTCCGGCATATTCTATGCAAAGTTTGCGTAAAATACATTGGAAATAAATTAAATGTTAACAAAAACCATTTAGTTTAATTTAGAAAGAATAATTAAATTAAAAATTTTTAATTGTTCATTAATTCATAACTTATTATGGTTCATTTCACTTAAATTTAACCATGCTTCATCACTTTGAATTTAAATAATTTCCGTTTTCTTGCTTTATCTCTTTCATTATTGCATTTACGTAAATTTTAGATTTGCAGTTTGTTTTTAGAAAAGAATAAAAGATTGATTTGCTTCGAATATAAGAATTATTTAATTTTTTAACGATAACTCATGATCAGTTGTATTTGAAATGAGGTATAACAATAATTATGCACTCAAAAATACTTACTCAAACATCTGATAATTAATTTTGAAGCTTCCCGCTCTGTTTTGGATAGAACATGGACGACATGTCACGACTCTATTTATTATAGGGACTCTACTCTAATGTAGATTATACTGCCATCTAGTATATAATAGCAAAATAACACTCAGTCGGTAATTCTATCTTTTATTTAATAACTAATAAGTAATAACGGTGCCGCAACTAAATAATTGTGGACAAATAACCGCAACCAAATAACCGTGGACAAAATAACTGAATGACAAGATAAACTTAGACAAAATAACTGTGGACAAAATAACCGAACGACAAAATAACCGAACAACCAAATAAACATCGTTAATTATTATTTTGAGTTAGGGTACATGCGGCTGTGATATGACTAAGATTTTCTTTGCTCCCAATATAGAAAAGATGGCTAAATTGCATTAGACCTTAGATGTTGGTATTTAAACTATTGCATTTAAAAACGAACGTTAATGGGTGAAAACTATTGTATTTAAAAAGCTAAGCTTGGGAAACATTATTTTGAAAAATCAAATAGTAGATGATATAATACCCCTGTCGCAGCATCCTGCATAACATAGCGAATTTCTGTTTATAAAAATTAGTTTTTCTCGGAAAATAATTGACATAGAACAATAGCTTAAAGAGCTTTTTTTTTGTAATTTTTTCTCCTCTTTTAAAAGGTGTAAATAAATTTAGCAAAAATTTGTGAATAAGTGAAAATTTTGGCAAAAAACTAATTTTTTACAAGATCAAAAACCATGTTCCTGGCATCCGACGTGTCTGGCTGAAGAACTCATCCAAGGGTTTGGGACTTCCAATGTTTTCACCAAATTTCGTAAATATTAGATACTTCGTTCGAGAGTTATCGCGCGGACACATATATACATATCGCGCCTTTTCTGTCCCAATCTCGTATCTGAATAGTCCCAAGTTTTGGACACACAAAAAAACGTATTTAAATCTGTGTTTTCATCACAATGAACTTAAGATTTATGCTAATTACACCCTCTGATGTTGGCTACCTATATATTATATAAATATATACAGATAAGTATATATATATATATATATATATATATATATATATATATATATATATATATATATATAAATCCAGTATATAATATGTTTTTTGTATGTAATTTTTGATATACGAGATTCGGACGGACAACGCGCGATATGTATATATATATATATATATATATATATATATATATATATATATATATATATATATATATATATATATATATATATGCAAATTTTAGTGAATCGGTTTCTAGGGACCTTAAAACAAATTTCTGCCATAGTCCCGGGTTCAAGTCGCGTCATGATAGTGGCTGTAATAGCTGAATTCCATTTTGGAAATTCGCTAAAAACTAGGTAGTAAGATTAGAAGTTAGTTAGGTTAAGGATATAAGTTTTTTTTTCAAATTTTAGGTAGATGATATAAAAACTAGGTGGTGAGGTTAGTTAAGGTTAGGTTAGTTTATTTTTGCATATATGTAGTATACATATATAGCCAAATGGATATGAAAAAAACGTCCCAATATCACGGTGCAGATTTGGAAGTATTTTGTTCGTTTTTCGCAAATGCGACTTTTTAATATGAACCAATCTGAACAGTAAACACGGTAAACACTAATTGATGCATCTGCGCAAAACAACTGAAGTGCCTCTACCCAATGTCTATCCGTCTCACTTCATCGGAACCACTGCCTCTTATAGGGATTGGCCATATAGTTATAATACATATATGTATTTTTGACAATATGCTTCGACTTTGATATAAAAACTAATTATGTTAAGGTTATAGATGGTGACGTTAGTTAAGGTTATGCTCCTTCCTTTCTTTTTCTTATTTCTAAAATTTATAATTTTTTTTTTTCATCAGCTTTTCTTCTGTAGGAAAAATTGTAGTGATTTATATTTCGCTTTTTTAAATTTATCTAAAATGTACATAACCTTTATCTTTGGGCTTTTAATTCTGCAGTAGCTCTTTTAAATTTATCTTATATGTACCTACATAATCTTTATCTTTAAACATTTTTAATCCTCGTCCTCCAATCTCTGTCAGGCATTAAAAAGTTACAGGTTAATTTTAATATTAACGTGTTGATGGTCATAACCTGCTATGATGGAACACCCAATTGGTATATATATATATATATATATATATATATATATATATATATATATATATATATATATATATATATATATATATATATATATATATGTATATACATATATATATATGTGTGTGTGTAATTGTTGGCACGGTACAGCGTTGTGTCACAGTTAGTCAGTTTATCTTGATGTTGTACAAATTCAAAAAATATTTTATCTCGGATACTGAACTACGAAATCCTGCCTTAATGCGTGTCCAACACGCACTTGGCGAATTTTATTTCTTTCTACTATTAGCAGATAGCATTTCAAATATTATAATACAGCATGGTAATTTTTGTAAGAAAAACAATTAAAAAATATTTTTTTGTTTGCAATGGAACTTTTTACTGTACTGTTTTACAAATTTTACGGAACTAATATTACGGAAACAATATTCTATCCTTTAAATTTTCTATGATTAATTATAATTTTTATATTTTTACCGTACAAAATTGAATAGGTTCACCTTTTACACGTCGATTGTATTACTTAGCACAGTAATTTTATATGAATTTTCTCTCCGTGCAGAGACTGTATTTTTTTTATTAAGAGATGACGGGTAACAGAAACGGACGGATAATCGAATAGTGGTTAATCAGAGGTCTACTATATATCCCATTGCGTGCCAAAATAGTTTCATTATTATTGTTACATACCAAAAGATGTTTCTGGAAATGTAATTTTTACAACTGGTGGAAACTCTCACTTAATAATTACGAGATCGATTTTTTTTAAATTTTTTATCCAGTATACTTTATATTATTACCTTCTATATGAGCCAAACTTATATGTCAATATCCGTATAAAAGTATTTTTTTTAATGCAAAAAATTTCATGGATGTTTAATTTTTTTTAAATCTTATACAAGTTCTTCAATTTTTACCTGCGCCGCAAATAATTTCCTGAACGGTATTTTTTACTTTTTTGCGCTCTTAATGCATTCTACTTACTACTAGCTAGCGTTCTACTAACTACTTATTGCTCAACGGTCCGGTGTAAACGAGGTATTAAATGAAACAACAGCTCATTGTACTTCACTACAATATAAAATTTTTGTAATAAAAATTTTAATAAAAATTTTTAATCTTTAAAAAAATTAGATAAGTAATGCATATTAAAAATAAAAATAAAAATTTATTTAATATTTTTAATCTTTTGTCACCACTATATAAATATTTACCCAGCTATAATTTGTACACTATTCATAAACTTCACATATTATTCAGTATACCCACCAGTGTTCGTGAAAACTGAAAACTAAAGTACAAATTCACATGAAAACCTCACCACGAAACAGTCATAAAGATGTCTTGTTAATATTTTTATACCGTGTTATACAAAAATGTTTAAAAAAGATAAATAAATGAACTCAGAAATGATCATACCCATGACGGGTTTCAAAATAAGGCCAACAATTTCATTTCTGGTAATTTTCTCATTTTAAGACACTAATGTTTTATAAATCCTTCATATTAAAATATTTAATATTATCTCATAAACCACAATGAATATAAAGGAGCAGTTAACAAAGGACATCCTATATTATTTACCTTTATTAATTTTTATTAAGACATCATCGTCTTATAACGATATCGTGTAAATTACTCTGCACCGACGTTGGATCGTAACATAACTAACTAATAACCTATTACTCGAATATAGTTGTTCAAGCGATTTCAGTGCCTTCACGTTTTAAACTACTCATATTGGTTTTTTTTTAACCTTATTCTAATATTCTATGAGTAAATTCACTGTTAGCATAACATGTAATGTAGAAGTTATGTAACAGAAAAGAAAAGAGAAAAGAAAAAGTATGACATGAAGAAATATAAATAAAGAAAGAAAGATATTGAATAATTAATTTAAAAGACTGGATATGTATATATATACGAGTAAGAAATAAGGCACAAATGATTATTTGTATATTTAAAAATTTTAAAGGGAGGAAAGAGCTACAGTAACGCAGTAATTTACACTCGTTTAACGTACCGGTATTTAATTGGATTCTGCGATTCGAATCCCAGTTACTGAGATTGTATTCCAAGTCAAAATTCTAAAGATTGTGATTAACGTAAAAGCCCCCATTACCTAACACTATTTTTAGGTATTTCATTAAACTGGCTTATAAGTATCATAGAGTGACATCTAGTAATACATAGAATGTCAAAGTAGGAAACACGGAATGGTTTAAATATTCGATAAAATAAACCACCAAAATACTGTATTTTCTTTCGCCATCTATGTATTTTGTAAAGTTCTAATCAATTTTAAACTAACTTATCAAAATGGCGACAATTTTTCATTATTAATAAAATTTTGCAACTTCAAATGGAAATTTTTTTATTTACCAATTGATGATACGCTCCGAAATAAGAAAAATATTAAAAATTTTACGATTTTAAAGCAGTAAGTAAATATTTTAGACTCAAAAAGAAATTAAAACTATTTATTATATAAATTTTTGGCCATTTTACGTACATGATTTTACTTACATACACGGAGAGAAAATTCCTATAAAAATTACTGTGCTCAGCACTACAATCGACGTTTAAAGGACGAACATATTAAATTCTGTAAGGTAAAAATATAAAGATTATAATTAATCATAAAAAATTTAAAGGATGGAATGTTCTTTTCGTAATATTATCTCCGTAAAATTTGTAAAACAGCACAGTAAAAAGTTCCATTACCGACAAAAAAATAATTTTTAATTGTGTTTATTAAAAAAATTTCCATGCTAACATGCTAATAATAGAAAGAAAAAAAACAGAAAGAAGGTTGGTTGTGTTGGGATCGCTCTAATGAAAAGTACCTCAATCAGCGAGTTACATGGGTTACATACGAACCATATAGGTGTGGACTGTGGAAGAAACTTTGTCAGACAGCTCGCACCAAGCACCTTGATACAGCTACTTGTCAGTTGCTTTTACACTCTCTTAGGATGATGTCATCGTTTAATTCATCTTTTTGTTATTTACCTATCTTTAGTATATGTATTAGAATTATATTGTTGGCCATCATTTTTGTATACATGTTTTTACAGGTACAGTGCAACCAATATAAGGTCGAGAGTCAGATGCGCAAATGAAAGAGTACGACAACAAGAATTAAACTATAATATACATGCATAAGAGTGTGATAAAAGTTGTGTTAGCACCATATTAAATTTTACCATGCTAGCACATATTTTTTATTTTGGTCGACAATCGCGCACGGATTATAGGGGAGCATAGTAATTTTTCTGAAATTTTCTCTACAAAAATTATAGGATTTTTCTCTCCGTGTACAAAGGTCATACCTGTATTTCATAGAAATGCACATCTATATATATATATATATATATATATATATATATATATATATATATATATATATATATATATATATATATAAGTATATATATATATATATATATATATAAATCATATTTAAACCAAATAAATGAGTGACTTAGCTCTTATAATCTCTTAACTGGACTAATAAAAATTATTTGTATAGTTTTAATGCGCTAACTTCGAAACTTAACTGGAAAATGTTGAAATTTATAATGCATGCGTTTCTATGAATAAGCATTGATCTTGAAATTTATTCCTACAGGGCCTGTAAAGGACTCATGATAACAATTCGCTCGAGGGATAAAAAAAAAACACTTTCGTCCTGTAGCGTAGGTATATATTATTTCTTACAATCCCAAATAACTTAAAATTATAAAATTAAAGAAAAAATTGTCTAAAATAATATTATATCAAGTACCTATACTTTGGATAAATCAGTCAAATTGTACAATACAATATAACTATGTTTGTCTTTATCGATAAGTTTGAATTTGTTTATTATTTTCAGTGATACACAATTATTTTAAATTATCTAGCAACGCTATTTAATTTAAGTTACATTTCGCTTGCTGATTGGTAATGTACTCCGTAAATGCTGCTTCTTAATTGGCTTCATTGCGGGAGCAAAAATATTTTTAGTCCCTTGGGACTAAAAGTGGCATTTTACTCCCTGTTATGAGTTTTACTCCCGGAATTGCAAAAAAATAAGTATACACTGTTACACACTTTTAATTTTAATTTTTTCATCGTAAAAATTGAAAAATAATTTTTCAGTTATACAACAAAATTATAGATTTTGTTAGGTATTTCTATGGCTTCGATTCAAATCAAATAAGCCTAGAAATAGTTTTAATATGCTCGACTCTCGTCCAAGTTACGATCATTTCTATACCTAACTTGATTTTGGTTAGACAATCTTCCTATCCGATTGCAAAATTTGTTTGTCCTCTTAATTCACTCATAATCTCTTATGTCAATAGAACTGATCATTGTTATTAATACAACCTCAGACCACATTACAATGTAATGTAATTTATTATAGTCAAACATAAAGATAAAGCATGTGTTGTCTCTTTATCCATATTGTGTGTGCTCATTTCAGACAGAGCTTTCAATACCCTTTGTATTTGACTATAAGCTCTGTGTTAAGTATCGACAGACAGACATACATGTATGTGTACATTACCATATAATATCGTCTATAGTTTGTAATTCAACTTTACATAAGTGATAACTATTTATCAAAACTTTCGATAATACCATAAAATAAATACTCGTGAAAAATGATTGGAATCAACAATATCTGATCAAATATAACCATTTTCATAGAAAATAATTATTAATTATTTTTATGCAACAAGTTGCGAAATGAAGGAGTTTTTTTTTGCCATGAGCAGTACAGTTATCCAACGAGGCTTGTCGAGTTGGACAATTATGACGAGTAACAAAAATATAGTAGGGTAGAGCGGGGCTAGTTGAGCATAGATGTAAGTTAAATACATTAAATGGCGGATAGAAGCGGGCCGGAGAGGGGAACTCATTACACGACTGCCAGTTGCAACTGTCGATCGAGTGATGTATGCACACGCTTTATTTATTTTGCGTATAAAAAGTAAAAAACTTTTGTTTCTGAATATTTCTTGTATACGAGACAATTATTATCTATGTTAAATCAAACAAGTGTTAAACTTTATTTATTATATTTTTGATATCTAGAAAGGATTTGGTTCTAATTCAAACAGTTTTTTCATAACCTCACTTTTGTTTCAAATTATTCACCTGAGTGGGGTAAGTTGAGCAATAGAACTTTCGTTTGCATTAATTGTAACAGTGACAATGATGATGAAGTTCTTAATATGAATCGGTGAGATCTAAAAGGATAACATTCCGTTTGGTTTGTTTTTGGGTATTAAAAACAAAAACCTTTTTGGAAGCTTACCTTCTTTTTTTAGCCTTATACAATTAATTAGTAATTTGCAGTGCTAGATTCATTTGACCAGTAAATGCATTTATTACGTTATTTTTAACTACAATAAATGAGTTAGTTTTCTACCTTTACTTTGAAACAGTAAAAATTGGAATGTTATCCTTTTAGATCTCACCGATTCATATCTACTTAATGTTTCTCTTTTAATTTAAATTCTTTTAAAAAACTTAAATGTTAAAGTCTGACATTAAGTGGAAAGACTGAGTAGATACCAAATATTAAGTTTAAGATTTTGGTTTAAATATTAACTTGAAGTTGATTTTTTGATAATTTTTTTTTTTCGGTATTTAATATCCAAAGAAAATTCTTTTTTGTTTCACTACTATGTCACTAAAGCATTACAAATAAAAGACTGATTTTCAAATAATCATTTTATGTCTGATAAACATCTAAGGCATGGTTTGACTACATTTTCTAACTGCTCAATTTACCCTGTACCCTTGCTCAGCTTACCGCACCTATGGGGTACATTGAGCATGTCGGACTTCCTTCACTTAAACAGCTGTATCTTTTAAATGTTAATTGTTAGAAAAATGTTACTATGGGGATTTTGGAAAAGGAAGAAATTACCTACACATCAGTATGCATAACAATAAATTTGTACTTACGGTTGAGAAGCTATGACCGATTAAGTGAAAAATTATTGCTCAACTAGCTCCGCCCTACCCTACTTTACACGAGCTGTATATAATATATTTTGCAATTTTAAACTAAAATAAAAAAAAAATGGAAAAATTGTGTCAAATTATTTATAGTATGTTGTGAAAAGTATCTACTATTTTTCATGCGTGCCCGGGCTTGAAAAGGGGGCTTGTAGCTATCGGTAGGAGGCCCGGGAAAAGAAATTTAAAAAAAAAAGGTTTTTTTGTTCGTTTATTTTTTTAGAGAAATTTTTTCAAAAAAAATGTTTATTCCCAGGGCCCTCTATTTCTCTCCACGCCCCTGTTAACCTGTTATTTGTTGTAACGACAATATCAGAAAATAGAATGGTAATTGTTGTTTGCGCTCAAGTTACCTACTATGTAAACGCTAACTTACAATTCTGAAAAATGGCTGAAAAAATATGTTACCCTAATACTAATATGAAATGTATAATTATGATTTTAATATTGTCAAAAAATATTTGGTAGAAAAATGCACATCCCAGAAGCAGTTTTTAATAAAACTATTAGATACATGTATACTAGAGACGCCCATAATACCGCAATGGTTGCGTAATAAGCTACACAGAAAAAAAAACTCACTGTATATTATTACAAAAACGTGAATTAATATTACAAAATTTTTACTCCAATAGAACCGTTTAGTAATATTACAAAACCACTTTTATTAAAAATCTGAGTACTAAAAGGTTCTATTAATTCAGAATAATTTTTGTAATTATCACAAAGACTAATTATTTTTGTGAATAAAACTCAACGTATGTTTTGTTGAACATTTAATAAACTTTGTTATAATTACCAAATGGAATTTGTAATTGGTATGATTTATTTATTAATAAATACTAAATTTTATAGTAAATTTTACTACATTTTTTTGTTGTACTTACAAATAACCCCGGTAAATATTATTAAGGATATTTGTGAAGGAAAGGAACTTTTTGGATATACTTTGATAATTAATGTAAAAAACAAAACAGATGTGACTATAAAATATGTACAAAATTCAAACGTCACATCTATTTTACACAGCATTACATTAATTATCAAAGTACATCCAGTTAGTACCTGTAAAATAAGAAAAATTTTATTTTATATAAATGAATTTATTAATTAATTAATACAAAAAAATAAAAAGTTATGTTAAAATGTATTAACTTACAGGAGGTATGGCAAGTGTTTTAGAAATAATTCTAACATATTTTTATATTCAGAACTAATATTAAGCAAATTTCAATAAAAGATATAACTGTAGTCCAATATTCAATTACATCTTCAAAATCCAGTGAAAAATTTTAAAAAGCAAAACGAAAACAAACATGTGTTTATCTGTAAAAAAGCATATTTTACTAAAATATGAAACATAAAAAATGTCTAACCAAATAATAAAAAACTTACTTGAATTTGAAAAAGAATCCTTTTTGTTAGTAATTTACTTGACTGAGGTTTTTCACATATAGGCGAATAATGGATTACATATTCGATTCAGAATCAAAGTAAAAAGATAAAGTAGGAGTACCTAGCATGTTTTCCACCTGTAAAAAAAGAATATTTTACTGACTAAAATATGAAGCTTCTTAAAAACATGTCTAGCCAAAAAATAACCCTTACTTGAATTTGAAAAGGAATGCAAATTTGCTAGTGTTTTATAAATTTCTGAACTGAAGGAACTTTTCTTTGGTTATAGAACAGTTTAACTGCAAATCTGAAATTATTTTTTCCATAATGTTCAAAATTGCTTTTAGTATCTGAAAAAAAAGAGATTAAATTTTAATAGGAATATTATTAATATTTGTGAGCAAAAAATAATTTATGAAAATACTTACTAGCCATTGTCAGATTTTCGATAGTAAAACCATTAGCAAGTTTTCTTGTCATATTTCTAACGTACAAACAATCTTTTAAATTGAGATTGTATATTATGTTTTTTCATAAACTCTTGTCAGGTTATAATAAAAATTTATGAAGATGGACTCTATCACAGAATGACGCTATGAATACTACACAACATTCTAAAAATCATAGAATTCGTTAATATTGCGCTTGCGTCAGTTATTTATTACAAAACTTTTTGTTATAATTACAAAACACAATTTTTAAATGAGAAATACAAAACTTTTTGATAATCACTAAATCAGGGTTTCTTTAAATACGTATATAGGTATTATGAACGTTTACAAAATATCACATAAACGTACATATCAACTTGTCAACTCTGCGCAAGCGTCATTTAATTATTACAAAAATTTTTGTTTTAATTACAAAAGAGACTTTTACTTTAAGCATGCGCATTTTGATTTTTAAAACAGTGTTATAATTACAAATATTTTTCTTATATTTACTTAAAATATTTAATAGAACTGTAATTAATGCTACAAAAATATACTACAAAATTTTATTTTTGTTATTACAAAAGTTTTTGTAATATTTACAAAATTTTTTATTAACAAATTAATAAAACGCAATTTGTAGGATTAATAAAACTTATATTAATCACTGAAAGCGAGTTTTGTTACAATTACTCAAATTTTAGTTCTAACAACGAAAGTTAAATACTAAAAGCGGTTTTGTAAATAAAATCACTGTTTTTTTTTCTGTGTACTTATAAAATATAGAGTACTGCAACTTTTTATGATATGTATGATAACAAGAATAGTAAGGTGACTTTTCAAATTTCTCGGGCTACGTACATTCGTTTTTCGATTTTTTTATTTTGTTGCGTTAGTACACTCGTCCCGAACATATGTTCACAGTTTCAGCTATATAGCATTCTTTGTTCATTTGTGAGAGGCATCAAGGTTAGAAGTGTTTGGTGTGCTCGGTGATTTTCTGCTGTCGAAAAAAATGGATCCAAGGATTTGCATCAAATTTTGTGTGAAAAATGGAATTAAGTGCTTCAAAATACTCGAAATGTTAACAGTTGTGTACGGTGAGTCTACTCTGAGTAAAAAAAAATGTTTATAAGTATTACAAGCTCTTCCAAGAAGGCCGAGAAGATGTCAATGGCGAACCTCGCTCTGGACACCCTAGCACGTCAAGAACTGATGAAAACGTTGAAAAAGTGAAGAAACTGGTATTGGAAAATCGTCGAATCACCATTAGAGAAGTTGTTGAGTATTAACTTGAAGTCATACACCGTTTGCGAGAAGCGATATGAAAAAAAACATCCGGAATTTTGAACAAACAATTCATGGCTTTTCCATCACGATAAGCACTTGCTCACTTACCGTTGTTTGTGCGTTTTTTTTTTTATAGTTTTTCAATATTTAAATGAGATGACTTTTCAAGTACGGCAATAATCAGCAGTATTGTTCACAGCATGATACCTACTTATCTATATGAATGCAAAAAGAAACCGTCGCTTGTAAAACAGGTAACAAATTTAAATACAATTGGAGTGAACATAGGGTGGTATTTGTTGTAAGCAATAAAATAATTTAACATCTTGAAAGTTTATGGTCACTAATAACACCCTCTCGAAAAGTCATTCCAAATATTGTTGGAAAAGGTATACCCAAAAACAACACCATAATCATGCCTCAGCTACCATATTCACCGGATTTAGCCCCTGCGAGTCTTTTCTGTTCCCAAAACTGACAAAACCCATGAAAGGATGGAGATTTGCAACAATTAAGGAGATAAAAACTGCATCGCCGAAAGAGCTCAAGGCTATACCTAAAAGTGCATATCAGAAGTGCTTCGAGGATTAGAAAACGCGTTGGCACAAGTGTATTGTATCTTAGGGGGATTACTTTAAAGGGAACAACATGAATATTGATGAATAAATAAAAATTCTTTGATAAAAACATAAAGTCACCTTACTTTTTGAACACACCTCGTATAGGAGAACTTTTTCGAATTGTTCCAATTCTATTTATTTAGATCTCAGATATAAATTAAGCTAGTCGAATAAATGGAATAACTAGAATCGGGACAATTCAAAAAGTTAAACAAAAACATATACATAACAATAACAGTTCTTGTGCAAAATCGAAGTGGACTGGATAATATCAAATTACTTAAATTCGTTCTTTGGTTTTAGTTCATTATATATGTATACATAGCCATTTTTAAATTAATCATTTTCTTTTAAAACCCTTATAAGCAATGACAGTATCATTTTATAATCAGATTAACGGAATTATCTCTGTTAAAAATTTCAGTCTAAAACATTTAAACAATTTGTCTTTTTAAAATTAGTGACAGTTCCTTTCGATAACGACGAAAATGGTAACGACGTTACATACATATACGTACATTTGTTTCGATTAGTATTTGGCGTGTCCTTATTTACGCTCTTATCACCAAATACGTCTTTATAGCATAATAAATTAATAGTTGTATTTATGTATATTTAAATATACAACTAATTTACATAATTTTGTAATATGAAAGATAAATTACATACCCATCCTACATATAAGAGAATAGAATATTTAACTGTTACAAACGTTGGAGTCTATCGACTTTTTGTCGTTAAAATTCAAACATACCAATTCGGATTTTCCGGTATTTGACCAGCAATATTTTCTTGCGAAAAAGAGTTCTAGAAAATAATGAAACTTGCAGAAATGGAATTTTACATTTTGTTACGTAAAATAAAAAGAGTTTAAAAACCCACGACGAGAAACTCCTAAAGAGTTTTAAATAAAATTCCTGGAATTACATATTCTCAATTCCATTTAGAATAAGATAATTTTCATTTGTCGTGTGTGATATTACACTACAAAATACATAACAAGACATTTTTTCAATTTCAGATATTATCGAGTGCTTGTGAGACATCTCACAAGCACTCGATAATATTTGAAATTGAAAAATTGTAACTGTTTCTCGTATTAGAGAGAGTACTAATACACATAGGTGATTGAATGGTTTCTGTACCGGGCGGCTGTCGAAGTACAGGGGTTGTGGGTGTACTGGTTAGCACGCCTGGCTAGTTATCGGGAGATCCGGGGTTCGATTCCCGGCCAATCCGGATAATTTTTTCAATCACTGTGATTTTTAATAACAAGACATGTCACACACGACGGATCAAAATTAGCTTATTCTAAATTATAATGGAATTTGAAATATGGAATTTCAAGCAGGGACCTCACGAGCGCCTAATTTTTAAGACAGAAATTTCCGCAAAAATTATCTTGCCCACTCCTTATTTTCGTCTTGCGACGCCAATAATTTGAAGAATTTGTATTTGAAAAACTTTCCGCTCCAGTTTTTTTTAGACTTTTTTATTTGAAACCTTTTAAAGTTTTTTTTTTGTTGTAGATTGTTGAAATTTAGGCCGCTATTACACTGTCATAGATATATGTCTAAGTTTTATTTAATCAAAAAAATATTATAGTGTAATAAATCAACTTTTATAATATAAATTTCTGTAACCATAGTTAAAGATACTTCTTAATATTTGATCATAGATTTGATCAAAGATCTTTGACATATATCTATGACAATGTAACAGCGGCCTTATAATTGTATTTTTTTTGAAAAAACAGCATTGGTTTTATTGTTGTAAATTCTTGAAAAAATAACATTGTACGGAACACTGTTCACACAAATGCGATTTCGTTTGACCAATTTTTATCAAACTTGGCTGAGAACCAACACGTAATTACCGTAAATGGTTTGTTAAAATTTTTAATTTTACAAAATTTGCTTCTATTCTAGAAACTCTGAAATACCTTGGAAAACGTTCGACCAATTTTCAACAAACCTTATTGAGTACCATCTCACAATTAGCAACTTTTTGTGTTACTTAATAGCTCAAAGTGAGTTTTAAAATTTTTAATATTACTTTTATCCTGGAAATCTTTAAATACACTGAAAATGGTCGGACCAATGTTCATCAAAACTGATTAAAGACAATCCGGCAAAATAACCAGTTTTTAAAGTAGGTTTTTAAAATTTTTAATTATAATTTATTTTCCTGGAAACGCTTAAGTCAATTTTCATCAAACTTGACGAAGAACCATCCTCGAATTATCAGCTTTCAATTAAACAAATTCGCATTAGAATTGGTTAAGTCGTTTTGGAGGTGAACAGACACACAAACATACAATTCTTAGCACAGACGCATATACCTACTCCGTTTCGTCGTGATCAAAAAATGAAAAGATAAAAATTAAAAAACTAAAAAAATAAAGGGTAAATTGTAATTAAATAGATAGATAAGGTAAACTTTAAGCGTTATTTATTAAATTAAATACTCTAATATAAACTATTTCTTTAAAACGTAATTATATCTCTTGGTATCGTGTGTTCCAGTCTTACTAGATTAGTGATGTTATTACAATTATATGTTAAATTGTTTACAAACAAACATTTCAGAATGGTAAAAGAGAGATATTAAGATGGAAAGTTAATTAACGAAATTAACAATATTGAAAACAGAATCTAACATTACAAAACATTAAAGCTCAAGGTAAAAAAGCTCAAGCTACTGTGAGCCTTAAGTGAATCATGAGCACCAGTTTCTAAAAGATCAGAAATGATAGTCCATAATAACAATCAAAAATATTTCTGCCAACCAAAATTCATTTCCCAAAAAAATTTAAGACAGAAATAATTTCAGGTAGAAATATCAAAAAGAATCAGAAAGAAATCTCATACACAGTACACACTCATAGAGACAAAAAAAAAAAAAACGAAAATGATATTCGCTCGTATCAAAGCGTTTAAAAAATTCTCGGAATTTTTTCCACACAAGAAACATCTCTTCTCTAAAAGCACATAACAAAGACAGATAATATAAAACTTCATAAAATTCAATATAACCTACAGAAAAAGGGAACGAACATTTTTCTTTTTTGATGTACCTAAGCGAATTTCGTTCAAAGATCGTTCAACATTTTTTTTTTCTATTTTTGACACCAAATATGCATAAATAATGTAAGTTAGAATATTATATTTTTACATGATGTAACACGCGTTTTACACACGAGACAAACTAGCTTTGATCTCTCTACTCCTGTTTACCTCTCATCATTTTCAGAGTCATTCTATTTTACCAAATATCTCTATTTATCCTACTCCTCCCTCAACCTCCTCCTCCCAGTCACCCCATATGCGTATTTAGGCCGGGCGCACATTGAGACACAGTTAACACAGGCAGGGCAGCGCAGTTTCTGTGACTCGTGTTGTAGAACGGGACAGCGCGAATTGAAACGTAGAGCAGAGCAGAGCAGCACTGCATCGCATGAGACTGATGTGGCACTCGTGATTGTGACACAGAAACTGCGTGATGCTGCGCGACATTGTAACACGTCCTTGAGTTTTAGTTGGTTTTATTTCGCCGAAATGAAAAAAATTGAAGAAAACAGTGCGCTCTGTTCTGCTTTTAAATTCATGTTATCTCATTCTACAACAAGAGTCACAGAAACTGTGCTGCCCTGCATGTGTTAATTGCGTTGCGTTTATTTCTCGTGCTTTTCTGCCCTGCCCTGCGTCTACTGCGTGGCGCAGCTGAATGTGCGCCTGGCCTTACACCTTTGAAAGTGATTCGAATGATGCGTGTGTTTGTATGTGAAAGGTATCCTATCTATCTATATATATTGTACACATTGATCGACGGGAGATTTGCTAACTATGCAAATATAATATCTTTTGAAAATAAAAAATAAATTTTCTATTATTGAAGGTGTAAGTAGATACGGGGATATTGATTGACTGATTTTCTCTCGTCAAATTCATCTTCACCAAGCACTTAAGCCAATAAATCAATTTGATTTTCTATTCAAACTGAAGTCAAAGCACAATAAAATCAAAATTTTTTGTAGTCCTTTTGCTCTTGTTACATACACATAATATACGGTAGCTTATACTATAAAATAGATAAGACGAACTAGATCTTACGATATAAAATGTTGAATTTCTTACCACTCTCCTAGTTGCTCGGAGTGGATATATATCGTCTGTTCTCTATTCAAGATAACACCTGGAAATGTGTCATCAGTTGCAAAGACTTTCCACCAGGCTTTCCTAAGAACAAAAATTTTCATATCATCTCTCTATGATTTATAGGTTAACGATATCAGTAGCAAATACGTTATTGAACTGACTTTCCGATTAGTGCGGTAATACATAACCAATAATTCTGTCCTTAATAGGATTTTTTTGCGTAGGGATTACCCATAAAATGCAAACGCAAAAACCGGGAGACACTCACCTAGTGTGATGATATGTAGCGGGAAAAAAGTGTATTAATACTTTCTCAAAAAATAAAGGATTATCACTATAACTAATATAACCTTTTTTTTTTGTTTCAGGTAAGTTTCATACCACTTCTTTCATTTACAAGCTAGTAAAATATTCAATGATCGGTAAGTATGCATGTATATAGTATTTAATTTTAGAAAAATCTGGAAAAGACATTTCTGGAACTCCAGATATATGGAATTATTTCAACAAATAGTGTACCTGTATTTTCAATTTTTGTGAATTTAAGTAAGAGGAAAAATTCCTATTCCTATTAGTAAAATAAATTTTTTATGGGATGTAGTATTAGTGATGCGACTCGAGTAGGATTTTGTGACTCGAGTCACTCGAGTAATTTTGCTACGTCACTCGATTTGTACTCGAGTTTTCGAGTCACTCGAGTCAACCGAGTTAACTATTTCACTACCTCCAACTCGAGTAAGATTTTTTTAAGCATTTCTAAATACCTTTATTGAATTAGTAATATGAGGTAATATGAAATAAAATACATATAATTAGTGTACATATTATTTATTTATGTAATCAACAAATAAAAGTAAAATGACTTCATAAGAATAATAAAATTTCCATGTAAGGATGACCAATTAATGACCATAAATAACATTTATGCAATTTTGATTGCAAATGAAAATTAAACTTAGTTATTTTATAATTAGTTTCAATTATCAATCATTATAATTATAAAATCAAACTGTATCAGACTTTTGTTTACACCTTACAATTAAATGTTATTTAATAATAATGAATAAAGAAACTATTCATGAAGAAGAAAATCATAAAATATTAGTTTTTAGAAAATAGATATGTAAATTTTAAATATTTCAATTTTATTGACTAAAAAGTGGATAAAGTCAGGTTATTATATTTAAGTCAATTATCGGTATAGTCGATTATACCTCGATTAATATACCGATTATAAATCGATTACGATTATTAGTATATAATCGATTAATCGATTGGTAAAATAATCGAATCGGAACATCATTATTATACACCTATACTTTAGTCTTTACTAGTAATATTAACGAAAGCTAAATTCAAAATCACACGTATGTCCCACTTTCATAAAATAATTATTCAATAGTTCAATCAAATCAACCTATTACCTATTAATTTATTGTTATCGTATCAAGTGCAAGTTTCAACCCGTCTCTTTGTAACTAGTGAAGTAACATCTGGCCCTAAACGAGTCTACTCGGTGTGCCAAGTTGACTCGGTAACTCGAGTGCAATTGGACTGGAGTAAAAAATTTTTTTCACTCGAATACGAGTTTGACAAATTCACTCGAGTCACTCGAGTAAACATCACTCGAGTCGCATCATTATGTAGTATATTTTTAAAAGATTTATAAGGTGAAAAAATATACCTACAATCTGGCTCTGAAACAGTTTTTTGCAGCTACACCAAAATTTACTTCTTATTAAAATATCCTAACCAATAATATAATATCTCGAATAAGAATCCTATTAGTTATTTTTTGAACATCGGAATCTTTTCCTAAACCCTTTAAAATAACAAACAAATATTTAAGAACAGAAATTGACGACATTTTTTATTTTTAAGATAATAGGAGTAATTTTTTCTTTCCAAAAGACAAGGCGGAAAATACAATAAATTGTTATATTGTTGCACAAAAACAACTTCGAGGCCTCACAAGTTAACTTTGCACCAGGCCCGGCTTCTAGTTGGACCGGCTTTGAATCTTGTATATAAACAATTTTATGATATATACCTACATATATACTTGTCTTAAAAAACGATATTCTTACAAAATTAATTTTCCAAAAAATTTTTTCCTCTATGACGCCACATAAGATACCTATACATACTAATTGTTGGATGCTTGCTTCCGTTCCACCCTATGCTTACCAAACTTTATTCAGTATATATTTTGACTGCGGGAAAAATTCATTCCCCGTTCATGTAAATGTAAATTTTCCCCAAAATAACAACAATGATGATGTGATGATTTTAATGAAGAAAATCAGGGCAAATGTTGCCTTTTTTTGCTAGGTTGGTTCGTATTATAATTTATTCTGTTTGTGTATATTTTACGGGAGTTTTGCTGAGAGTCAGTTGGGGATACGTAGCTACTACTAGTGTTCTCTTTCTGTTATATGTGTGTGTGTATGTCGTTTATCTATATACCACCTATATGTATTTTGTTTGTTTTAATATATTCATAAATTTGAATATTTTAGCATACCTATATAAGTATTTTGTAAGTATAACAAAGATGGACAATAATCATAATAATTATATAGGAAAATTTAGAATAAGATAGAAATCAAAATTATTTTACTAACAACGAATCATAGGTTATGTCCCAACCGTTAGATAATAGTATGTTTTCCGTTTGACTTCTGTTGAAAGTTTAGTTACTGTCCAGTAATTTATATTTTATTATTTACTAGCCGTACCCGCGACGTCGTTCGCGCAAAGTATTGTTATAAACTCAATGAGAATTACATATGAATTAAGTGTAATAATTATGCAGAACTTGCAAAGAATAATAATTTTTGTGTAATGCATGCATATGCTCAAAATGGTTTTTCTATTTTTCTGTGGAAATGAGGAATTTTTCCGGAGTGAAAAGTATCTTAAATGTTAACCCAAGTAATAAGTTATAACCACACCAAATTTCATCAAATAGTTTTTGCGTAATATATGCACATGCTCATAATGGTTTTTCAATTTTCCCCTGGGAATGGAACATTTTTCCGGAATAAACGGTATCTTAAATGTTGACCCAAGTAATAAGCTATCACCACACCAAATTTTATCAAAATCTGTCCAGTGGTTTTTGCGTAATGCGTGCACATGCATCAAATGGTTTTTATATTTTCCCGTGGGAATGGGACTTTTTCCCGGAGTAAAAAGTATCTTAAATGTTGACCCAAGTAATAAGTTATCACCACACTAAATTTTATTAAAATCGGTCCAATAGTTTTTGCCTAATGTGTGCACATGCTCAAAATGGTTTTTCCATTTTTCAGTGGAAACGAGAAATTTTCCCTTAGTAAAAAGTATTTTAGATGTTTACCCAGGTAATAAGTTATCATTACACCAAATTTCATTAAAATCCGTCCAATAGTTTTTGCGTGATGCGTGAACAGACAGACAGACAGACAAAAATTCTAAAAATCGCTGTTTTGATATCTACATCAATAACTATTTACAGTACCATTACAATTTTCCAAAAATATTCCATGTACAGAAATGGTCTCGTTACAATTTTATTATATGTAGATATTAGGTTTATTTTCGCGGAAAATTTAAATTCACTTATTTTAACTACAATATACACATTTCTATACCAATTATATGTAGTTCTATACTTATTAATATAATATATTAACCCTATGTATGTAATACTTTTATATTGCTAGTGCTTTCAAGTGACAGTTCTGTGTCACTGTATGTATCCAGTGAATATCCACATTTATTTATTTGTACTAATATAATATTGAAAATTTGTTTGTATGTCCGAAGTAAACTCAAGAAATATCAAACCGAATTTAAAAAGTTGTTCACTGTTACTCGTAGAAGCGCGTAACAAAAGCGCGCACTGTTACCCAAAAAGCGCCTAAAGTGAGCTACCCAATCAATTTTAAAATGTTTTTCATTGTTAGGCAGTTAAACTATTTCAAGTTAACACAGACTACGTTATATGAGATTATGAGATTCTTCGAGGTTCAGTAGACCCAAATAGCATCCAAAATAAACTATTCAATCGATTTTGCAAAATATTTTCACTGTTGGAAAGTTACACTACTCCAGATTGACAGATTATTGACTATTCGAGATTCTTACTCCTAGGGACCCCAAAAGGGACTAAAGTAAACTACCCAATTGATATTGAAAATTTTTTGACTAAATAGTGAAAAAAGTTAAACGTTATCAAATTAAATCGTTCCAAATTGACATTGACTAGCTTGTATAAGGTCCGCCAGGGTCCTGAAAAACTCTGGAAAAATTTATTATCAAATACTATTAAATTATGGGAGAAATTAACGTGAGGTTAAAATTGTCCGTCACGGTATTTGAGACCCAAAATGGTCTTAAAATAAACAGCTAGACGGACTCGGGTAGTAAGATCACAGTGATTATGGACTGGGTAGCAAGATCATAGTAATTATGGACTACTGGGTAACAAGATCATAGTGATTCGGGACTGTAATAAGGTGATAGTGATTATGCATCACTGAATAGTAAAATTATAGTGACTAAGGTAATCACTAAAATCGCAAATTAAATTTTGATTCTTTGTAACGTTTAAGTGAAATAGTTTTTCTCATTGCTTCTTTTGCTATTATTCACAAATACTTCTATCATCTATACTTCTACCCCTTTCAGTTGCTATATAAAGACAAAATAGACACCGGAGCGAAGCCAGTGTGGGTTACTACTGTTGTTAGTAGTTAATGAATTTTAAGTCCGTAAATGCGTCTGCAGATGGTCCAGAACCTATAGTTGAATCAAATTTTTCGAAAACGTCTTTTTTTCTAAAAATTGATTTTTGCAAAAACTACCCAATATTTTGCAATTTTTCAAAAACGTTCCGATACCACTTGCCAAGGATTATACTTAAGCCAAGTTTCATAAAAAATATTTTTCTTAAAGGTATAAGCAATTGAAAAAATCACGATTTTTGGCGATTTTCGAAAAAATCGCAATTTTTGGCGATTTTTTGCGATAACTAACTTGTTTATTCACTAATTTGCATAAAATTCATCTCATGCTATTTATATTAAATAGATCTATAACTTTTGTACAAAACTTTTTTTTTGTATGAAATTCAGTTTTTTGAAAAATGCAAAAAACTGTTTTTGCCTTCGTTGGCCGCCATTTTGAGGCACTTCCCCAATGATTCAGCTGTTTAAAAATATTTTATCGAATTCTACGGATTTTTTCCTATCTTTTCTATACTTTTCCTTCCAGGTACTAATTTTGGCAAAAAACAAGGTTTAATCAGTAATTTGCTTCGACTATAATTTAAATCTTACATAATATGCGCATAAGGTACTTTATACATTTTTCAGATAATAATTATTACGAATGCTAGATTGCTTGCCATTTGGAAGCTAGTGGAGGGACACATTCCACAAGTTCTATTACAGCCGCCATTTTTATATATATTGAAACAAAAAATCAATAAATATGTTGTAATACTTTAAGGTCATCATAATTAAAATGTCAAACCTCCAGAATATAGATCAATTTTTCTGGAATAAATCTGGAAATTAATACACGAGTTAGTGCATTATTAGTGTGCCAGGGCATATAACTGAAACCACTAAGAAAAAAAAAAAATTTATTTTTTATACAAAAAGTGCGTGCATTTTCAAAAACTCATATACCAAATAGTTCGAAAAGTGGAAAATTGTATCTATGAATAATTTATTGGTACCATTATCTTAACACCCACTGACTTTGAAAATACATATCCTAAAATAATTTTTAATCCCAATATCTATTTTAAGTTCACGTATAGTATGTACAATTCCTATCGCTTTATTTACAATATTATTTACTAAACAATACAGTAATACTATTATTCTGTTGTATCAGTTCGAATGTTCCAGTAAAATACGAACTGTCTGTACCGTTAAGAATGTAGTAGTTAAGCTCTGTACGCTTGCTGATTTATTTTTAATCCCAACAAGATTTATTTAAAGCTTTGTAATGACGTTGAAAACATTAAGGTAATACTTATTTCCGTTTTTTATCTATATTTAGAATTTTATTTACTAACGCGACTGAAACCAGGGAGCAATGATTTATTTTGAATTAACAGAGATACAAACATAATAAATTACATAATAGTCGAAATGGGAACGAGAAGTTTAATGAAAATTTTTTTAACGAAAATTAATAGTATATTATTTAGCGAGAACCATAAGTGTTAGTTTTATGGGCTTGGATGCAAAAAACCTCGTATGGCCGATCCGTATAATTTTTTCAATTTGTGATTTTTGTGATTTTAAATTGACTCTAAAGTAGCTAATCTAATTTTCATGCTACGAGACCTTTTCGTAAATACCCCTATTGCTAATTTTAGGAACACTCTAATTTCGGATCCTTTTTGAGGTCCCGTTTAAGGAAAATATTTCCAAACTCACTCCAGTGTTCTGATCTCTGAAAACGTTTTTGAGTCTCAATGATATTTGAACAAAATTTTAAATTCGTCGAACCGTTTATTTTAGGCGTTTTTTGATTCCCCAGGTCCTTATTTTACATTTTTTCATGCATAGTATCTATCAATGCACTGAAATTTTTACAACTGGGCTTTAGAGATAAATTCACGATTGGTACAAAAATAAGTATCCCTCATGTTTTCAATATTTTGCAAATATTTATATTCAAATAAATACGAAAGGAAAACACAAACGTTTACCAAAAAAGTACCTATACGTATTATAAATACAAAAAATTCACTGAAAATGTATTTTATTAACTGTTGCCAATAAAACAAATAGGGTTATCAATCAATTTTAAATACAGCGACGAATTTATCAAATATTCTTTTAATAGTTAAGTAAACAAACAAACATCAAACAAACCATAAATATTTGTACCCCACTAACTTCTACCCCCACCACGATACGTCCTTCACTTTAACACATGCAGTTATCAGTTGATTTTTCTGTTTTTGTCCTCTCACTAACTGTATGTTTGTGCTTCTGTAACCTACAGTGCACATTCTGAATATTTCCGCTCTCAGTAGCTACGCAGCCATTCTTTTTAAACGTACTCCTTGCAGTCAAAATGGTGCATTCTAGTTCGCTCCCGCGGTCACACTTTAATCTTATCCTATAAAAGGGTCGTAGGTTAGTTAGCTCCCGACGTGTTACCTACTGACAGGTAAAATTAATTACCTAAAAATATTCAAACTCATACATATACAGCCATTCTTTTGTTACGGACGTGACATTTTCATGCCGTTTACACGGCTTCTTATAAGAAAAAAAAATACAAGTTATTTTTTTCTTATAAATTTTCAGTATTAAACAGATAGACAAATGTGTAAACAATATTTGTACTGAATATAAAATACATAATATTATTAGTTTTAATGTTAGCTGTGTTACGTACGTGACAATAAAGTGTCTGTTTTGTCACGTCTGTAACACAAACTTTATTAGCTCTAGCAGTAAAACTAATAATGTTATGTATTTTATATTCAGTACAAATATTCTTTACACATTTGTCTATCTGCTTAATATTGAAAATTTATAAGAAAAAAATAACTTCTATTTTTTTTCTTATAAGAAGGCGTGTAAACGGCATGAAAATGTCACGTACGTAACAAAAGAATGGCTGTCCGCTTCCCCAGTGTGAGGCTTACCCTCACTCTGCCACCTGTTTCAATAACAGCTAAGAATCAAAATTAATTTTTTTTTTAATATAACCTAAGTGAACAAAAAATTATCTATTGCTGGATACTCTGATATGTATACTTATCAATTAGTGTATCCAGATATCCTCATTCATTATTAATTATGTAAACAGTTAAAGATAGATCTATGTTATGCATGTTTAAAAAAAATTTCTTTGTTTATATAAAACAAACATTATAAAAAAATATTTGGAAGAGCCAGCGTAGTCTTGCAAAATTTTATGAGGAGATTCATATTTTATAGTATATTTTTAATCTTGATGGATTTCAATCACTCCAAAGTACAGAAGGTAAAAAATATGTGATAATACGCACCTTATTTAACTATCTTTGTCATACCTGCCTAGACTTCAAGGAAATATTACAATGGTAATGTTGATGCCTGCTTTTGATACTTACATTAAAATTATGTAGTATTTGAAATTTATTAAAAACAAACGAAAACATTCAGTTGCTAGGCAAAATTTTTGTACAGATTCTAATTATATGTATATCATGTATATCACTGTATGATATAATATAATATAAGAATTAATAAAAGTGTAATAGGCTTTGTTATTTTAAATATACATGCACGTAAAGAGTCATTTTTTCTACAGCTGGATATATGGCTGTATGTAAAACGTAGCTTACTTAGATAGTATTTTGTACAGTAAACAAGCAATTTCATGGCTTGAAATTTCATGGCATGGTTCGATTATTTTTACTGAACGCGTTTTCAACCTTTCGGTTATCCTCAGAGTAGAAAGCATCTTTCTACTCTGAGGATGACCGAAAGGTTGAAAACGCGTTCAGTAAAAATAACTTTTAATTCGTGAAATAGACAAAGTAATCGAACTTTAAATATTTTTCAATTAGTGAATTATTTTTCAAACAGTGAATTATTTAAAATATTTTATCTACGACTACCATAAAATTGCTTGTTTACTGTACAAAATACTATCTAAGTAAGCTACGTTTTACATACAGCCACATATCCAGCTGTACAAAGCATCTTTCTACTCTGAGGATGACCGAAAGGTTGAAAACGCGTTCAGTAAAAATAACTTTTAATTCGTGAAATAAACAAAGTAATCGAACTTTAAATATTTTTCAATATTTAAAATATTTTACTGTATAGTTTGTTTATTATATGTAGAATATGAACACCATATTCCTTCTCTGTTCTGCAGAATAGAAAAAGTGTGCAAAACAGGGAAAGAAATATGGTGAGCATATTCCAAACGTAATAAACAAATTATATAACCTCTTTTATGCGGTCATTTTTGGTACCATATCTACTTGCAGAATTTTTCTTTCGCAATTTTTTTTTTTTACGACTTGAAAAAATACCCCTTAAAGTACATAACATGAATAAAAGGTCACAAAAAAGTCCTACAAGAGGAAATGAAGAAAATTTCAGCGATGCAATAATCAATACTTTTTAATTGGACTTTAAAGTATGAACAAAGAAACAAAATAAACTTTTTAACTATGTGCATAAATATAGATGATTGTAATAATACTATTAACTGATAGGTCCAGTACCGTAAACAGATACATTATACGTATATAGTATAATTAAAATATCTATGCTTATACATATTATATAAACATAAACCACCACTATAAATTTTTAAACTATAACTTCTGAACATAAACGTAGAGAAATTTATGTATCTTATCAGCGCACAATTGGACCTTGGTGGGGAAACACCATCTCTTGCAAAAAGCTATTCCTCTCATTTCATTCTGCGCAACTATTGAGAATGATCACTGTATACATACAACTCTAAAACTAATTCTCACGGGTACCGTTTGAAAACGCGTTTACAAACTTCAATTTTAGTTGAATTGGCTACGTCTTTCCACCGCTCTGCGTCATCTGGTTCCATGGGTTGACTAGTTGGTGTTTGTTCGTCACGAATCACGAACAAAGTTTAAAAAAAAAAAAAAAAACCGAGAAATTACAACAATGCAGATATCTTCTGACGCTCGCCCGATAGTTACGGTAAGAATGGTAGAACACAATGTAAGAAGCGTTCTTTATACTTTCGATGTTCAGATAAAAAACAAAAAAACAAAATATATTAATGCGATTTTCAACTTACTTTTTAAGTTGTATGATTAAAATATGAGATTAGTGTACGCTACTCATTCACTGGATTTGATGTTGACGATAAAATAATGAAAACTGGAAAAGTTTATGATCAAGTTAGCAAAGATAGTAATAGAATTTCCAGAATGGAATTCAGCTATTACAGCCACTGTTATGACGCGACTTGAGCCTGGGACCATGGCAGAAATTTGTTTTGAGATCCCTAGGAACCGAAAATAATATTCACTAAAATTTATATATATATATGTGTGTGTGTGTGTGTGTGTGTGTGTGTGTGTGTGTGTGTGTGTGTGTGTATGTGTGCCCGCACGATAACCCGAAACTCTTGGATGAGTTCGTTAGCCAGACACATCGGATGCCAGGAACATGGTTTTTGCTCTTGCAAAGAATTAGTTTTTTGCCAAAATTTCCACTTATTCAAAAATTTTTGCGAATTTTTTTACAGAATTTAAAAGAGGAGGAAAAATTACATAAAAAAAGGTCTTTAAACTATTCTTCTATGTCAACTAGTTTTCGAGAAAACCCAGATTTTATAAACGGAAATTCGCTATGTTATGCAGGATGCTGCGACAGGGGTGTTTTTTCCTTCTATTACTTATTATTTGTAGAGTTCGGTACCTCAAAAGGAAAAATGGAACCCTTCTAAGATCACTCTCATGTTTGTCCGTGTGATTGATGTCGGATAAACTCATAAAGGTTTTTCTCGAAAATTGTGAAATGTAGGAATTTGAAATTTGGCATAATAGTATTAGATCTTGATGACGCGCACACATATCGCTAGTCAACAATTATAGAAATATTTTTAGAATTAAAAGAGGGGGGGATCAATTTGGTATGGTCCATTTCACTTAAATTTAACCATGCTTCATCACTTATGAATTTAAATAATTTCCGTTTTCTTGGCTTTATCTCTTTGATTATTACACTTACGTAAATTTAAAATTGCATTTTGTTTTTAAAAAAGAATAGTAGATTGATTTGTTTTGAATACAAGAATTATTTAATTTTTTAACTTTTACTCATGATCAATTGTATTTGAAACAGGGTATGTCATTTAAAAGAACTCCTACTAACGTTTAAAAATATTTTTTGATAATTTTTGGTCTAAAATGTTAAAAATAAAATGTTAAATAAATTTACGTGATATTTATTAAATAATAATAAATATCACGAAACTCCGTAGTGCAGAATGCTGTGGTCAACATTCGAGTTCTCAAGTGATTTGTACTGGATTTCGTCTTCAGTGAGATTGCGCAAAATGTCATTGTCATATACCTATATATAATTGTTAATCTATCTCAAAATTCGTATTAAGAAACTCATCTCCTAGGTTCTTTCACTTACAATTTCCTCATTGTACGCTATGTTACTCACTAATTCATAACTATTACCCACTTTAGATTCATAATAGATTAGTTATACGTGCCTCAAGGACCGAATAGACCGGTACGACAGACCGGATATCACCGCAACTTGATCGAATTATGGCGCGTGGCAAAATGCGGTCAAATTAGACATTCACGCCAATCCGGTTAAATCGTAAAACTATTTAGATAAAACTACTTGATTGGTTCTCAAACACTTAAATATTGGTTTTGGACAAAAAAAAATTTAATACATATTTCGGTTAGTTTGTTACTTTTCCTTTTTACATCAAGTGTACAATATAATTACATTATGATTTTATAATTTTTGCATTAAAATTTCTTTTGTTTAAGGGTTTTTTGTTATTGTCCATTTAAAAATTGATCGGATGGTGACCGCATACAAGGTATGATCTTAGTAACTAGCTCGGATTGGTGTGAACACGTACATTTAGATACATGTATTGAATTAACCGTGCAGTACACCGTACGTCCAATGTAACAGCCTGCCGTACTGGTCTGTTCACAGACTTAAACTCGTATAAAAAAATAATTATATATTCAAATATGTAAATGCTTTATTACGAAAACATGTAAATAGAACTTAATACAAAGGTCAAATGACTTTACACTATAATCCTACTAATTTAACATTAAATATTTATCTAATATTTCGAGGGCATAGTAATTTTCTAATACATAGAAGTTACCGTAAAGTCGATACAAATTATATTTCCGAAAAATTTAATTCAGCAGAAAACTTCAATATGGTAGTAAAATTAATTACAAAGGAATATCTTTCTAACAAGGAAAGGTATCCAACTGTATCTCTCAAAAATTTTTGAAATTTTGGTGGATTGTAGATCTTATTAAAACTAATCACAAGCCGTATTTCGTTCGTACCCATAAGCGGTTTAAAAGGTTGAAACTGAAAATTTTAGTTTTTGTTAATTTTCTTAAATATCTTGGAAATGGTAAGAGCTTTGGTAGGGAAGCAATATATATTTGTAAATGGCACTTTAAGATCTTTATTGTGATTCCAAAGTTAAAGTTATAAATTTATTAGGGTTTCATCACCCACTCCCAACTTTAATTGCATCTTTTATTTTTTGGTAAAAGAGGAAGCTGTTATGTGTAAATAAAAGAATTTTTAATTAATATATTTTACATCACACCAGTCTATTTCTTTTTGCATAAATACACCCTTTGCTACTTGGGACGAATCTTAACTTTTTGATTTAATAATAATGAGCAAAAATATGGTCAAAGAATCTCGTATTTTAGTAATGAATTGTTACAGACTTACGATATATTTTAAAATACATAATTTAGAAAGAAAAAATACACTGCAGCCCCCCCCCCCATTCTTTATCGATATCTATACAAATCTTATTTACTTATTTGCTTATTTTAATTTATCTATACAATTGTTAATATTTTAGTCTCTAGCTCACAATTAGTTTTTGTCGCCTCGTTTCCAAAATTTGTTTAAGTATGGATGGTATAAAAGTGGATATATTGACCAACGATCAGAAAGGTTTGAAAATCCTGCCACATATTGCTTTTTCAAAAAAGAGAGAGAGGTATCAAAGTGTAGTGTATGTGGTAAACCCGCTTTTATAATTTGTGCTTGGTGTGGACAATATTTTTGTTTTGAACATTTTTATGAACAATATCATTAATGTGTAAATTACAAACCTTAAAATATTGACAATTGTATAGATAAATAAAAATTAATAAATAAGTAAATAAATGAATAATTAAATAAGATTTGTATAGATATCAGTAAAGTATGGGGGCGGAGGGTTGCACTGAATTTTTTCTTTCTAAATTATGTACTTTAAAGTACATCGTAAGTTTGTAATAATTCATCACTTAATATGAGATTCTTTGACCACATTTCAAAACGACGAGCGAACTTCTCTACCTATTCCAATACTACAACTTGTCGTTGCCTGCTTGCTGTGAAACTTCTGTTATCTAATTTATTTGTTATTATAACACATAAGACGTATAAATTTTGTTTATAGCTATTATCGTTTTTTTTATACTGAAATAGTGTGCGTCAAAAGGACAACGATGTATGATTAACCAATGTTTTTTTTTTTTAAATTTTGTACTCCACATATAAAAGTTTTCCTAATTTTTCTAAAATTTATTAAAGATATGGATGTTATAATTAATTTATTCAATGATTATGATAATGTGAAAGGTGATTACAGCTGTATGACTTATAGAGACGACATAATGCTGAAATTTTATTATATTGAATCGAAAACTGAAGAATGCGTTTCGTATGACTTAATAAAAGATTAGCAATTTATTTTGTGGAAAATATTTTAATTTTTATTATTTTGTGAGATCTTATTCGAAAAATTACTAACAAATTTTAGAAAATTTACAAATGTGCCTAATGGGGAAATAACTACATATCTATAGGAATATTTATGACTGAGAAATTTCACATTCTGTAAAGCCACACATGTCCACTGACTCATAATAGTTCATAAATTAATTATTTGAAAGACATGTTTTATGATACAATTGATGTATTTATCTATTTTTTAATTTTTATAATGAAAACATGCTTTGATAAAAAGATTAAAAAAATTAATAAATATTTATATTAAGAAATTTTTCCAAATCCAATTTTTTTAAATATTTTGTTCGCTTTTATATTATAGTATTGTTATGTAAAAAAAATGTTTTTTGTAAATAAACTCTAAAACTCCCCGTAAAAAGTCCATTCGTCAAAATGACGCCGACCTATGATTAACTTGACTCGTAGACCAACGTATGATTCTAGGGTTAAATCAAAAAGTTAAATTTTTCCACAGATTAATATTATGCAAAAAGAAATAAACTAGTGTGATGTAAAATATATTAATTAAAAATTATTTTATTTATACATAACAGTTTCCTGTTTTACCAAAAAATACCTGATAAAATTAAGTGTTGAGAGTGGGGGGTGAAACCCCAATGATTTTATAACTTTAATTTTGGTGTCCAAATTTGTTCCCTACCAAAGCTCTTACCATTTCCAAGTTACTTAAGAAAATTGATAAAAACTCAAATTTTCAGGGTGAGTTTCACTCCCTTAAACCACTTATCGGCACGAACGAAATATGGCTCGTGATTAGTTTTAATAAGATCTACAATCCACCAAAATTTCAAAAATTTTTGAGAGATACAGTTGGATACCTTTCCTTGTAAGTTCATTGCATTTACACATTTCTCAAGCGCACGGTTGTGAGATATTTTAAATATTTTCTATTTTAGTTTTATCAATTAACTAAACTGTATTTTGCTGTCATCCTGCTTTGGTCTGTTTGATTTTTTTTATTTTTATTTTATGGTGTATTTATTTTAATTAAAAAATTCCTCGAACGTGTGTAACAGCAGCTCGAACAAGCTACGAACAATTTGAACAACACACATACATAAGTACCAAACATAGTCTTAACACAAAATTAAAACCAGCAGCTATTGTAGTTTAATTGCACCACCCATTTTTCTTTTACAGTTAAAAATAGTTTTGGAGAAAATTTTGTAATTTTCGCTAAACAACAACAGTACGTTGTTTCGTTGTTGTTACAGCAGTACGACGCTTAACTCTGCAGCGAACCTGTTTGTAATTTATTTAATTTGAACTATCCGGTTTAGTATTTTTTTTTTTATTAAAAATAAGTTGTCTAGTTAAATTTTATTTAATTTTGTCAAATAGTTCTTTTGTTTCGTTAATGTTTTCGTAAATTGTATGAAGGAAAATTGAAAATGTTGTGTAGTCAGGAGAAAACTTGAAATTTTTTATACTGAACAGCGATTTTGTAAGTTATATGGCCATTTCTCTACAACTTGGACAATTTTCATGCAAAACTGTCCCAAGCATATTTTTCTTAAATATTAAGAAAATATGCAAATACAATGAAAGGCATTAATAAAAGAAATGTGCGTCTTAAGAAAACTTTTTAAATATACTCTTTGCTTATGAATTATGGACGAATTTATGAAAAATCGCAGTAGGGGACTATTTCAGGGGAAGAAGAAACATATTTTCGTTGAATAGAAGCAATCAAAATCGTTGTTTTTATTTATTATAACTCTTAGAATTTATATTACGTACGAAATCAAAAATTTCTAAGTAAATTAAACATTATAATGAATTTTCTTAATGCTATAGGATGCTTGTCATTAAAATCAAATTTTTGGCTAAACTGCCTTTTTAAGTAGCTGAACTTATAACTAAAGTTATAAAATTATATATTATAAAATTAATATTAGAGC
This sequence comes from Brachynemurus nebulosus, assembly GCA_035578155.1. Classification (NCBI taxonomy): domain Eukaryota; kingdom Metazoa; phylum Arthropoda; class Insecta; order Neuroptera; family Myrmeleontidae; genus Brachynemurus; species Brachynemurus nebulosus. The sequence goes on along the minus strand of JAPWDM010000001.1, from coordinate 18,097,789 downwards.
AAGAAGAACATTACCTTCTACTAACTTATCTCGCTATGAAATGACAGGGGACTGTTGGTCAGGGGACTGATATTTTACATAGAAAGTTTCCTAGCATAAAATCATTTCAAATCTATTCAATTTTCAGGGATAGGCGTGATAATATATTCGCTAAGTAATTATTTTATAAATTTGTTGTAGCTTAATCACTTAAAACGATAGGAAAATTGTATAGCAGGGAACTGTTACAACTAGTGGCCTAAACGTGTGGTTTACTTACAAATGCAGGGTATGGACACTAGATACTCCCCTCCACTCCTTATTCAAACGGTGTGGAGTGGATCAAAGCGATACCAATAACACCAAAATCACCAAAATTAAACTGTAAAAACTTAATTTACTGGTATTACTGAATGAAAGTCCTATATTATTTTAGTGAATATTTTATTATTATGTTGGCTACTGTTTGATCCACACCGACGAATAATTTGTCCGATAAACTATTGAGTGTCCATACCCTGTACAAATGCAGCGGTGACAGTGAACAAAATGATGTCAGCGCACTTAACTCTACAACCGAACGAACTTCACACCGATTGCGTTCCGTTTCATGATATAAACGATCGCGCCAATGCACAGTACGATTTCAGTACCATTTTCAAATTGTGACAGGGGACTGTTCAAAAAATTTGAGGACAACATTTGATTACTTTTTTTTTTAATGAAATTTTTATTTTAAAAATATGATTGAGTTTTACAAAGATGCTTACTGTATTCTAGTATTACTCATATTTTTTTTTACTCAGGCAGGAATGATACTGAAAATAAATATTTGTAATAATACCTCTAATTCTGGAAATGGGACACGACAGGGGACTGTGAATTGATTGTAAAAAGTGACTGTAAATTGAATATTACAATATTATATTACTAAATGGGTTATGGCGTGCCAAGAATAGCTGACATATTGTCGTTTTTAATTCATATAACTCAACAACAATAAGATCTATTATATAAAATCTACCTGCACGGAAAAAAAGAATTATTCCCATCAAATAAATTTTATTCCAGTCAAATAAAATTTTTGTTTGCATACCGTCAAATAAGCTTTTTATTTCAACCAATTAATTTTTTTGTTTGAAATTATTCTCAGTTTCAAACAGAAAATCAGTTCATTAGAATTAAGAAAAAATTTAATCAAATAAAAAGTATAATTCAGACAATTACTAACATATTTAAATGAAATAATTCTATAGTTTGCACAAAACAAAGATGTTGCTTATATGAATTTGAATAACGATCTGTTGAAATAATATTTTGTTTCAATGAAATAAGGATTTTATTTGAACTAAACATTTTATTATATAGGTGAATTCATTTTCTTATTTGAATGAAATAAATAATTTATTTCAATTAACAATTATTGTTAATCCACTGTATTTTATTTTTATTTAAGTGAATTCATTTTCTTATTTGACTGAAATAAATAATTTATTTCAGTTAACAATTATTGTTAATCCACTGTATTTTATTTTTATTTGAATTAAGTTGTATTTCTTATTTATCTGAAACATAAATAAACATGTATTGGATACAATAAATAAAACGCGTTTATTTGTTAATATTGTATTTTGTTTGTAAGATGTACTACATTATTATTAATAATATGACAATCAAATAATATTAGGGCGATTCTCGCGTGACATTTTTGCAACAAAAAAATTTTTTTTAATTAAATTAATAACAAACAAAACAAAAAGTTTATAACACGAGGCAACTGGATGAAAATTTTTTGAACATATTTTAATTTATATCTGAAATGCAGTACTCCAAATATAAGACATAAACTTCGTTTCGTACGATGTCCCGTGCGTCACGTGAGTTTATGCCTTATATCTTGAGTACTGAATTTCAGATAAAAATTAGAATATGCTCAAAAAAATTTACTTCATTTTCTGCGTATTATAAACATTTTGTTTTGTTTATTATTAATAGCATTTTTTTTTAAATGTTTTTGTTGTAAAAATGTCCTGTGCGTCACGCGAGAATCGCCCATTACATAATAACAAAATTACACAAAAGTACCAATTAATAAAATCAAATGCGTAAAGAAATCAAATTCTTGCCATTACCAATGGTATGATAATTATGTGGAAATAAAGAGTACAGTTCTTTTACACATCTAATATCCCATTCTACATTTTCATGATTTATGACTACCTCATATGCTTGTCTGTGTAAATCATAACCAATAGTTTTTAGTATTTTTAAAACAAAATATATTTCTTTATTTTTACTACTTAATATATATTTTATTAAACCAAATAAAGGATAATCTTCATCTATAAAACTAATTAATAAAATGTAACCAGGTTTGTATAACATACCATTCAATTTATATCGATTATAACTTAGACAATTTTCCTGGAAATTTAAAGGTAATTTTTTATAAAAGAAAATATAATCCTCTAAAGATTTTATAAACGTCACATCTGTACTGTAATCTATTTTATCTGAAAATCCCAAATTACTAGAGAGACGATAACAAAATTTTAGTTGATGTTTGAGAGCTAAGGTGTATGGTATATTTTTTCGACATGCTATTACATTAGCATTAGTTTTGAATTCCTTATGTTTTGCTTCGTACCGCATACATGAAAAATTTACTAAAGGTCCAAAACGATATAAAATTTCAGGATAATGAATTATTATGTGATGTTTTGGTTTGAGTTTTTCGTTAAATAATTTTAAATACAGTACATGATGTTCTTGTATTAAAGTTGCCAATAATTTAATGGCACCTTTATGTAATGTATTACTAAATGAAATAGCAACAATTTCTTTTAATATCAAGTAAAGTTCCCACACATTATCGTCAATAGGTACAAAATCTCCAGCAATAATACCAAAATAAGTAACAAATGCAAGCATTTCTGATGCTGACATAATGACATACTCATTATTTATATGTTCTTTAGACAACAATGGAATTTTATTTCCAACATTACAATTCTCAGAATGATTAAAAAATTTGAGTTTATTATTTAAATGTTTTAATGTAACAAATTTTTTATCTTTTATTATATATTTTAAAATCTTTGCCATATCATATCTACAAACTCCTTCCAATAAATCATGCATTACATCACATGATATATTTTTAGTTACATGAAAATGAGACAATTGATTCCAAATTGATTCTTCTTTAATTCCGTTTGTTTTACAATTAACGTCTGTATTGTAAGTTATATTATTTCTTAATAGTGACTTATCTTCTGTCACTTGACTCTGTGTAAGAGATTTATCAGCTTTACATGTACGACAAAAATAAGAACCCGAAAAATTTTCACTGTAACCTAATATTGAATTTAATCCTAAATTATCTCCTAATATAAGTATTACATTGAAAAATATTTGATATTTTTTATTATTAACAATAATTTCAATTCCCTTTTCATATAGTTCTACACATTCGTTAATTAATTTAGAAAATGTTGCTCTATTGCCGAAATTTACTCGATCTTGTGAAAAAAACAACTGTGCCAGAAATATATTTTCTAAACGTGAAGCATACTTTGGTGGAATACAAGCTAATGAAAAATATATTGCACCTAACTTGTATATAGATGCGTGGCTACCCAATACATTTCCAATTTGAAAATCATCAAAGAAAATATATAACGGCAAAACAGTTTTATCATAAAAATTACATTTTAATTCATTCCATACTATTCCATTAAAAACACTTTGTACGTTTTCACTATCGTAACAATCTTCCATATAACTAATTATTGACTGAAATACAAACGGTAACTCTAAAAAACACTTAAGCACTTCTTTCATAGAAACAAATTGTCCTAAATTATCCTTTATTTGCATAGATGAAACCTCTTGATTACTTTTTTGAAATTCAGACGTTCCAATAACAAACGGAACTGGTTTAATTAAAAAATTTGAACGTTCAAAATATTGAAGTCTTAAATATTCTGATTCAAAACCACTAAAAGGAGATTGTAGTTCAGAAATAATATTTTTAATATCAGCCAATATGGATTCAAAAGAATCAGTCTGTCCTCTAACAGAATTTAATAAGTTAATTTTAGTATTCAGCTGTGTCACAACATTACAGTTAAATATTTCACTTACGAATTCAATTATATCTTGTATCACTGATCGTGTAACAGTATTATTGTTATATAGTTTTGAAATAAATTTCTGTATTGATTGTTTGAATGTTATATCCGGATTCAATGGAAAACTTTCAAAAGTTTCAGATAATTTATTTTTATTAAATTTTTCAGTTTTATTGCTTAAATCTACATATTTTTTAGTAACTAAAGAACAATCTTCTATATTTGTTGTTTCATTTGAATGCTTAGAAATTAAATGTTTTTTGAAATTCCATATATCTTTATACAAACGTAAACATATGCTGCACTGAAAATTTGAAGAATATTGATGTGAAAACTTCAAATGAGAAAAAAATATTTGCATATCATTAAAAGAAATATTACATTCTAAACATTCCATTCTGAATAATAGTATTTGATATTTAATTCAATAAGTAAAAACAAATATATAAAATTTGAAGAATATTGATGTGAAAACTTCAAATGAGAAAAAAATATTTGCGTATCATTAAAAGAAATATTACATTCTAAACATTCTATTCTGAATAATAGTATTTGATATTTAATTCAATAAGTGTAAAAACAAATATATAAAATTTGAAGAATATTGATGTGAAAACTTCAAATGAGAAAAATATTTGCATATCATTAAAATAAATATTACATTCTAAACATTCCATTCTGAGTAATAGTATTTGATATTTAATTCAATAAGTAAAAACAGATATATAAAATTTGAAGAATATTGATGTGAAAACTTCAAATGAGAAAAAAATATTTGCGTATCATTAAAAGAAATATTACATTCTAAACATTCTATTCTGAATTATAGTATTTGATATTTAATTCAATAAGTGTAAAAACAAATATATAAAATTTGAAGAATATTGATGTGAAAACTTCAAATGAGAAAAAAATATTTGCATATCATTAAAAGAAATATTACATTCTAAACATTCCATTCTGAATAATAGTATTTCATATTTAATTCAATAAGTGTAAAAACAAATATAAAAATATTTCGGAAATGAATTTTCAATTTTGGATATATAAATAATTCTTCAAATTGACAGTAAACAAATGTATTTACATTACAAAAATAATCATAAATGTATTTCAAAAGTAACTTTGAAATTTTAAATATCAAAATTTTAAATATTGTAATAAACAAATGCAAATGGACTTTCACTGTCTATTTTCGTTATTCTTTAAATCGGAAATAAGTTCAGAAATTGATGGAATTTCGGAATCCCATTTTGTTTCAATATTATATATATAACGTTGTATTAAAGTTAAAATGTGACTACATTCAGAACTATACCGTGCGTTTAAAACATGATAAGCTTTAAAACAAATGTCAAAAGCCTTTAAACATGAATTTATTTGATACTTAATATTGTCTATAATTACGTATGTTTCGGTAATATTTTTTAAATTTGGTCCTACCACTAGTATAAATGGTTGTACTGTAAGTCCATGTTTTAACATACGGGTGCGACGATTTTCTATAGTGACGTCAATTTCAGATGGCGTTGTTGAATGTAACAGTAGTCCTTCTAAAATTTCGGGTATTGTTGGCTTCCACTGCTTTCTTTTGTTGAATATTCTTGCTCTGGATTGTATTAGATATGGTAATAATGATATTTTTAATGTTGTTTTGCTATCTGAAAAAGAAAATATACGTATTTAAAATAAGTTAAGTACGAGTCTGACTCACGCACGGAGGGTTTCGTATAATATCTTCCTTCCTAAAGGGTAACTTCCTAAACCAAAAAGGTTATGTAAATAAAATTTCAGCTCAATCGGAGATATTTATATGGTTTTTGGAACTCCAGCCAAAATTTTTCCATTTTATCTAAAAAAAAAAACTATAGCCATTTGGACGAAGTTCGTTTTACTTTTCCTGTAATATATATGGAATTTCCTATTTGTATGAATTTTTTCAAAGTTTTCGGTTCGAAAACTTCGAAGATAAGAAAGGGGGACGGTATTTTTTCGCACATTTTTGGCCATAACTTAAGAACCTACGTAATTTAAACTTTTAAAAAAAGTAGTTTTGAAATGTGTAAACAAAGCCCTTTCAAATGATATCCCACTTGACCTTGGTTTCGCACTTACAAATTTCAACCGTCCATTTCTAACCCCTTTTCAAATAAAAATAAAAGGATTTGTGAAATTAATTTACCTGTAATAGATGTAGACAAACGATTTCTATACGGACGGACATTGAAGTCTCACTCTAAGGGTTCCGTTTTTTATTTTTTTACGGAACCCTAAAAACAACAGAAAAATAGTAAATAAAAAGAAATGTTTCTTACTTTCAGATAAGTTAATGTTGTCTAATTCCTTGAGTGTACACCGAGCCTCATCTGGTAAATACTTCCTTTTTAATTTTAACAAAGACTCAATAAAACTGGAAAAATTTGATAATAGGCATAACTCCTTTTCTGGGAAAAGTTCTGCAAAATCTTTTTCAATCTGTAAAATTTTAAGAAAAAAACAAAACTGAAACGTTTTTTACATTACAGTTTCCAAATATGAAATATATTTTTAATTTTTTACCAAAGTAAATCCAAAAGAACATTTTAGAATAGGCCATTGTGAAACAAACTCATTTACGGTTAATAATTGATTACTTTCATGTTTCCTCAACGGAAAAGTTTTTTTCCAAAAATCAATAACTTGATCAAATGGTTCAGTATTATATTCCAACCATGTTTTAAAATTTACAAGATTTTTTGATTCACCTAAAATTAAGTGAAAAATAAACAAAAAATATTTGTTAGATTGTAAAAACGAAAAAAGTATGATTTTACCTTCATCAGACTCCACACTTAAGGATTCACTAGGCGGTGTAGGACTCCAAAGACCTGAAGTTCTGAAATAACGTAATTTGTTTCTATATTTATCTATTAAACGGCCTTTCGCTGGCGTACATTTTCCAGTAGAAGATTTTTTTAGTGATGGTACATAGTAAGTTTCTTTAACTTCATTTGGGAAAATATCAATAATATCTTGAGCCAATTTTTCAAAATGGCTTGCATCCAATTTTCTAAAAATTAATAACGAAATTTTTTTTTAATTCTATATAATTAATATTCAACTTTAATTTGAAAAATACCGTGTAGTCGATTTAAATATTTCTGATATGATTAAATCACAAAGAATATTTCGTGATTTTCGATCTAAGATTCGGTTTCCCGCATAAGTTGCTAGAATAATTTTTCCGTTACAAGTATTATTTAAAATATCATTTAAATTAAAATCTAACTGTTGACAATTATTTAGTTTTTGTATTAATTCGTCTCCGTAACATGCGTTATATCTTTTTATTTTTGCTGGTGATACTTCTACTGGATCAAAATTTTCTAAATCCGAAAAATTAGTAGATACAGTCGAGCAACTGGAACTGGTTTCATATTTATTTGGCTAAAATAAAATATTATATATTATATTACAAAAAAAAACCGTCTATTTTTTTTCTTTCAATTATTTAAAATTAATTGAATTTACCAGAACAGTTACAGGTAATTTTTCCCGTTTAAAGGCATTTAATTTGGAAATAAACTTGCTACGTGGTCCTATTTTTTTAAATATTTCAGCTATCATGTCTTCAGTTAAATGTAATAATGACGTAATATCTATCTCGTTATCTAACAAAAAACAATTTAGTATTATACTACTGAATAAACTAATTTCATAAAATTAAATTCATATCATGAATGCATAAAGATTAGGCACATATTAATTATTTATTGCTTTGAAAAAAATATGAACCAAAAGCAATACATTTTAATTTACAACAACACGGCTGATAACTTAGGTATTGTTTGTTAAAATAATAATGACGTAATATCTATTTCGTTACCTAAAAATGATTTAGTATTATAATAAACTAATTTAATCAAATTAAATTCATAATTAGTATAAATGTAAAAAAGTTTGGGCAGGTGCTAATTACTAATATCTTTGAAATAAATGAAAAACCCAAAACAACAGATTTTATTTAGAACAATATGGCTGATAAAGATATGTATATGTACTATGTACCTACTATTTGTTAAAAAAATTATTTTTTTACTTACCGATAAAAACAGATATATACTCTTCGAAACCCCAATTTTTCAAAATGGTCTTTGTTTCCTCATCCATTTTAATAACTAATGTTAAACATATACCTATTACATATATAGAAAAAAATACAAAAACACACAATGGCGTCACTTGGATGTTTAGAACGGAACGTTTAAATATTTCTTTTAATGTTAAATCACTTTAAACTACTCAATACAACCGACGCGAATGCCGAAACAGTACATAATGATGTATATGTATATCGTATATCACATGACCATATTCTACATGCGCAGTTTCAAATGTGTTGAACATATTTAAGTTGTGTTCAACTGGAATAAAATATACTGGACTGAAATTAAATGTCGTTTGCATAACTTTTAAAATAAATTCATTCAAATAAAATTAAATAAACAAATGGTTTTTAAAACTGAAATAATGTGTTTGTTTGGAACTTATTAAAAAATGCAAACAAAAAAATTAATTTTTGGAAATAACAGAAATGATTAGGTAAACTGTATGATAATTCATTGGACAAAATTTTATTTGGGCAAAATAATACTTTTCAAACATTCAGTTTTATTTCATTGAACTGAATCGTTTTTTTCCGTGTGGGACAGCGATTTTCCAATTACTAGAGAAATAGCCATATACGACTTTATTTTTGGGTCTCCTATCGTGCTTCCTTGAATGGAACATTATTAAACTTTACAATGGCTATGTTTTTTAACCGGAATAAAGATAATCATAAGTGAATGAACCAGACAATTAGCTATAATATTTGTTGTTATCTCTATGTGTACCTATAGAACCATAAATCCATAATTCAATGTTTTTTCGGGCAACGGAGGAAAATTTATTTATTTTTTTATTGAAATGAATGAAGAATGCGGAGCTAAACGTAACTAAGTAGGGGTATAATTTTCCAACAATTTTACTCCTCTACTCAACAAATCGCGCATTTTTGAAATCTTTGTCTTTACGCAATTATAGAAAACTTGTTTAAAGTTTATAAAACTTGGCATGATACTAGGGCTTTGTAGCAAATTTTGGGTAACTTCAAAAATGTAAACTTTACCGCATCGATGCAGCATCATAACTTTTCTGATGCGTCTAATACTACATGATGCGCTGCTGACGCTCTCTTGAAATTTGACACACGTTAGATGTTTTTGAACGGGATATTGACATTATTTAGCCTCTGATTTGGCTATAGATAAGACAGATAATGTAACATGATAGACTATAGTTAATATAGCAATGCAGTCCTTGTACAGGTATATTATCTTTGAATTTCAACTTGAACTTACTTGAAATTGAAAATATTGAAATTATTTGAATAAAAAATATTACATACCTATTTTGAGTGCAAGATGTATTCAAATAGTTTAAACAAAGGTAAATACATTCATCTTTTTCAACAATTTGTTTTTCGGAATTATTCCTGTTGATGTTAATACCTACATAATATGGCAAGTAGTTATAATTCTACATTATACACATTACATGCATCTTGGACACGCATCACCAAATTTCTTGATGCATTGTTTTGACGCATCAAATGCAAAAATGTACTTTTGATTTTTCGTTGTGATGCGTCTGATGCGTTTTTAAACTTTTGACTCTGCCTGATGCAAGCAGTGATGCATTTTTGAAGTTAGCCTTTATTTACCTGGATCTGAATAGATGTCACCATAAAATCTCTACCACACCTTTTTAATTAGTTAAAAAGAATATCATATTGTGTCCCTCGCGACATACAAAGGTCCCATTCCCGAATATTGAACAAAAAATCCCAAAAATGATTTTTTTTGGAGTTAGTAATCCTATACATACACACTTTAATAATTATAAAAATTAATAATAGTAATAATATTAAAGCGTACTTTCACTTAAAATAGATTCTATTTTTAAATGAGGCATGATCCAAATATAAAAAATACATTCCACGTAAAAAAGGAAGGAAGAAAAACCTCTTGTTTCACACTAGCTCCTGTATTTTTAAACACTTTTTGTATAAGAAACAATTATTTTTATTATAATATCAAGATTTTTTTTAAAAAAAAGCATTATTCACACATTTTAATCTTAAAATAAAACATATTTACACTACAGAAAAATACGTATACAAAAAATGCCTTCGGCAGTCTGTTATCCTTCTCCTGTTGCCTGTTTGCCTATCCATTTCCCTATCCGCTATATCCCTCATTTCACTATTCATTCATTCATTCATCCTCTTTAATTATCTCAGCTTGCTAGACTATTTTCACCCCACACTCGTACGACAACATTTTGTTTACCCCAAGTAAAAATTTTTCTCACATCATATCATGTATATCCTGTTTCAACGTATTTATATTCACGGCTTTTATAAACCGGAGACAATTGTGTAACGCGATCCTTCCTTGTCGTCATCCTGTGCCAGGATGGTCGTACGCATCGTCGACATTTTTCCTAGGAAAGAAATTACTTTTAATTTATTTAATTGACAATAGATGTAGTAGTGACACTCATACAAAATAAGTTGTACTTAACACTAAATTTGTTCACACAGAATGAATAAATAATTAACTGGCTTTTCATTATATTTTCATGAAAACCGTGATAAATATAAATATTTAAAATGTTGAAAAGTTTTCTCAAGTAAAAATTAACGGAGACGATAAAATTATTCAACTCTTAAGAATAAGGAACCAACGATGACTTGAAAATTTTATGAAATCAGAATAAATTCTTTTAAATCTTTGAAACTACTTTAATTTTCAGCCGCAACTCGACAAAAAAAGTGTACAAACTTAATTTTTAAATCCTTTTAAATAATGGCCAATCGTGCTTTATAAAATTAAACGACTTATAGGAAATACGTTGAAATACTTTAAGGTCACCTAATTTTTATTGTAAAAATCGACGGTTTTTATAAGAATTAAAAAACTTAGCTTTGTAAAAGGAACGTAAGAATATAACTCCAATGCAAAACAATACAGAAAATTAAAGAGTTCAATGTGAAATAAGTAGGTAATAAATTAATAATCTACGAAGTTTCCGAACCGAAAAGTTTAAAAAATTCAGATAAATAGGAAATATCAGTTAAGTTGCCCTTTTTGGAACACTAAAGTCTTGTGGATCTATTTTTTCTCAATAGTGTTTGAGCAAAATAATTTGATAACGTAGGTCTCCGTGTGGGACAATTTTAATTTTTGTATTGTAGCTCTTAGAACAGAGAACAGAGGTTAGAATCGGTTGGGTAGATTTCAAGATTAGCCGATATTAACGAAACCACAAACTTTATTTGTATTATCCAGGATAAGTTAACCTACACGCATAAATTAGTACTAAAAGGGTTAAGAAGAGAGTAAGGTTAATTCGTACAAAAAAGGCATGTTTTTGTTATTTTTTTGTGACGACACAGTTAAAATCTCTTCGTTAAAACCAGTGGTACATTAAAGTATAACATTCGAAGAATATTGTATAAAATTTTCACGAAGAAATATTAAAAAATACAGTAATGGCAGCAATTATTCGAACGTGTCTCGGAAAAAAGTAGAATTGCGGTGCCCCTCATAACGTGGTGCTGGATCATCCGAAATAAAAAAATTAAAGTTCATTCGTTAGATAATAGTTTTCCTCAGGTAACGCTGGGAGGGTTTTTCGAAATTTCAATTTTTCACTTTTTTGGAACACTTAGAACGGAAAAACACGATTTTTGCGAAATTTGTTATTGTAAAATAAAAATTATTAACAAATTTGAAAAAAACTCTCCAGCGTTACCTCGTAAATTATGTACAGAAATAGTGTTCAAAATTTCAAACGAAGCGGTGCTGTAGATTTGAAGTTATGAGGGGCACCGACTTTGAAAACGTGAGCTGCGAGGAAAACGCTTTAAAGTTTTAAACACTGAAAAATTCCTGTATAAAACTGATATAGAATACTTACTGTTAAACTAAATTTTACTGACAAAATATACAGTACATGTATAAACACGTTAGTACTTCTATTGAAATTTCTATAACTGAGAGAGAGAGATATATGGAGAGCGAAACATCTGCTAGGTATCAACAAAAATGCTTATAACTTCGTCAATTTTGCTCCAATCAACTTGAAATTTTGAGACAATATTCTTGAGATATTATGCATTTAGTTAAAAAAAATTAAAAAAAAAATGCAAAATAAATTATTTTAATACCTTACCCTGCCCTTAAGGCACTCGATAGAGCAAATCGCCACTTTCTTCATAATGTAATAGTTTTGGAATTCAGATGTCCAGAACGGTTAAAACATGATTTTTTTCATTCATTCACAATTCAGTACCCTTTCTTTTTGATTAGATACTAAAACTAGTATCAGTCATAAAAAAATGTACAATTTATATCAGGTCATATATTTTATTTCACTAACATTACCAGCGATTAAAATACCAACAAAATTTAAATGAATTCTAATAAATTTTCGTATGAGCAGGATGTAATCAGTTCATACGCCACACTCATACACACACTTGTCCATAATACATAAAATTTTCAAAATGTTTAAATAATTAAAAAATATATTTTGTATATGTCATTGTATAGAATTAATTAATTTAAAAACTATTAAACATTGTTTACAACATATATTACGAAAAATTAAATTTTAAATTTGTTAATTTATTTAAAATAATTGCCATTTAATGTGTTGATGTGAAATTATGTAGAAATTTATGTCACAAATACAAAAAATATTGGTACCTATTTGTGTATTTATCACAACAGATGTCCCTAAGTACACTATCATTCAAAAGTATTTATTTATCCACATCTACATATAAGCTAAATGGTGGAACTTCCATAGATCTCTTATAAATTTATGTTATTCATTTAAGAGATAAAGTTAACAAAAATACACTGTCAATGAGGTGTCACACACAGCTTCCTCGTACTCGTAACAGACTTTTATACAATCTATAAAGTGATTTTTTGCTTAAACTGCTTCTCTTAAATTTTGTTCCTTAACATTTATTATTAAAATGATGCTTGAAACAAGAAATACTTTAAGATATAAAATTTCCAAGTTTTCTATTAAATAGGTACCCTGAAATTACACTAATGCTTCTACACTAGAAAGAAAAATGCGTATGTATTGGTTACACGGATATAAAACAGCATTAAAAATTTTTATGTAAACAAGTCATTATATACCTATGTATACAGGGTGGAATTTTAATAACTCATAACTTTTGGTGAATTTCGATAAAATTTTACGATGATTTAGAAGGGTATTTGTTGGAAACAACATAGCTATGTTTTAAGCTATGCTGTTTCCGACAAATTTCGTTCTAAATTATCGTAAAATTTTATTAAAATTCACCAAGCGGTATAAGAGTTATTAAAATTCCGCCCTGTATACCTATATAATGATTTGTTTACATAAAAAAAAATTTAATTTTTTTTTTATATCCGCGTGACCAGTACATACGCATTTTTCTTTCTCTCAATCGAACCACTAGTGTATATTTTCGTCGTACATTTCATAAAAATTTGTTACAAATCAAGATATTTATTATAGCAATACCAATAGTTTTAGAGACTGAGGCCCTGAAAAACCATTTTAATCTTCATTTTATCTTTTTCAATCTTAATCTCAATAATATTTGAACAGAATTTTGTCAAAAGTCTTTCAACTTTTTAATTTGGGTCCTATTTGGTGGCACTGACGAAATTTTGACCACACGTTTATTTAAATTTGACATTCTGAAATTTTGTACAAAATCAATTCCTTATAGTGCAATCGTGTCGCTCGTCCAACGACTCTAAAGTATTCATATTTCGTAGTTACTCATATTGCTAATTTTAAAAATACTTTAATTTTCGATCCTTTTTGAGGGCCGATTTAAAGAGAAAAATTTTTAAACTCGGAGTTTCAATAATATTTGGGAAAAATCTGATTAAGATTCATCCAACCGTTTACTTTGGTCGGTTTTTGGGTCCCTAGATTTCAAATTTACGTTTTTATTAGGTCATCCGAAAAGTTCGTGCCATTTTCGGAGACGTTCGGATGAATTTATATTTCTTCAAGTAGCAACCGCAAACGAAACATGCAACAACATGTTAGTGTTAGGCCGATAGTGTTGCTTGTAATATGTATCATATATCTTTAAACAGTGTTTAAAGTATTTTTCTTTTTGTCAGTAATAATGAGCAATCTTAGACATCGAGGAACATCATGTCATGTTATACGAGTTTAATAAAGGTACTAATGCAGTTGACGCAACGAGAAATATTTGTAGTGTTTACGGTGATGATGCGCTTTCTGACAGAACTTATAGAAAGTGGTTTGCTAGATTTCAAAAGGGTAATTTTGCTTTTTTTGGAAGATTAAGCTCTCTCCGGTCGACTTGTGTGTATTGACGATGAATTTGTCCATCAAGTAATAAACCGAAACCTGGAGCAAATTGTCAAGAATTAGCGGCAACTTTTGAGCATTCAGAATCCACAGTTTTCGGTCATTTGAAGAAAATCGGGATGGTCATTTACACCAAAAACGGCACGAACTTTCCGGATGACCCAATACAAGCACAGTGACTATTATTACTTTGATTATATTGAAATTTATAAGCGCCATACATGGAGTAACCTCCAAATACTCTCAAATGAGCGAAATGGGACTAGTAGCAAATAATATATTAAATACATAATGGGATTTCATGGCTGCCATTACTCCAATTACAATGAAATTCGTAGGGGATCATCTAGGAACAAAACCCTATATTTTCTGAACATTTCATTGCAATCATCTGCTCGCAGTAGACGTCAGATCTAATTTAATTTTTTAAAAACGCTACCACTGTTTTACTGCTACACCAAAAATTAAACAATAAATCAACAATAATAGTCAACTAAAGAGACCAAATATAAATTTTTTGTAAATAACTTTTAAATCAATTAAAAATATTCAGTTTCCCAAATAGTATTTAAATTCAATCAGATTTGTCTATCTTAAATCCTCTGCGATTTAAGCCTATAATATCAAATCAATATATGCACATTAACAGGTGATGTCCTTTTTCCCTGGCAACACTGGGTACACAGACAGAATGAATAGGTATTTTCAAATCCTACCCTAATAATAATTAATTTCGAAAAATGACTGTACAGACACAATTTCTCAGCAATTTAATTCCGACAATCATATCTGCCTTCGAAAAGATACCCGGATACAAATATAGGTATTAGGTACAGTAATAAGGTAAAAGATACCCATAAATTTTGATTATACAATATACCTATATATGGTAGGCGTATGTACGTATTTTAATGCCTATTCTGAAATATTGATAAAATTTTCAATATTATATAATTAAACGTGATAATCCAAAGGTATTAATTATTCACAAATTTTCGTTTAATTAGTACAGCCAGGCAACGAGGATTTTCTGAAATAAATAATTTTATAGCCGTCTGATGGTATTAAGAATTAATTATTAACGTAAATGATTAATTATCCCAAGTCCTTTTACATATTTGACATAAAAATGAAACCAAGTTACATAGAACAATTGTTCGAAAACGTATCTTGTATGATTTTTTCCGCACTTTGCCATGGTGTAAACAAAAATTTTGAATTTTGGGTAATTTTTCCAGAAAGCTCGTTTTTTGAGCTTCCAGACGTCAAAATCCGAAAAAATATTAGTGGGTAAAAAACCATTAATTTTTTTCAGATTATTTTAATTTACATCCTTAGAGTAAATTTAAAAAAAAATTACTACGGTTACTGCTATGTCTTTGGTCAATAATCACTTTTAAAGATTTTTTGTTTGTCGAAGCATTACATAGAAACATAAAGTCATAATTAACCAAATTTATTTTTCCTGTAATCTCCTGACTTTTCTGAACATTTTGATAAAAAAATTATTGATTTACGTTAAATATTATAGAAGTTATGGGTTTTTTAATATAATAACGTCACCGAAAGTAATAGCCACCGAAACATCATTTTAACCCTATTTGGCTAAATTTCAAAAATTCATAACTTGAAAACTATTAGATATAATTTTCTTAAACTTTGTACAGATTATTAGGATGATTAACTAAACAAACAAAAAAATTTTCAGCTAAATCTGAGGTCATGGGTGACATGACCTGAATGAAGTGGCATGTAATGACCCTATAGGGTTGGTCCACATCAAATCAACCAATGCTTAAAACCTTATGTCTTCAGATCATTATAATATTTATTTTATATGGTAGTACTTGCTTTGAAGATAACGAATATAAATTTTTATCTTTTTATTACCATTATTTTTATAGTTATAACAATTTTTAAAATCCAAAAACTGCAATTTTTCGGAGCGCTTTGAAATATTTAAACACATGTAGCTCAAAAACTATTTACCCTAGAAAGTTGAAGCTGGCACCATTAATTTCAGAATTAAAACAGCTTTAATTTGCATTTTTTATAAATTTGCATTCTTTATAAATTTGCATTTATAACATGATAATGCAGTTCAAATTTAACCCTTTCTCCACAATCCAAAAAACTAATTTTTATAAAAACTCCAAAATCGGAATTTTTAATTTTTTTGAAAAAAATATATGTTATACCCAATCTCTTAGGTGAGTTGTATACAAAGTTTCATGATGGCATTCTAATGGTAACACACTGAAATAATTTCTATCTGAATTAAGACGTGTGTAATTCTAGTACATTTAGTACAGTATATGTTACTAATAGGTAAAGATCTCAAGGATGGACCTATCGATTTTGATGAAACTTGAATAAGTTCTAGAACACTAAAAAATAAGCGACATGTATTTTTTTTTATTTTCAGAAAATCGGTTTGAAAGGGTTAACTCGCTCTTCAAAAATCGGGGTAAGATTTAATGTTTCAAATATCTCGAAAACGGTAAGAGATAGGAAGAGATAGAGTAAAAATTTAAATTGAGGATATTGGTCTTTTTTAAAGATCTATCTATTGATATGCAATTTATTCAAATTACACCAACAGGAGTAGTTGGGGGTTAAAATTAGGGGGTTAATTTTGCGAAAGGGGGTTTAAAGTTAAATATATTAAAATTTTGTTTGCAGATTTCAAATGTACGAAAAAAAAATCTAATAGGGTAAATAGTTTTTGAGCTACATGTGTTTAAATATTTCAAAGCGCTCCGAAAAATTGCAGTTTTTGGATTTTAAAAATTATTGTAACTCAAATACGAATATTGAAAAAAATATAAAACTTGGTATTTTTTGCCACACTGATGTGAAGAAAGTATTCACCAAATATCATGCATTTTGAGAACATTGATGTTTAAAATCAGGTTTTTATTGGTTGATTTGATATGGACTTACCCCATAATGAAACTTTTATTGGCTGTAAAGTGAAAACAAATTCTAGTGGCTAATTGATTATTGCTACGAAATTATTTAAATTATTTATGTGAGCACTCTTATTAAATTTTAAATACAGTTGAAAACCCATTATAAGACTGCCCCTTACAAGAGTCTTCCCCTCAATCAGTAGTTGTAACTTCCCCCACTTAATGACTTTTTCGAGTTTTGTGCCAGACCACTCCTTTATAAGACTATGCTGAAACTGACAAAATTATAAATTAAGTATAGGAATGCAAAGTTAAAATGAAATAGTCTTAAAACGAGTAGTCGAGCGACAAAATTAAGTGCGCGGTAGTGAGGAACTAAAATTCTGAGAAAATTTCCCCTACATCTCCTTGACTAGTCTTATAACGGGAATTCGACTGTAACTTCAAATTGAGATATATACTAATTGTGTAACAACATATCACTGTCCAGAAATCCCATATATTTAATGACTTTTTTCTTTAATAATAATACAAAATTAACTTCACTTTTCTTTTATTATAATTATATTTCAGTTAACTTCTGTCCTTTTTAAACTACTAAAATCCAGCAAATTTATGGAAATCAAAATAAATTTAATAAATAAAGTAATAATTTTGTTCTAGTATAATCTTCAACAAATGTTATATATTTAATTGAAAAATCTTAAAATTTGAGTTCGGATAACTTTTATGAGAGCTACAACCCACGCCCATTAGACATTTCTTTTCTGAATGGTCACATTGCTACATAATAGTATACAACGTGAATGAGGTTGCAAGTTCCGTAATATTACACACAAGCGGAAAAGTTAACCAAGACCCGCACAACGGTAAGTGCGTAATTGCACGAATGTATAATATGCTTTGCAATCGAGTTACGCACCATACTTTGCAGGTGCGCATACAGCCGAATTTCTCGGAGGGGATAATATAGAAAAAGTTAAGCATAATTTCTAAAAACGAAAAATGAAAGGGAGAAAATAGTCTTCGAGACATGAAATTTTCCATCGAGATGTGTTCTAAAAAAAACATTCCTTAACGCCTTTAGTGGCTATCCCCAGCACAGTTCGTCATATGAATTATACAACTTGAATGACTTTCCCGACCTGAATTCGCCTCGTGTTGGTAACTGTAAGATGCTGTCATCTGCTATCGTAGAAGCATTACTAAAGAAAAAATTATCGAATGGGTAGGCCATATAATTATGTGGTTAAATTAAGTATTTTCAAAGATCATTTTATTTGGTTAGTTTTACATGAGCCGCTAAAGGGGTTAAAAATTCAAGTCTATAAGATTATAAGCAGAGAAGACGGAAAATTAATAAAATTTATATTTATTGCTACGAGTAGGGCATGCCTTTTAGTGTTCAATATGTGTAAAATACCGATATAACATGTATTAACTCGTATTAACTCCTTTAGCACCGCCATATATTCCAATTTTTTAGATAAAAAATTTAATATCTCTATAAGTATAATTACAAGTTTGGTACATTTTGCTTAATTTATTTACAATATAACCGCCCTTTACTATACAGCCTCCAGTTACCGATATAAGACAATGCACACTCGTCAGTTGAATTTTTCCTAAAAATTTGTATGACGAGCTCAGCTCGTCATTAGTCCTAAAGGGGTTAAAAAGTGTGTAAGGAATTAAATAAATAAGCAAATTGTAAAAAATATATATTTAAATGTCCTAAATTTTATTCAAATGCTGTAAAAAAATTTTAACTTCTGAAGAATCCTGGCTTAAAATATATCCAACACGCATATTTATCATTTTTTTTTTAAGATTATTCATTCAATATTTCACATAATGTATAAGTTATATTTCTTATTGATAAATCTTGACTTTGTCACGTATCGCACATACATACAATTTAAGAACTATAATTGAAAATCCGTTAGACTTATTATACTGTATAGTTATTTGTATAATAGAAAATGGCAAGGCATAATAATTTTCTAACACGTAAACGTTATTATATCATATAAGCTAATTATATAACTTGGTGATTTTTATTGTTTTTCCTTTTCTGAAAGAAACAACTTAGGTGTAATAGCCACTTTGAAATAAAAGTTATAATTAATGAATTCATATTATATAATCTGTACATTTTAATCTAAATTATTAGTTTATTTATTTACAGGATTGTACAGTCCATACAGACAGAAATGTTACATTTTGCAATTCCACGTTTAAAAGACACGATTTAGTCCCTCATAATAGGGAGTAAAGTGCCACTTTTAGTCCCAAGGGACTAAAAAATCCACTTTTAGTCCCACAATTTATAGAAATTTAACTTAAATTAAATGGTGTTGCTAGGTAATAATTAAAAATAATAAACAAATTCAAACTTGTAGACAAAGATAAACAGTTATATTGTAATGTACAATTCAACTGATTTATCCAAACTATACTGGACGGAATATTATGACACAATTTTAATGACATATTTAAGTAATTTTTTTTTTAATTCTCATAATTTTAAATTATCTGGAATTGTAAAAAATAGCATATATACACCACAGAACTAAAGTGTGTTTTAATGCCAAATGTGAAGTTTGTTGCCAGAGGGCCTTTACAGGCCCTTTAGCAAATATTGCTGTATTTACTTTTATATTCAATTTACTTATATATTCAAATATTATGTCACCAGGTAAATACTATTCCTACTGATGTGAAAACGTATGTAAATTTGAGATAATAGCCGTGCCAAAACTTTCAACTAATTTAGCGCCACTGAATCGATCGAATCGAACTATGATGATATAATCTGTGGTCGTTACACGCATGCACCCAAAAACGGTACTTTAGAAGGACATGTACTTTTAGCTTCGTGTATTTTAGAAACTCGTAACGGTAGACTATTGACCGAGATGTCTTTAAAAAGCGTTCAAAAAACTCTACTTATCACTCAGACTCAGTCAAACAATAACCAACATTTACCACAACAATAACCACATCCAAAGTCCAGCACCAAGTGATTAAAATTAAAGTGTGTATAGAGTTAAATTCAACTACCACTGCGCAGAATGAACCCGTACCCGCTACCAATAGGATAATTTTGATTTGTGCCAATTATGAAATGATCAACAAAGTCGATGGAGTAGCTAATTCGTAGATCATAGGAACATGATTGAGCACTCTATTTTTTATATTAAATCATGTTTGCTTGTGTGATCTGTACAGGTGTAATGAAGTTAGGTGTTAAATGTGTAATTAATTTTTTTTTTAAATATCCACTCTAATTACTTTTCCAATACAGTGAAAAATTTTTATTAATTACAGCTTTTGAAAATAATTTTCGTAAAACACAATTTGAGGAAAACTGTTTAGACATTTACTGCATACACACATATGAATTTTAAAGCTATCAATTACTTTAGCACATACTTTGTAACGTTACATTCAAAATACGTCCATGTCTATGCATATAATTATGTTAACAATTCAAATCTTCAAAACAATGTACATGACATATTATTCATATACAAAAAACATATGGTCTATATAGAACAATAAAGGAATAAAAATGTTCACACTTTAAATTGTAAATAAGTACAATAGACGACACAAACAATAAAACACTTGCCAACATATAAAATAAAAAAGTACGTAGAAACAAAGAAGTATCATAAAAGTGTCTGGCACAGTTGCGCTATTCATTTATTCAAGATTTTGTTTAGTTGAAAACCATAATAGTGATATCAAAGTTTATTCATAAAAATTTTTTGCGTATGTACATATATGTAAACTTCAACAAGAATAATAGGTCCTCGTGAGTCTCAACATAAATTTAGTTTAATACAGTGATCACCAAATTTATTAATTACTAGCCGTACCCGTGACGTTGTTCACGCGAAACGTTGAGTAGTTTCTTTTTCCAATTTGTAGTTTCTTGCAACACAAAATGCATTAAATTGTCTCCAAATTGACAATTGTGTATTTATTGTATTTTTCGGTACACAATTAGCAACATTTTTTTGATTTCGAATTTAAAAAAATTTCCAAACTACCATATTCAATTTATTTACATTACATTGTGTTACTATAGTTATGAGATTTATGAAATATGTTAATTTACGTAATGTGTGTACATGCTCAAAATAGTTTTTCCATTTTCCCGTGGGAACGAGACATTTTCCCGGAATAAAAAGTATCTTAGATGTTGACCCAGGTAATAAGTTATCATCATACCGAATTTCATTCAAATCCGTCCAGTAGTTTTTACGTAATGTGTGAACAGACAGACAAAAAGACGGACAGCCAGGCAGACAGACAAAAAGACAGACAGACAAAAATTTTAAAAATCGCTGTTTTGATATCTACATCGATAACTATTTACAGTACCAGTACAATTTTCAAAAATATTCCACGTACAGGAACGGTCTCGTTACAGTTTTATTATATGTATAGATAATAAATGTTTTACGCACAAAAAAAATACTCACGCACCATTACGCACCAACTACCATTATCCTGACTGTAGTGATGTATATTGGTCAACCCTTAAATACTTTCAAAATTTGAGCTAAACGGGACTAGTTATAAATAAGATATCGAATGGGATCTCACGGTAGCACCATGTCTAGCATTACTCCGATTACGATGAAATTCGCAAAGGATCATCTAGAAATTTTGATCAGAAATGATCGAAGTTATGGACACACAGACAGACCGAGAGACAAAAACAAAACCAAAATTATGCAGGAAGCTCTCGAAAACGTAAAGTGCGCGTGAAAATTTTCAATTTGGAGGGGAAAAATTTTTTATGTTTCAAAAGTGATCATAATGCTTAGCTACTACTTTAGCAGTCTCGAAAGCAAAATGTTCAAATCTAAGAAAGGATACTTACCATAGAGTAGATAATGTAATACATATTTATATATTTACTAGAGATAGTGTAAGTTGAGTTTCTAGGCAAAGAAAATGTAGCCAAGAGACGTACGGGAAAATTGTTTTTCATAACCCTTTTATTTAAGTTTTTGTCAGGATTGTGCTAATCGTCACATGAAATTTGATGTCTGAAAAATATCAGACTAATATTAATAGATTTGAGCGTAACTCTATGGTATTCCATATTTGTAAATAATAAACAAATATTTTACTTCGCAAAAATACCACCTTTATTTTGAAACTGTGACAATATTGTTTCGAACCGTCTGACGCGTCAGTTCATTTTCAAACAGTTTGAAAATGAACTGGAAGTGACATTAAATTTTAGTCAGTAGCAAAACCATAACCGGAAGTGATGCGGGCAAAATATGACAATTCTAAAGGAGGGTCTCTTTAGGTCTGGTGTAGCACTACTTATTCACAAAAAATCGTTCATGCATCTTATACATAGGTTTTGCATACGGCGGGCTCTTGAGCTATATGTTACAGACAGATACTACATTAAATTATTGTATTTCCCACATTTTTTTTTCTGTTTTTATTCACACAATGACGTAGTGAATATGTGTGAGCATGCATTTATCATCACCCCATGAATAATAATAATTCGTTCACGTACGTATTCGTACGTACACATGCGTTTGTACATGATACAGACATAGAGCCTATGGTATAAATTTCAATTACTGTTTACACCCTAAGTTCGTACTTAATGTGTAGTAATCTTCATTGTATGTAGGTATACAGTATAAAGGTAGTGAGTGTAGCTTTTGCAATTAATTGTGTCACAATTCAAATTAAAATTGACTTTCGAAAACTCGTCTGAGTAGCTCTTCATATTTTCTCAAAAAATTCTTTTGTGTTTCAATATTCTATTTTTCTTTGGTAAAAGAGAAATTCGATAGATTTTTACGGAAAATATCAACTACTTGCACCAATCCCTCAATTTACACGTGTATACGTTCCAAGGAGATTTGATTAACGCCAATAAAAATCGGACAGTGGATTCATTTATTCCATTTAGAGTAAAAGCCGCTATACCGGAACTCGATCCAATACTGGAACAGTTTTGACATTTATATATTAAAGAACTTATTTCTGAAAGAAACTTCTCATAACAAAAATTATTATTAATACAATGATTATTTTTCAATTTAAATTCACCTTGCATTTAATGTTTGCTTACTTAATTAAAGAAATACATTTACAGTGTGAGTTTTTCGAGAGTTGCCATTTTTATTACAGCCAAACCGTTGATTTAATCGAAAAATTGTTCAAATAAGAGTTGTAGATATCGACGGGGGCAACCGATTGCTATAGTCAGTAGCTTTATAGCTCTTATTATTTTCGAGCTATGATACAAACTTATAGATTTTTAAATGAGACTATATATTAATTTTTCGATAAAACTGATCTAATGCATTAATTAACAACATAAATGAACAAAAAATATTTTTTTACTCAAGTTTAATTTTTTAATTTTTCTTTAATTTTTTAGTTAGGCGGTAAAAATATGCATATGTACTTGAGGCTACTTCAACTGATAGTGTTTTTCTTGGTTACATTTCCATTACATCCAAGAAAAGAACCTTTTCCAGTATCATTTCTATCATAAAAATTTGGTTGTAATAGAAATGGCAACTCTCAAAAACCTCACATGGTATATATATATATATATATATATATATATATATATATATATATATATATATATATATATATATATATATATATATATATATATTAAACAATTTTTGTATTATTATATTTGTATTGAATAAAGTATTTTGATCCTTTATTTACGTTTGATATTTAAACCATTCTATGTTTCCTACATTGACGTCTAGATGTCAGTCTATGTCACTCATAATACACGTCTGTTTGTATATCGGTTCCCAACTCCTAGTGTCATTAATATTCCTTTGTTTGGATATAGATGTCGACATTTTGTAAAAGAAAAACATTAATAAATAAAAAATTTTGGAATATGTTTTTATTAAAAACATATTCATTGGATTAAGAAAACTGTCTTTCATGCTTATTAAGAAAAAAAAATGGGTGTTTAATTGTCAATTTTTATAAGCCAGTTTAATTACACACCTAAAAATAGGGTTCCGGTATAGGGGCTTTTACGTTACCTTAGTAATCGCTGTAAATTTTTCTCCTTCTTCAAGTAGGTTCAAAATTTTCATTTTTATATCCAAAGATATCGATTTTCTCTTCTTTTGTGTGACTAAAAGTTTGTTAGACATTACTAGGTTAAAATTAAGAAATATAAATTATAAATTTAAACAATGTAGTAAAAATGCCGTCCTCTCAACGTCTAAAGTCACACTGTTTGCTTCCGTAGTACGACTCAGTAGCCAAAGACAACGTCTTGTGCGGGCCTAAGACAGAAAAATTTCACAATCTGACTATAAAAGGTCAGTTTTAGAACTTATCGAAAAATATATATTGTAGGTATGTAGATACATATCCGACCGGGTAAAATGAGTTCGCGTATAAAAAGTTCTGCGTAAATTGAGGTAAATTTGCAGCGTAAAACAAATACTGGCGTAAATTGAGGGACGGGTGTATCTCTTGGTATAAATGACACAAAAAATGAACTGAGGCACATTGATTAGACGTAAAAGAATTCATTTATGTAGAGTCTATGTACGTTTTCAATTAATGAAGGAAAACCTTTTAAGAAAAATAATATAAAAAAGGAAACAAAGGTTCGTTTAAAATGAATTTCTAACCACATTGCTTCGACATCTCTCTCGATTTTTTTTTATTATTTTACTTTATTTTTATTAGAAAATTCTTTTATTATCAATTTTCCATAATGACGTAGCGAGGCTGGCTTTATATTACATCCGATCTGTCTGAACAAAAAAATGAAAAAAAAAAATTATTGAAATAATCAAGAAGGGTTTTTTTCTTATTAATGCAATTGGAATATTTTATTTTAATCGGATTGAAAATAGTTATTTTTGCTTGTACTGTATATTTATATTTATTGACAAGAATAAATGCGCCTATGAGAATACGATGTGCAGTGGTGATTTATTCTTGGCTCATTACATAGGATTCCTATTCTCAGTTTATTAACATTAACACAATTTACTGATATCATACAAAAAACGTTTTTGATAAAACGATTGTATATACCAGACAGTTCATAGGTAAAAAAAAAGTACGTTAGCCAATATTAAAGGCATATTCATATAAATTATATATGTCGAGGATTCTAGTCTGACTAAATAACACAACTGTTAGTTTTAGTCCTTTGTTATGCTTAATATTAGGGATGTTATGGATATCCGTAACCGTAACCGAAACTATCGGATATCCGAAATAATTAAATATCTAAAATCGAAACCGTATCCGAAAATAAAAATTTCGGATTTGTTTCGGATAATAATAGACTGTTGGAAAACTGAGTTTAAATCGAAACAAATTTTTGCTGGATGTATTTCTTTTGACAGATTTTCATTGATTCGTGTTGGACGTTCACTTTTTGGAGTAAAATTTCGCCCTTTTTACTAAAAAAAAATTTACTAAAAGCAATTATCCGTATCCAAAACATCATCCGATATTTTTACATATCCGTAACCGGAACCGAAGCCGGAAAAAATGTTTTTAAATATTCATATCTGTATCCGTATCCGAAGCTTAAGGCTCGGCATACACGTTATTGTAAACCGGAGAGGTATACCTGTACACGTAAACTGCACAGATAAACCTGAGCGTATATATGCTAGTGAAACTGGACAGGTGACCAGACGTGCAGGAAGAATTGAAAATCAGTATTTTCTACCTGCGCAGCGTGGTATGTGAGTCAAACAACACCTGTACAGGTTTGATTTCAGTTGTTTATACGCTTTCACTATGATGGGTAAAATCTGTACAGTTTACCTGTACAGGTATACGTCTCCGGTATACCGTAACGTGTGTGAGCTCGTTGTCTGTACAGGTAAACCTGTGCAGTTTACCTGCGCAAGTATACCGGAACGTGTATCCCCGGCCTAATATACATAACATCCTTACTTAATATACTGTGGCATGTATATTTCTCCTTATATCTACAAATTTATACATTTTATTTAACTGTAAAAATGTGCAGATAAAAATACCATTGCACCTACCGTAATAAGTATCGTGTTCAGACCAACTGTTAAGTGTTTAGTGTTAAGTGGCTAGTCACAAGTAGAATACTTTGGTAATAAGCAGAACACATTATTAATAAGTAGAACGCATAAGTGGAGCAGGGAAAACATACATATGACGAACGGACCCCCGGGGACAACTTTTAAACATTTCCCCCCAAAAATACAATTAACGAACAAAAAAAAACCGTCGTCTCACTTTCTCCAGGCCCCTGATCGGAGATGCGAGCCCCCTTTTTTAGATCCAAGCCCACGGGCAATTACCGCACCTTTCCTACCCTCTCGCCTGCCAAGATAAATAGCCTGCAATAAATTATTGTGCATTTGTATAGTATAGTCTGTGCTACTAATCACTTAACACTAACCATTTAACAGTCGGTGTGAACACGGACAAAGAAATTATTGGCAGAAACAAGAACTGCATGGAATATGAGAAGTTTGGAGATAGCAATCGACGTATCTAGTGCTCCTGCTTAATTCATCTAATTTAAACAAAATTGTAACTTCTTATTTAGGAGAAGCCCATGCTGGCAACAAAAGGAACACCCTGGATATCACCAAGTTAATGGTGTGAACCACTTTTAATTTTTATTTTTGTGAAAAGTGTTCACATTTATTAATATCAGGAAAAAAGTTCTTTAAAGTTTATCGAAATTAAAATTTGTATATTACAACGAAGTATTTTCGTATCTTTTTCTTTTATCTATGCAGAAATATAATTATTCGTATCAATATTTACGCCATAATCCATTATCATCAATGAATAACATTACACTGCATTTTCACTAACAAAACTGCAGCAGACAATCGAATTTAATCCAAATGCTAAATAGTATATAGGCCATTGACACAACATCACTATAACGAGCTTTGCCAACATTTAAAACATATTTCTTTCAATACCTTGCAGACATTACTACCTATCAATAAAAGTATCGATTAATTTTGATTCTTATTTTGATATTAATGCATGGATCAAACATTAGATGTCAGTTTGGTACAATGATGTGTGACAAAATGAAGTAGCTACAACAGTGCTATCTATCTATGTACAGTAATATATCATTTATCATTTCATGTATACCCATAGTTTGTTCGCCCAGTAAACGACAAGTGATCTACACGAGTCAGTCACATACGAGTGAGACACATTATGATGAGTGCAGAGTACACCTTCAACTTAAGCCGGTTCTACACGATGCTACGAACCCCTTCCAACATTGGACGTTTGATGGTTCGTGGCATCGTATGTGGCCGCTGTTCGAATCTACGAGCGTCCAATGTCGAGCGTCGAACGTTTGCATTTGGCAATGTTCCGTTCGATGTCGGTATTATTGCACCGAGTCAAAGGAATACTTCCAACGTTTGAAGGACTATGTTCGTTGGTTCGATTCAACGGCTACACGATTCGCTCATAAGAGAGATAACATCAGTGTATAACATTAGAGATAACATCACACAGATAACATCCTCGTTCACTGAATAAACGTTTGTACCCTTTGTACCAAACGTACCAAATTATTTTCATCGTACCGTCTAGACCCGGCCACTTTTTTACATTTTTTGGTATAGTTTTATGTTTATACATGTTTCCTTCATAGATATTACCAATAAAAGTATTATCATTAGAAAGAGTGTATATTATTTGTTATATCCCTGACCCATTTGTTTCATTATAAGTAAAAATAAAAAAATAAAAAATAATTAGTAAGTGTCCAGGTCTACACCCCAAATCCGTCTTGATCCGGACACTTACTTAAATAATGTAATAACATGCAAACTAACCTCTCCCGTCGGGTTTAAGACCTTTTTGAACCTGTCAAAGACTTCAAAATATTTTGTGAGAAGGGAAAGGGGGCAATGCATAGTATGCCTCTCTATAAAGTAAACATACGATATGACACCAGAAGGAGGCATAAATCGCGTAATTCTGGGGGGAATATTAACGTATGGACAGTGAGAGTTACAACTGGTGCGAATAATAATAATAATAATAATAATAATTTATTTTAGCCATAGATACAGTTATAGTACATCGGCATCGTCATAGAGAAAACAGAGAATCGTGGCCATAGAGCAATAAACTGAAGTGTCCGGGTCTAAACGGATATACATATATAGCATGTATTTTTTTATATACCTATACATTGAATATAACTTCAAACATCATTAAATGATGCGCGATAAAATTCTGAATACATACGTGTCAAAACTAAAACAATATAACAATTATGACGAAAATTACATACATATTGTCTAAGTTAGACACACATTTTATTTCTTTGAAAAACTGTAGGATAGTAATCCTGTAAAATGAGATAGTAAATGTTGAAATCCGTAGTTTTTATTGGTACAGCTGTTTAGAGGATGTTTTTCTCTCTCTAATGACGTCAAGAACAAATGTTTATTGTTACATGTTAATTTAGAAATTATTTAATTTGAAGATTGGTGCAAAGTGTCCGGGTCTAGACCCCCTGTCCGGGTCTAGACGGTTTTACGGTATGTATTGGATAATTTGAATCAAACATTCGATTCACCGTGTAGCAGAAGCATTCGCAGCACCAACTGTCGAACTTACTTACATCAAACGTTCGATCGAACGTTGGAGGGAACGTTCGTAGCATCGTGTAGAACCGGCTTTATATTGTTCACATTATATTGTACTTGTGAGTTGAAAATACACAGTACAAAGACAAACAAAAGTTTCAAACAAAAAAAGAGAGAAAATGGGAACAGAGAGATGAGGCACTGCAATATATTATGTTTGCTTATTGAACTTAGAATATATTTTATGGTACAATAGTTACAGAATGATTCAGAATCAGATATATCAGTAATACAAGAAAAATTTAAGGAAATATTTGGAACTGAAAAGAGAAGCTTTAGTTAGTTTTTTTTTTTTTTTTTGGCGCCGACTGTATTCATTAGTAGACACGACAGAAAATAAACTAAAATATGTACAAAAACGCATTTTAAAATGGATCAGTCTAACAAGTCATTTTTAAGGTAAGGTCGATATCGGTCAAATACATGTGTCTTATGAACTATAGGCCAGTGATTTGATTTATTTTACCCAGTCCACTTGCGCGAACAAAGAAAGGCCTCTCATTTCAAAATTGTTTGGCTATATTACCATTACCTACAGGTAAAGAAATTCAGAAATTCCTGTTTTTCTTCTTTTTTTTGCTCATTAGTTGTATTTTTGGCGGAAAATGGACTCTTAAGGAGAGGGCACTTTACAAGTTACAAAAATTGTATTTACACCACTGTTTCTAAATGTTATTCTTTGTCAAAATCTACGAAAAACGTACCTAATTCTTTTTATTAGTGGACTCAAGAAATGTTTTCTTTCATCAAAGTTTCATTATTTTTTTTAAATATTTTGAAAATAGGACTAAGGTTTAATTGTGCATGGTTTGATTCAATTTTAAGACCCCAATTGTCAGGGAGTTGTGGCTTAGAAAAGTACTTCTAGCTTAGAGAATAAAAATTTCTTTGTACAAATTTAAACAAATGAAAATCGCGTCAGAGAAAGCAGTTTTAAAAATTTTATGACCTTTGATAAAGAATTAAAGAATTCTTTGAAAATCAGAAATACTTACTCTTCTCATAAGAACTAAAGAGGCGGAAACAGCTTTAACAGAATCTTTTGCTATCCAATCCAATCTATGGCTAATAAGTGGTCGTTTCAAGGTAAAAATACACATTGCAACATTTCAAATTATGGAACAGTGGAAGAGCACAACAATAACAATTACTCATTCAAAATTTCAGACTTCTCCGCACTCCTGTCGCCATAATTTCAATTTTAAAGTTGCATAATATTGACAAAACATTGCAGTCCTTGAATAATAAATCAAAATTGTAGAAAATATACTGAACATTCTGCAAACGATCATCTTCGTTTCTACCTCATACATAAATGTATTATTTCATACAGTTGACTATGTTTTTGTTGTTAGATGGCGTTGTCACAGCATACAAGCAAGGCTGTCTGCCACATGGAGGAAAGTTCACTGCTGACACTGAATATTTAAAATAAGAAAATATTATGAAAAATGTTAGATTTTTCTTTAACAATAAATAATCGACAATTAGATTAACTGTTTTTATCTCGTTTATATCGTTTCCAACGTAAATATAAAATAATAAAATAAAATTTTTAAAAGTGGAAATAAAAATCCCTATAAGTAAACACTTAAGAATAATAGAAAATATTGCACGCTTGATGACAGCAAAAAATTTAAAGAAAAATAAAAAAACAGTCAGCAACAATTATTGAAAGTGTATGAAATCACTACTTATATGTAGTGTTGTACACGGAGAGAAAATTTATATAAAAATTACTGT
This sequence comes from Brachynemurus nebulosus, assembly GCA_035578155.1. Taxonomy (NCBI): domain Eukaryota; kingdom Metazoa; phylum Arthropoda; class Insecta; order Neuroptera; family Myrmeleontidae; genus Brachynemurus; species Brachynemurus nebulosus. The sequence continues at coordinate 18,066,877 of JAPWDM010000001.1, read as the reverse complement.
GCTCAGCACTACAATCGACGTGTAAAAGGCGAACATATTCAATTTTGTACGGTAAAAATATAAAAATTATAATTAATCATAGAAAATTTAAAGGATAGAATATCGTTTCCGTAATATTAATTCCGTAAAATTTGTAAAACAGCACAGCCGACAAAAAAATATTTTTTAATTGTTTTTCTTACAAAAATTACCATGCTGTATTATAATATTTAAAATGCTATCTGCTAATAGTAGAAAGATAAAAATAGAAAGAAGGTTGTGTTTGTTGTGAACGCTGTTGAAATGTATCTAACTCATAGCAAGTGACATAGCCAACCATAGGTTTGGACGACCAAATTGATCGGCCGGGTCGGACCAAGCACCTTGATCCATTAGACTGTGTTACAAGCAGCAAGCAGTATTCATTACACTGTGTTAGAGGACGGGGATGTCACCGTTTAATTCATCATTTTGTTACTTCAGTATCTTTAGTATTAGAATATATTGTTGGCAATCATTTTTGTATCCATCATAAAGTTCTTACAGGTTCGAAGTTTTTACAGGTACCGCCCAAGCAACATAAGATTGCGGGTCAGATGCGCAAATGAAAGAGTACGACAACAAGAATTAAATTATAACATATATGCATAAGAGTGTGATAAAAGTTAGCACATTAAATTTTACCATGCTAGCACATATTTTTTATTTTGGTCGTCGATCGCGCACGCATTATAAGAGAGCATGGTAATTTTTCTGAAATTTTATCTACAAAATTTATATGATTTTTCTCTCCGTGTAGTAATTTTCCGCCATCAAATTAACCCGTTTAGTACCGCCATATATTCCAATTTTTTAGATAAAAAATTTAATATCTCTATAAGTTTAATTGCAAGTGTGGTACATTTTGTTTAATTTATTTACAGTATGGCCGGTCTTTACTATACAGCCTCCAGTTATCGATATAAAACAATGCACACTCGTCAGTTGAATTTTTTCTAAAAATTAGCATGACGAGCTGAGCTCGTCATTAGTCCTAAAGGGGTTAAACCAGTGGTGCTGTGTGTACACTAAACACCAAAGGTTCAAATTTCCAAAAATATCGACTTTTCAACAAAGGAAAGATCAGACTGAGTAAAGTACAGAAAGTATCAAGCTACAGTAAAACAGAATTTATTGAATATTTATGTATTTACGTGTCTCCTACAAAGTGATAGCAGCATTGGAGAACTAATTTGTCGAATTTGAACATCTTACTGTCTCAGAAAACATATTTTATAAAGAAATAGCCAGATTGCCGGCCAAATTTTTCAGACTAGAGAAGAGAACATCTTTAACTGAACTCTGCAGAATCAAAGGCTGTACAATTAAATAAACAAGGAACACATAGCTATTTTATTATAACAATAAAAAATTGATTGCAAAACTTACAAACTAATACTTTACGGTTAATAGAAATGAATATATGTTTTAAAAAGCAATTTGGGTGTCTTATCTCTACTTCACTAAATAGTTGTTCAATGACAACGAATCTTAATGAAGTCGATAAAAATTTACGCACAATTGGCTTAAAAACATGCTAAACTCAAAAAAGTCGTAACGTAATACAATTTGTATCTATTTCCCACTACAACAACGGATCTTCTAGCAATTGAACCCATTGTTCCTCCGCAAACTCCAGTAAGCCTTTTTTTTATTGTATGGGAACCGAAGCTGGATTTAGAGATCCGATTTCAATCTGTCGCAGTCGAAATCGAAATTCCGAACCGAATAATTACTTTATTTTTTTAACTTACATTTTATTAATAAAAATAAAAAGGTTTAAACACCTACGATGAAAAAATGTCTCAGAATGAAAATCCTGAATTTTCGTATTCCAAATTCCCTTATAGTTTATAATAATTTTAAGGATTTAATTGTTTTTGAAAAAATTTATCTTTTTGTCAAAGGTCTTTAAAATTATCAATTTTGAAAATATCATTTTTATCAGCGCAAGTAGGTATTACTTGCCCTTGCCAATTTCCTTCAAATCTGGACCATATAAATTAATGTTTGGAAAAAGCAGTCTATTGTACGGAACACTATTTAACCGATTTTTGTCAAACCTAGCTAAGAACTATCTCGTAATTACCAGCTTTCAAGATGGTTTATTATAATTTTTAATTTTACTTTTATTCTGGAAATCCTGGAGTATCCTGAAAACAGTTGGAAACACAATTACTAGCCCTCAAGGTGGGTTTTTTAAAATTTTTTTTATGCTGGCAATGCCTGGCCAAGAACTATTCCGAAATTACTTCCTTTCAAAAAAAAAAAAACTGCACTAAAATTGGTTCTTACCCCAGATGCATATACTTGCTCCGTTCCATCCTGGGTAAAAAATTAAAAATTATATTTCCTACTAATAACTGAAAATTAAGATATACGATCAAAAATTAATTACATATACATAGTAATTACTACTTTTTTTGACACTTAAAAAATTGGATCAAAAAATTGTCACCATTTTTTTTTAAATTTTCATCCGACACCAAAATATTTTCAAAATTCAATTATCGTTTAAATTTTCATATTACACTCGAAAAACTCTTAAGCGTAGGTAAATTATTTTACACTACATATACCGTATGTAAACGTGACTTTATCATAGTAATAAATATACATACACATACGTATCTCACATAAAGGAATATCCCAATGGCACAACAGGACCGGGACGTATGCATATATGTATGTTATATAGTTTTGCATTTTGAAATTAGTTAGTTAATATGTAGAGATGTTAGAATAGTCTCAACAGAGAACAAATGGTTCGAATTCATTCTTGTTCGAGTAATTATACGAGACAAAATATGCATATGTAGTACAATTTTCGAAATATTATCAATTAAAGTTATGTATTAATTATTTTTGATGATTAGAAGTCATCGGAAAACATATTTGAGGTTTGATGTTTGGACCTCTCATGCTTGTCGTTATCAAAGTTTTCAAATAAATCAGAAAAGTTTTTCAATGGCGATTTGTATTATGGTTTATTTCGCATTCTTGAATTACTGAAAATATTAGATCATGCGTAGGTTCTGAATAAATCAACCGTATAATTAATTGTTCATAATTAAAATTAGAGCGATACATATAAATTTTTGCTATAAAAACACCGTAAAACACATAGAAAAAGAAACTCAGATGCAACAACTGCAACATAAAAACTTTTGAAAAATTTTCTCCAGTTTGATAAATTACTTAAATCTAAGAATAAATGTATTTGAAAATTGGTGAAAAATGAGAGATGTTTTAAAATTCTAGCTTTTTTTATTCTGAAACATGCTTTATAAAGGGATTAACACTCACCTTATTTTCCGAATCTGGCGCCTAGCGATTTCCGTCTTTCTCCGACTTAAAGAGCAGCTCAGATGTAAGAAATTTGAAAATAATAACGAGGTGATGCCGGCTATGCGGATGAAGATATTTTTCAAAGGGAATTATTATGAGATGATGTTGAAAAATAAATAGAATTTAGTATGATGATATATGCATATGTTTTACACCAATTAATTATCATTACTTTTGGATCACCTCTCGTATTAGTATTAAGAGCACATTGCACAAAATATAAAACAGACGTTAATAGTATATTATTCAATGAGCTGGTAATGATAGCTATTACTCACGGAGATGAAATTGCAACACGAACCGAGTTTATGAGACGAGTGTCGTAATTCATCTGACAAGTAAAGGTCCCGAGGCCAGACCTATCGATTTTGATGAAACTTAAATATGTTGTAGAACACTAAAAACTAAGGGACACGTATTTTTTATTATCTGCGGAAAAACGGTTTGAAGGGGTGAAATCGCCCTCCAAAAATTGGGGTAAAATTTAATTTTTCAAATATCTCGAAAACAGTAAGAGATAGAGCAAAAGTTTAAATTGGCGATATTGCTCTTTTTTAAAGAGCTATCTATTGATATGCAATTTGTTCATATTACATTAACAGGGGTGGTTGGGGGTTAAAATTTGGGGGTTAATTTTGCAAAAAGGGGGTGAAACATAAACAATATAAAAATTTTGTTTACAGATTTGAAATCTACGTCAAAAAATCTAATTGACCTATTTTTGCTCAATGCCCTAATATTAAGTCTAGGGGTAGTTAACTAGAGGGTGACTATGTCGAATAGCCGTACCATTTGGGCATTTCAAGAAGTTCTTTTTCATGGAAAATAGCTTAAGACAATTAGAATAACGTAGAAATGAAATTCTCGAATTCAAAATTGAGTTTAAGCAACATTGGAGAGGGGGTGAGTCACCCTCTTAAATTACATACTACTTTATATACACTAATTTTTGCTATTAACACACTGATAGTGGGTAAAATAATGTCACAATAAGTGGTTCTGAAGTTGGACTATCATATGTAAGGTCTTTATTAGGTTTGTTTTTTAATGGATATTATAGTTTTCCTTATCGAAAATTATCGATACCGAAAATTACATAACTTAATCTAAAATAACGAAACCTAATAAAAACCTTACATACGATAGACTAACTTCAGAACCATCTATTGTGACATTATTACCCCCTGTCAGTGTGTTAATTGCAAAAATTAGTGTATGTAAACTAGTATGTAATTTAAGAGGGTGACTCAGCCCCTCTCCAATGTTGCTCAAACTCAATTTTGAATTCGAGAATTTCATTTCTACGTTATTCTAATTGTCTTAAGCTATTTTCCATGAAGAAGAACTTCTTGAAATACCCAAATTGTACGATTATTCGACATAGTCACCCTCTAGTTACCTACCCCTAGACTTAATATTAGGATATTGAGCAAAAACAGGTCAATTAGATTTTTTGACGTAGATTTCAAATTTCTAACAAAATTTTTATATTGTTTATTTTTCACCCCCTTTTTGCAAAATTAACCCCCAAATTTTAACCCCCAACCACCCCTGTTGATGTAATATGAACAAATTGCATATCAATAGATAGCTCTTTAAAAAAAACTTTTGCTCTATCTCTTACTGTTTTCGAGATATTTGAAAAATTAAATTTTTACCCCAATTTTTGGAGGGCGATTTCACCCCTTCAAACCGTTTTTCCGCAGATAAAAAAAAATACGTGTCCCTTAGTTTTTAGTGTTCTACAATATATTTAAGTTTCATCGAAATCGATAGGTCCGGCCTCGGGACCTTTACTTGTGAGTGAGTAATAGCTATTGTAAGCGAGTAGAATACTATACTTTTTCTACGACTTTTCCCCTTTAAGAATATAATTTTTAATTTACCTCTAATTTCATTAAATGTTCGTATATATATATATATATATATATATATATATATATATATATATATATATATATATATATATATATATATATATCCATGGAAACTATGAAAATAAAATATAAATTTTTTTGTTTGTTTACATGTTACTACGCAACATATATGAAATTGAAACGTGATAATTTTATTTTTCATAAAACAAATGCCAGCCCATTGAATATTGATTAATACGGTAACTTCGTTGGTCGAAAGACATTGAGTAATGGTCATTCTTCCACACCACAGAATAATCAGAAACCAAGTTGCTATCTCTGCACTAGTGATACCAGTGTAGACAAAAAAAAACCCTCTACTTCCCACCACTATGTTGTGTAGGTACACACTGTTTGTAGTGGTGTTGGTTTGATGTTTGCTTTTGTGTGAGTATTCACACACACACAACTACAAAACACGTATTGTCGGACAGAGTAACGTGCAGTTCAAGCAACAATGGTCTAACAATACATCACAATGCGTTGTGCATTCGGTGACCGACACCGACCAACGAAAAGCCTTAAGCGGTATCAGCCACACTCAGACACACTGCTATCTACATTTTTTTACACCTATGCTTAGGGCTTGTTCCACACCTTTGAATAATTCCTAACTTTCTCAACAATTAACAGATATTTAATGAGTGTGTTCTTCAACAGGAATAGAACAATTATATATTTATATAATTATACACGTAAAAATATTTGAGTTCAAATTTTATTAAACCTAATATTTTCGGGAGAGTCCCAACTATTATTATTACTAGATTCAAAACACATTTTATAAATTTTGGTAGCGGCTCACTTTTGTGAAATTTTGGAAAAGTTGGTTAATCAGATTTCAATTAGGTTTATGAAGAGGAGAAACCATATGTGTAAAAATCGTTCTATAACAAAAAACGGTGAAAATTTTTAGGAATTTTTCCTGGCACTCACTTTTGTTTGTACTTCCAGCCACAGCTTTCACGAAGTTATTTTTACAAGTAGAGGACCGTAGAGAGAAATGACGGGGCACAGGAATTTTCAAAAAAATTTTCCCGGAAAAAATAAGTGATGAGCAAAAGCTCCTTTCACTTTTTCCCGAACCTCTTATTTACAGCTATGAGCCTACTCTTCAAGCCCGGACCCCGAGGCGACAAACCCGGCTACCCCTTTCCTTTCATATGGCTTGTAAAAGCACACTTCAAAAGCTTATAGGTAATTAAGTCATTAAATAGCTACCCATCTATCTAGAAGAGAAAGAAAATTATCCTTGCCAAGTTTGACATCAAAATATATTTCTCCATTCAACAAGTATATCAGACTAGTGAAGACATTTTTGAACCAACACATAAATACACTCACATATACATATATCCTTACCAGTTTCCCACCTTTCAAACTTTTTCCACCTTCAAAACGTAATATGTAAACTATTATCTATTACACCACCAACATTCATAGAGATAATACCAAGAGGTCTTTCACGGTATATTCACTCTTGAATATATCACCAACCTACATTTGTACATTCCAGTTTAACTCGTATAATAGACCCAAACCGTTTCATTTGGGAATTATAGCGCCGGTGAAAATTTAACCACGTTTCACTTTAACGATCTATGGGTAATATTTCACTCGTGTATATTTGAATTGGATAAATTTATATTATAAAGAAGAGATATGTCACACCACTTACAAAGTAGCAAATACAGTGCATGTTCAAAATTAAATATCATCAATCGAAATAATCAAAAGATTGTTACAATATTTAGACCAAGATCATTTGGTAGATTAGCATATTATACTATAGAGGTTAGCCAGTTTCGCTAGTTTTATGGTCCCAATTTTTAAATGCATATATAACTCAGTGGCATAGAATCTAATTATTAAAAAATTGCAAACTAAATAGGTTTATATGATATACGTACGCATAAAAGAAAAATGTTTACAAATATGTGCTTTCAGAAATCGAAAATAACTAACTTCGTCTTAATGAGGGTGGATTGGCGAATATTTACATACTTTAAATACAAAATCTGCTTTCCTTTTTTTAGATTATACTTTTTACCTAGTTGAACGTGACTGGTAAAATATATGAAAATTACAAAATTTTTGTGTAATTGTGGTATTTACTAGGGTAATTAAACGTTTGTTTACTCTTGTAACTACAGAAATGGCTTGCCCGTAGTAAGCTGTAGTAAGAAAAATGGGTATAGGACAATAACATGTAACTGACCTACCTGTATGGCAAATAGTGTCAGATTGATGTATTTTGATTTAGACATATATATTTTTAGTGGTTTCCAAGGCAAAATTTTTTATATCTTTCGTCTAAATTATTTCCATAATGACTTTTATGCAATTAATTCATATGATTTTGACTTGCAAACTTCTAGTACGATGCAAATTTATAATTAGACGGAAAAATTATAGAACAGGTATTCAGCTACAACTGCTTGGGTGTCACCGTAGCTAGTGATGGATGCACACCTGAGGAAAGCAATGAAAGTGTCTAAAATATTAGGCTGCCTAAACAACATATTTATGACACAATAAACATCTTATTTTTAATTTCAAATGTTATCGAGTGCCTGTGAAACATTATTAATGTATGGCGAACTTTTGTTCGTATTTATACATACACCAATATTCATATGTTCACTTAATGTCCAGCTTTAGCTGATACTTGAACATTCGATTTAGTTTAACATGTATGACCAATTTAGCTAAAGCTGGACATTAAGTGAACATATACGAAAACTGGCGTATGTATAAATACGAACAAAAGTTCGCCATACATTAAAAATGTTTCACAGGCACTCGATAACATTTGAAATTAAAAATATAACTGCGTTTCGTATTAAAGAGAGGATGTGTTTGATTGATTGTCGGACTGAAGTGGCACTTGAATACGCGGTTCGGTAGCCTAATTGGTAAGGCGCTTGGCTAGCAACCAAGAGATCCGGGTTCGAGTTCCAGCCGATCCAATTTGACAATTTTTCAAACACTATGTGAATTTTAATAAACATCTTAATATGGAAGTCAAATGTCGAATTTACAAATCGGGAGTCGAACCAGTTCTCATGTATAGCTGTGAAATACGATGCGATACTTCAAATACTAAGCAAATTCTTAAGACTACCGAAATAAGAACATAGAGTAGAATTTCGAGGAAAATTCGAGGAAGAGAGTGAGTAAGAAGCAGTGACATACGAAAGACTCTATAGATATTCAACCGGTCTGCATTTGGGTACTTGAATAAAGACGAAGGCAATGGGACGACCATATAAGCGGAATGGATGGGTCTAAAATTGTAAAAATTGTAAGAAGTAAGGCATGGCACGGAAGAAGAGATGTCGGAAGGCCAAAGAAACGATAGAGGCATTCATTGTAATTAATGGTTATCAACAGGCCAAAATTGGCCTATACAGTATGAAGAAGCAGAAAAAGAAGAGGTTTTGACTCGGTTCAATCAATGGTCGAGCCCTCTATAGGCTTCTAATCAAAATAATAGAAAAACGGCCATTTTTGAATGTCCAGTAGAAGCAGAAAAATCTGTCACAACAATATTTGTAATAATAGCTGTATCTAATAATATCATAAAGAAACAGTTAGTTTTCTTTATTATTGAATGTAAATAGCCCCATACGACTACCATCGAACCAAATTTAAGAATTCTTCCATTACTGGAAACTAAACTATTTCAAACAGCTACATATAGCTCTAAAACAGGAAAATTCTGTAAGAAATTGAAATATTAACCTTTTGCACTCGAACCATTTTTTAGTATGGGTACTCAGCTACTCGACAGTAGTTTTAAAACGCTGCAAACATTATTGTATTAGGAGAACATAGTATCATAATACAATGTATCTATTAGTTAATTAGTAGTATGTATCACAATGTATTGTAGCAAGACGTCGTGTCGTTGTATTGTATCATGTTTTCCTAATATAATAATTTTCAAATAAATGAAGAAGGCTGAGAAACGGAAAGAAGTGGAATCAAAAACATGTTCACTATCATCGATATAGGGGTTTGATATCGCTCCGATAAAATATTATCTCAGTGGTATTGGTATTGGAGCGGTATTGAAGCGAGAGCGAACCGTGACTGATGTCGGACCGATATCAAAGCGATGATGTGAATACACTCATTATTTATTATGTAAGAATATTTTATCGAACCGGGAGCGGAGTGATATCGTACTGAGAGCGGAGCATTAATGTAAATCGGGCCTTAATGTAAATCGGGCCTTAGGTCCCCTAACGTGTTGTAAATAATAAAATACGTACCTATTATTTATGGCGCCGCTGCGGCGCCTAACGAGTGGAATTAATATTTATTGTGTCGCCGTGGCGGCGCTCATCGAGTGCAAAGGGTTAATAAATCAAATCGGTAGAAAAAGACCATTTTCCACTAATATTTTTTCTAAAAAAATATATTTTTCAAAGAGTGTTACGAATAACCAAAAAAACTTTCTGGAATATTTTGTCAAAACACTCGGATCTCCCTAAATATTTTAGTCATCTATCTACTCTAAAGATACCTTAATACTATGATTAAATCTACGACATACGTACGCTAAAATCTCATGGAACATATATGTAATTATTATGTCACATAAGCTTCACATGTGGCTGTGTTTGAGTGTAGATTTGATGCGCATTTATACGGTGCTATGTTCTAATTAATTAAAAAGCATAGTGCAGAGAAGTGACACCAAAACATGTGCTGTACATACACATAATATACACAATAGGACCTGTAAAGGTAACAAAAAGAACTTATTACAGCTGATGTACAGTTTAAGTCCAATTAGTTTGTTTCTAACTGCTTATGTTGTTTATCAGTGTTTTAAATTACCTACTCATATGTATGTATGTATTGTTGCAGCAACAAGAGAAAGTAAATGAATTTCTTTGAATCGTAGGTACAGTATAAGTCTAAAACTTTAAATTCTAAATAGGAGGAGTAAATTCACAGATAGCTATTACATACAAAAATTAAAAAAAGTTAAAGCTCCATACAACTGCAAAAAATTAATATTTTAACTGGATCACATGATTAACAATACGTCCTTAATAATCTTTAAAAGCATAATTTGGGTAATTTATCAGTTTTTTCATTTTTGACAGTAGTCAATATTTGGAATTAAGAAAAAGTCTGTAGTCGTTCAATAAATAAAATACCCCTGTCGCAGTATCTGTATAACACAATGAATTTCCAAAAAATGAACACTGGTGAATCTCACATAACAACCTATATCCATTGTTGGGGAACGCGGTGTTTGGTCTGAATTGCGCAACGGATATTTTGGTTAGTTTCTTAAATTAATAAATAAAAGTCGAATTGTTTTTGATTTGAATTAATTTTATTTAAATATTTTTTTAAAATTACATATAATTGTTTATTAACCGCGAGACACAGCACAAAAATGAGAGATGCTTATTGAAATTACATTGTTTAAAAATATCAAATTAGTTCTTCAAAAAAAATACGTCTGATCTGTTTAGTAGTCAAAACATCTCTCCCTTGGTGCGGTGTTCCTCATCGCACCGACACCTATCATAGCCATTAACGTAATTCGGGAATTCCCCGTATACACATGTACATTTTATTCAAAATCTATTAAGTCGTCATCAAACTTAATACTTAATTGTTATAACATCTGAGTTATGTCGTCTGCATAATACTTTACACAATGTCCTGTTTGCTGAAATTCCACGACACCATTTAAAATAGTTTAGCTCTCTAACAGTGAAAAAATTGTCGAAATCGATTGAATAGTTTATTTTTGGTGCTTTTGGTGGCCCTAAACCCTGGAGTTAGCTCTCTAACAGTAAACGTTTCAAAATCGATGATGATGCGTTCTTGAAAAGTTAATTGATTTTTATTTTAAAGATAGATATAAATATTATTATTGTAGTGATAAAAAAGAATAATGTATTTATCGTAAGGAAATTCAACAAATTCCTTAATTTTTTTGATGTACAAAAAGAAATTAATATTTTTAATTCTGTAAATTGTGTTAATTTCATTGAGAAATTGAACTTGCTCTTGCAATTTTATTATAAACATCCTATATATAAATAGGTAGTTGGAAACGGTTATATTTTAAAGTAGAATTTGTACCGTAGTTAGTTACTGTGGGTACGTAAAACAATTCCTAACTATTACAACTTGTACACGGTTGATACTATATATTATGTAGATACTTTGTTCTCAAACTTTCTTGAGGTTAACAATAAGAGTTTTTACTTATTTGTTATAACAAGAAATTTACTTAAAACATGTTGTACCCAAGTACATAGAATTAAATTATGGTATATAAAGTCAAAAAATGTGTTAAACTGTCGTTTGCAAATTTTAAAAATATTGACATTTTACTTTTCGATTTTGGTTGAATTTTAAAACCTGTAGGCTGCACAGCGCAAAACTAAAGTTTCAACCTCCAGCAGCTGTAGCGCAGCCATTTAGAAATATTTTTGTCTAAAAAAATTTATCGACATATTCTATTTTTTAAGATACCTGTAACGCTTTATGTCCATTCAATAAACTCCCATTTTTAAAAGCTTTTATTTAACTGCTATGTTAGTATGTTGGTTTAGATCTAATCTTGGAATCAAAATTTAGACAACTTCTAATTGAGCTAGAGGTTTCAAATCTTGCATACTTGTCTAACTTTGATGACAATGCAATATTGTATAATTAGTTTTACTCTAAATCGACCCAAACCAAAATTATTGATTTTTAGTCCTATGCAATTTTTTTGACATTTCGAATTGTCAAATATTGTCCATTGATTTTATATTGCAATTTTCTGTTTCCATAGTTATGTTTGATTAGGGTAAATTAACCGATTAAAATATAGGTAAAAAAATTACTTCTTTAATTTTTTTTTTTTAAATTAATTGTGATCAGACTAAAAAGTAGAAAATAAAGTAAAAAAAATTGTTTTTTAAGAAACAGCTTTTATTTAAAAATGGGCTAAAAAAAAATAAAATAACTTTTCAGTGAAGTTTGAAGCAACATGCAACATAATTTATAAAAGCTTGAGGTATTTAATTAAGTTTGGTAACTACTGAAAAGTAAAATAGCTGCACTTATATTCAAAACATCCAAAACATTTCTTTTACTTTAATTTTTATTTTTTGTGAGAGGATCTTGAAAAAACTTGCATTTACTTAACTTTCCGTCCTTAATAAACAATTCATATTGGTCCTATATTTTAGTCTTATAGAGTAATAAGACCACAATATTCTTCTCGTCAGTGATATATATTTTTTTTTTAAATATATCGCACAAAATTTTATTTATTATACTTACTGTGTTTATTGCATGTACAACAGATCCAATTTCGAAATTTCTTACTTTTAAATCGATTTAATGTATTTTCGAAAACTCCACTCTCCATTATTGAAGAACATCTGCTTTATTTTATTTAGAAACAACAAAACAGAACATTGTTTGCTACTTTAATATGTACCAACAGTGTTACTTGTAGTATGTACAATATTTATTTCTTAGTTACAAATAAACTTTCTATAATTCGCTTTTCTCTAACATCTCCATATCGCAAAACTATAATTTCTCATTTTGCCAAATACCCATACGGATGTAGTAATATGAATTTAGAAAGTTTATATCTTGATTGTGAGATAATGTAGCAGTAACAATAACCACTAGGACAATCACAAAATCTATAAAAATACATACTTTTTTCATACATTTATTAAATAAATAAGTCATATTTATTAGAACCTATTTTGCATATTGTAAATTTGTAATCGTTAGAGCTTATTTTTGTATATAAGTTGATTCCACTTCTTTATAATATACAAAAATTATATTCTTGTAGAGATAGAAATAATTTTTTATCTCATCTAATTTTTTTTTTCATTTGATATTTAAAGATATAAATCAGTTGGTAAAATTTCTTGTAAAAATATAAAATAACTACTTAAACTTACATATACGCGTGCATTCAAAATTTTGAATAAAATTGTCTACAGAAAAATTATTAAATATTTATTAACAGAGCCGGATAAGTGCACTTGGAGTATGTGCCCCGGAACCTTCACACGATAGGGGCTTCCACAAAATCAAATAAAATCTTAAAATCAAAGAGTAGAATAGAAAGGATAAGCGTTTTTTTCTTATTTTTATTTTTTGTTCTTGTTGCTCGCCAGCCTTATTTTTCCGAAAATTTGAAAAATTTCTGAAATTTTTCAAAGAGACCTCCACAAAAGTACTTAGGGCCTCCATGTGGAAAGTGTTCAGGGGTCTCTACAGAGCTAAATTACAGAGGTAAATCCGGCCCTGTTTATTAATGTACCCTATACCTCATTGTGTGTCGCTCATTTAAGAACTTATGGTACTCTGATCGATCTAAAAACTATATGAGTTTCGGAATTAAATCTCGGCAACTGTATATATAGAATGGAAATTCGCTAATAGATTTTAACTATTTATTAAAACAAAGAGGATAATGAATGAAGAAGAGGATTTATAATGTATAGGTATCCCACTAAAACCACCATTTAAAATTGTTGTTCCAAAAGTGAACCATCACCACTTTCAAAAATAACGATTCATTTATCTCTTTTTAGATAGGCGGTATAAAATATATTTAAATGTCTTTTATTCCGAAATCGGTCAAAAATCAAGCTACTCAGAATCCCTGATTTAGTGCGTGTGAAGCACGTACGTGACAAATTGTTTCCTCATAATTACAGAAAAAAATTTATTTTTTAATTTTTTACAAGGAATTGTAACATTGTAAAACAAAAAATTATAATAAAAGAGTGTCGATCATATTGAAATTACTGTTTTTCTGATTATGTCTTTAAAATTTCAAGTCAGACTAATTGTGTCAACTGTTTTGGAAGTCAGTCTTGAGAAAAATCGTTTAAGTCATGTTAACGGATTTTTAGGAAACTAGATCCATAAGCTATAGAATTAGAATTGGTTAGTCCTTTTAAAAATTAAATATTAATTACTAATTAAATAAAAAATAATCGTTCAGCTTTCCTGTGAACTTATTAGATAGGACCTTAGGCGATATTTATCAACATTTAAATACATAATTTGTGTATAATTTAAATACTCGACATTCAAGATGTGATATTTCCAAATTTGTATGTTACTTCCGGTACGTAATACAAGCATCCAAATATTCGTACATAGGTATATCTACGTAATAAATCTTCTAATTTCCAGACTTATTATTACATTATGTAATAGGAGAAATTAAAATTATGTAACATTATTCATCCCCAGGTAAATTATAAAATAGTTTCTACTCTAATATAATTTCTATATACAGAAGTACCTACACGACACATCCAGGTAGGCACTGTTTTTGGGAACGAAATTTAGGAGAGTAGTAGTAAATGTAGGTAATAATTTTATACCAATACCTATTTAATGTAACTACATGAATATTTTGTTCAAACAATCATGAATTAATGTGTCTTGAGCTTTCTTAATACATAGCTATAAACATTTTTTTTTTCCATTTGTGAAATACACAAACTATTGAATCCATTTTGAAAATTATTTTACTATGTCATATTCATGTATAACCCATTATTCTGTCTGATAGTAGTAATATTTTTTTAAAACAAAATAAAGTTATAAAATTAAGTTAGAACACAATGAAAAAGAAGTCGCATAAAACAAAAAAAAATCCATTATAATCTTTTTTCTTCAAATTAAATTCTAAATTCGTTTTTCTTCTTTTTTTCCCTACAAAAATCTAATATTGTTAACGTAAATTTAAATGGATGTTAGTCGCCTTTTCTGAATAAATTTAAATATCTAATCTTTCCAAATTTGCATAAAGAGAGCACTGTTGTTTTTTGTCTTTCTTTTTTTTCTTTTTCTGTGTGTACATATTCTAGTAAAAGATATTATATATAATTGAATTAGTTATTAGATAATAATATTTTCGTCTAGTACAGAAAACATCGTAGTAAAATTTTTTTTAATCTTTTGGGAATGTAACTTATCTACAAAAGGTACTATTTTCTCAAAACAGATTTTTAACAAATAATTTAAAAGTATTTTACAACTAAATTTCAATTTTAGTATTTAATCAAGTATACTATATAATAGCTATTTATGATTCAAGCCCATAAAGTGATGCTTTACCAAACTATGATAAATATTTTATTTAATTTATTAACTTCCCATTGGAAGTTATTGTAATGGATCGATTTTACGAATCGCTAATTTTGACATATCTCCACGTTTCAAGGTCACTAGAATCCGAATCCCTCGTTTTTAGCATGATGTCTGTGTGTGCATTCGTTAGTTCGTTCGTTCGTGAATTTTTTTTCCTCTCGCATATCTCGAGAACAAACTCAGGCGTAATCAAAAAATGAAGACTGGATAAAGTTTTCAGCAAATTCGGATTAGCGGTTTGCTTTTTGTGATAAAAAAACGGAATTAACTTTATTAACATAACATAGATTATATGGATTTTTTACCATGTCTTTATTATAAAATGGCCTAAGAACCTTCTGTGATGTTAGAAACGCCAGTAAATTATTGTAAAATTTAAAAAAAAAAAATTAAACGGAAAAACGAAATAAGAAATTTTTTGTGAAATATTTTTTGTCTCGCGTATCTTCAGAACAAATGATTTTATCATTTGTTTGATAAGGGTGGAGCCCCCACCCTTAGGTACAGAAGGCGAAGCCCCCGGTGTGGTGCAAGGGGCAAAGCCTCTGCCGGGGGTCCAACGGACGAGTCCCCTGAATTTAAAAAAGTTATTCATTTGCAATAGTCTTTAAGGGCATCCAATGGGAAGTTGACAGTGTGGGTAGACCTGTCCTCCAAATTTTTTATGTTAATATTAACAGTATAATGTAGTTTATATACATTTAAAAGTATTATTATCGCAACTTATTTAAGACATCGTCTTTTGCATTTGAATGTTAATGCTAAAATCATCCGATGTCAATTGTTATTCGTTTCCATGGAAATGCGTAACAGTTTTAGATTTAGGTATTAAAGGAGACTAGCAGAATATTTTAAGTGACACAAAATTAAATAGTACAATGTAATAGTAACAATAATCATAATCGGCTTTAACGTCCGTTCGTAAAACTTCTCGTCTGATTAAATAGTACAGGAAAGCGTCAATAAACTAATTAAAAATATCTGCTTTCGATTCGAAAGAAGATTATCTGAAATATGTTTGTTGCTGAAATAGTTCATTTAATTAAATATGAAAATTTATATAGGTATTATATTGTATATAAAATACCCCTGTCGCAGCATCTGCATAACATAGCGAATTTCCAAATTTTGGGGACTGGCGGATCTCATCTAAGAACTGTACCTATTTAAAATAGTTTAGCTTTCTAAGAGTAAAAGATTTTTTAAAATCGGCTGGGTAATTAGTTTTGATATTTTTGGAACCCAAGAACCCGAACGGACTTTGTGCAGCATAGTTGTATCCATCTAAAATAATTTAGTTCTCTAACAGTGAAAAAATTTTCAAAATCGGTCGGTTAGTTTATTTTTTACAATAATGGGAACAGTAAACCCTGGCGGAAATCATACAACATAACCTTTATTCATCTAAAATAATTTTAGTAAAAAGTTTATCCTAACAGTAAAAAACGGGTCCTAGGGATCTCATATAACTTATGGTAGTTCGTAAGGTTCTTGTGGACATCATTTAATTACTTAATGAATTCAAATACTTTAACTTACTAACGGTGAAAAAATTTTCAAAATTTTCGACATTCGCTAAAAAAATCATTGAAAAATATTTGATATGTTTCGATCAATTAATGGTCATAAATAAAAGTTACTAAAATCGAAGAAAAGAATGAGTTATTTGTCCGTAGAAATTAAAATACAAATTCTGAAAACGAGCAAAGAAATATTGAAAAAACTAGATCGGCAAAACATTCTGACAAATAACACTACCCAACTAATACTTGCCAATTTGAATGAAACTTAACATACTTATTAAACAGCGAAAAATATTAAATACGTGTTTTTTTATTTCGGCTAAATACGCTTTTTAGGGGTAGAAAACACCATTCAACCTCTGTAGATGAAAACAGTTATAGCTAAATATTTTTGAAACGACATATTTTCTGAAAAAAGGGCTGAGTACCAAATTTGTAGAATTTAAAGCGATGCACTTGATAGTGACCCTGAAATCGATTTTCAAGGTCAGTTGAAAATGATTAGCCATTGCCGAACTTTGACCATATCCTGTACCTATAAGCAGTAATTTCATGTATTGACTCAATCTATCTTCAAAATTGATTTGTTGCGTTATTTTTCTAAAATAAAAAAAATAAAAACCTGACGAAATGGAAAAATAGGCGCAAATTTATAGAAAAAATTAGAAGAAAACATTTTTGTAAGTAATTTTAGAAGTAAAGAAAAGATTTAATATCACTCCAATTGTAAGTTAAATATTAACTTTATGTTATATTAGAAATTTTCAAAATTTTTTAAAATTTTTATTGCTACTCTATAGTTATCATATTAGGAATTCAATTCAACATATGATTAACTATTATTTTTCCGATTGCGATTGAGCAAGTATTTTTCAAAATTACTTCTTGATCACTTATTTTCTATCTTGCATGTGAAATTCGTTCGAATATACTTTGAACCATTTAGGGATGAAAAGTAAACTACTCCTTTTGAAAAATATTAAATGATTTTCAAATGACTTTGGAAATTGACCTCAAGGTCAACTTCAAAGTCATCATCAAGTGCATCACTTTGAACTCTATAACTTTGGTCCTAAGCACTTTTTTCAGAAAATATATCGTACCATAATCCACTTCTATGTTGATTCCTGGTCTCTTTTCCTGCGTTTCTAATATTTATGTCAATAAAAAATGTGCTACCGTAGACAAGGATGAATAGATACGCATTCAGACTTCACACCGTATTTTTTTGTATTTATTTTATGAGTACCTAATCTTTAATATATTAAAAATTTACGCGAAGATGGTCACTTTATCAGCAGTATCCAAAAAAATTTAAAAATATCGGTGGTTTTTGAAAAATTAACAAAAATCGTATAATTTCTTCTCTATGAAAAATTGGGGTCAAAAGAGACGAGAAAAGAGTAAATGGGGACAACCCGTAGGGTCGACCAAAATTGAAATTCTAATATAAAATAATTTCGAACTTTTTGTATTTATACATTCAAAAAAGAAATAATAGGGTACTTGATGATTTTCTGTAAAAATAAACGTAGAATCTAAAATAAAGTTTATATACTCCTGTCGTTTACCCGTAAGTTTATATTCCTCCTATTCTTATTTTAGTTCAAAAAATAATTTTTCAAAAGACTAAGACATAATAATTAATAACAGTGAGATTCTACGTCCATTTTCAGACTTTTGTCTCATACAGACGTTACCTAGAATTTTTTTTATCTACAAAAACATCAGTCTACAGAATTTAATTTATTAGTTAGGAAAATAATTCAAATATGTCTCACTAACAATAAATGTCTTAAATGAGTTTAAAAAATCAAAACGATACTGTTTATTAAATTGCGTAAAAGCTAGTAAATGCAATAACAGATATGATGAATTTATAAGGATTTTCTTGTACTACAAAATCTTAAAAATATGGAAACGCGTACTTTTTTTTCGTTAATTGTGTTTTATTCTTTTGCACAAAATTTTAAAAATACTTTATTTTCTTAAGAAAGGGAGGCAACTTTAGTCACAGATATGCCTATGAACAGTTTTTGGTAATCCGGGAAAAACGAAACCACTTTTTAAAATTTTTTTATTGTTAAAATCGAAATGTTCTTTTAAAGAGGGTTAAAATTACCATATTTTATATTAAAATTTTGACACAATCACTCCCTAATTAACGAGCCTTACTTAATATTAGCAAATTGAGAAAAAACACGTCAATTAGATTTTTTTACACAGATTTTATTTGTTATATAATTCAAAAGGATATTTTAAAAATGTGTATGAATGGCTTTCATTAAATAAATTTCAATATATTTTCCATTTATTTTAACAGTGGAATGTCCTTATTAGTGGCTATACTTTCGGCTTGGAGCGAATTAGACGAAGATTTTCTTCTAAAACCAAATTTAATAATTAATTAAAGAAATAAAAAAAAATTTGTGGATTTCCTACCGTTCAAATATAATCTTTATTGTATGTAAAAATGTTATTACATTTTTTCAAAAAACTGTAAGTAAACTGTAAAATTTTCTTTACAAATATGTTAAAATAGAGAAATGTTTCCTTTTTAATTTATTTTTAACTCTTTTTAAATGATTCACTTTAAAATTTTTTAATATTTCTTAATCGAAATTTCATAAAAGAATGTGTCAAAATTTAAAAAAATTTTTCTTTGTTAAAAAAAAAAATTGAATGTGCAAAATTATTTAATATTAGAATGCTCTGATTATACAATTCTAATCATAACTGTATTGTCAATTGGATAGAAAATTACGTAAAAATATTATTGTTTGAATATGATTTAACGTAATTTTTATACGATTGAAGCAAACTCTTATTAATTTTAGGAAGGTGTAAATATAATCTAAATTCTGATCATATCACATAACAGATATCGTCGGGATTTTTTTGTAAAAAAAAATGGAACAGAGATACATTATAAAAACATTTAACTGACAGAGAAATAGAATATAGCCGAATCGTTAAATTGGATTAAAAAAATCATGACACGCTACTTATAAAGCGGTTTTTTTCGAATTTAGCTCGCAAAAAATGAGACAGAAAAAAAAAGAATGCGAGTGCGAGTGAAATGGAGAACGACATATTTCCTAGTTTTTCTCGAAAAGTAAGTAATTTAGAGCAACGGTATAAAAACATTTTTTATGCATTTTACCTTTTACAATGGCTTAGTGTAAAAAAAAATTTGAAAAATTGCTTAATTCTGGCAAAAAACTGATTTTGTTGACAAAAAACGCCCGGAAAACCTACTTCTGGGCATCCGACGTGTCTGGCTAACGAACTCATCCAACGATTTGGAAAATCGAATTCGCACACAAAATTTCATAAGCATTAAACGTTTCGTTCGAGAGTTATCGCGCGGATACATATATATATATATATATATATATATATATATATATATATATATATATAAATTTTAGTGAATATCATTTTCGTATTCTAGGGACCTCAAAACATATTTCTGATATGGTCTCGGGCTTAGGTCGCACCATGACACCTGGCGTAAAAGCTGAATTTCCAGTTTTGGAAATTCGCTAAAACGAAAAAATATTTTGATAACAAAAAGTATAATTTAGCATGTGTGATATATTATTTGAAAGACTACTTACTTTATTAATAGATTTGAGCGTTACTTTATGGTATTCCATATTTGTAAATAATAAACAAATATTTTACTTTGCAAAATACCACTTTTACTTTTTATAACTGTGACAATATTGTTTCGAACCGTTAGTTCATTTTCAAACAGTTTGAAAATGAACTAACGTTTTCAAACAGTTTGAAAATGAACTAAGTTTCTGTTTGGAAATGAACTAACGGTTCGAAAAAATGTTGTCACAGTTTTCAAAAATAAAAGTGGTATTTTGCAAAGTAATATATTTGTTTATTATTTACTACTTACTTTCCGTATATCACCCATTTTAAAAAATCGTTACTTTCGATATCGATAATTTTTTGTAACCACATTTTGATGGTCCTCATATGTTTAGAATATTTATAACCTGCTTCGCTTAAGCCATCGAAAATGTCAATATTTTTTCGACGATGCAACCATTTACGAAATGTTTATATGATCAAAAATTTACCCTAACGAAAAGTATCGTTTGAAAACAAACATAATAAAAACCTTAAATATGACAGTCCTACTTCAGAAACACTTATTGTAACATTGGTATCCACCGCTAATGTGTTAATATTAACAATGAATATACATATATGAAAACTAGTATCTAATTTAAGAGGGTCATTCATCCCCTCTCCAACATTACTCAAACTAAATTTTGAATTCGAAAATTTCATTTCTTCGTTTTCTTAAAGTAGTTACCGCGACATTCAACTTTTTGACAGAATAGTTTCAAATTTTAATAGTATAAAGAAGAATACTATATCTGATTGTCCTTGTAATTTGGGAAAGATTGATCGCTTCTGAGTTAAGATAATTAAAGTTTGTATCTACTCCATGTCAGATCTCAAAATTCTGACTACGTACCCTTATTTTGTATTTAACAATATAATGACTGGACATAATTCAATAAAAAACTAGGGAAAGAAAGATTAATAAGTTCTGAATGTAAAGAAAAAATTGAATTATTTGTTGATCGTTTTGAATTGAAGATATTATCAGAGAAGATATCATTTTAATAAATACACCAATTTCAAGCAACTGAACCGAAGCAGTCTGGCAACTCTGTATATTAAATAACTGGTTTATTCGTATTTATTGTTTAAACAATACTAAAAATTTATGAATAGCATTTTTTGACCTTTCACCGCTTACGTAGCGAAAACGGTGATAGATACATTGAAAAGTCCGCGAGGACACCTGTCTATCTTGTATAGGTGAAAAAATAAAGCAATCCAAACGCATATGAATATCACTTAATATGTTTGTTAGGCAAATAACATTGATGTCAAAGCATTTATTATAAAAAACTTTGATAGTATAAGTGTGTATACCCAGGCTGTTTGAAAGTATGCATATACATGTTGGTATGAAAACTAGTGCGTATCATCATCTATCCACTAATACAGACAATAATGACATAAAGTAAGTTTGGTTTGCAATTTTTTCTACTAGCACGTCACACGGTAATTACCTTAAATGATATACTTTCCAATCTTGTATCGTAATATAGTATATTCTATGCTAATATTATTTTAATCTTCGGCTCTTGCTACACAAACATTAATTGTACAGCGACATCTGAAACCACAATCGCGCTCATTTTAAATAATTAACATACGTGTGCATACAAATTTAAATAAAATTGCTCGACGTACGATGTGTGCCGTGTGTACACCTGTAGGTAAGTACGTTGAAGGTGACGTGACGTGACACTCGACTGTGGTACGCCTCTCACCCGTTCACCCCACTTCTAAACCATATTTATCATACATAGCTAGGTATATCATGAATACTGTTTTAAAATTTTTTTCAACCCCTAATGACAAGCGACAACGTAGGGAAGGGTTGATATGTTTTTATTTTTTATTTTCTCCGCAGCAGAGCTCTTGTACTCTTGTGTCGTTTATAGTTTTTTAGACGCACATAAATATTCATGACAAGTACCTAGATACTGCTTGGAGAGAGGAGCCAGAGAGCTGGCGGCGGCGGTGTGAGGCTAGTAGGAGGTTGGCGATGGTTGCTAGGTAAATAATGGTAATTTTTAATGACCTCTGCCAAGTATACAAATTAAAATTGTCACGATACGTAGCCGCATGAAAGCTGTAATTGTTTCCTTTTTTCTGTTTTGCATACGTTATAAAACAGAGAAATATTCTTTTAAAAATAAAATTTCAAGGGAAATAATCAAAATTATTACGTAGAACTTGCCACTACGTCTATATCAAAATGACCAATTCTTATAAAATATAAATAAAGTGTGTATGAGATTTACAGAGCTGAGCTGTAGTTGAAGTAGATATCTATGTGCATAAATAACTAATAAGAATAGGTACATTCGGTTTGTTCGAAAAAAAGAAAATGATGGGTTGACTTGGTGTGAGAATATACGGTCGACCAAATGGTCGGAAAACGACACTTCATATTACATCATTAAATGTTATACCAATTAATGGGGGAAATAATTCAAAGATATACAATAAATTTATTTAAGATTTAAAAATGGCTTTTTAATATTTCTCTAATGCTTAGGAAAGTGTCGATATGTAATAGACCAAGTGGTCGGAAAACGACATTTTATATTACATGACCAAATGCTATTCCAACTAATGGCGGAAATGATTCCACGATATAGTAACTATTCTATTTAAAATTTAAGAAAGGCTTTTAAGGTAGTTGGTCGATCAAACGATTTTTTCAAAGGAATTTAACGAAACTTCTCTAGATATTTATTTAATCTAATACTAATAATACGAGCCCTTACCAAAAAAAAAATTGACCACCCTAATTTTGAGAAAAATGATTTCAAAGTTTTGTAATTTTAACACGGGCTCTTATGGGAAAACTCTATTTTTTTTTTTTTTTTTTTTTTTGAATAAAATGAAAATGTGTCAAACAAATTTGATAAAAATTTAATATGTTATTTAATACAAAATTACAAACCATATTTAATAAGAAATAAAAGTTATTGACCACGCCGTTTTTGAAATATAATTTAAAAACATCATTTTACAACGTTTTTACAACGCTTTTTCAACAATTGTTTTAAATTGTTACAACATCAGCGCGCGGAAATGCAAAAAAACAAGTGGTAAACTAATATAATAACTGAAGAATAATAAAACATTATTTAATTTTTGATAAAAGAAAATGTTTTTGTTGAGACATACTTTTCTACCTGACTATCTCAGAGCAACTACGTTAAACATTTCTCTGTTACAAAAAGTGTCTATATTTGTCTGAATTACATGGTAGACCAAGTGGTCGGAAAACAACATTTCATATGTAAGCGACCAAATATTATTCCAACTAATGGCAGAAATAATTCCAGGCTACAATAATTCCATTTAAAATTAAGGGATTCCTTTTAAAAGTTTTTTCGAACGTCTAAGAAAGTGCCGATATTTTTCTGAATTAATGGTAAATATAGTGGTCGGAAAACGACATTTCATATTACAAGACCAAATTTTATTCCAAATAATAGTGGAAATGATTCAACGATACGATAATTCTACTTGAAATTAAATAATAGCTTTTTTAACATTTATCTTATACTTAAGAAAGGGACGATACTTGATCTAAATTACATGGTCGGCCAGTAGTCAGAAAAACCAATTTTTATATTAAATATAAATGTAATTTAATAAAAACTGATAATCGTCATAAATATTCTATCCTAAGTGTGACCGGTCCATACAAAATTATCGGAGATTTTACCGGGCCATGACCGGAAAATGGTTGGGAAACACATAATTTGCACATTGTTACAAAATCTCGTCTAAACTCTACTAAAACTCTACTCGTGTGATAAAATCCGTTTTTTATCTTTCTTAGAGAAAATCCCATTGAATTTAACATCATGTCTACGCACATGTGAGTGAAGATACATAATAGTAATGAATTCCAATGTTAAAACGTGTCAGTGAATTACAATAATACAATTTAATTATAACGCTTATCCTGTTAACTACAATCGGCTAATCAATTAATACTTATCCTAACTGTTTCAAATCAAACCAATCAAACCACATATATAGACACATTATTTACCTTCATACCTATTGTCACAATCGCAATGCAACATTAAAAATGAAAATAATATATACCGTAGAAACACATAAATTTGCCCTTGAAAAAATTAGACTAATATAGCCTATACGATAAGAACGGCGAGAGGCGAGAATAGGAGCGCTATTCGTTTTCGGACCCGTAGAACACGATTCTGACGAAAAAAAAATGTCTGATATATAACCTGAAAAATATTCAACTGCAGGTAGATTAAGATACAATCTGATAACAAAGACCGACTTCCTGCAACAAGATACAGATATATATATATATATATATATATATATATATATATATATATATATATATATATATATATATATTATATGTATGTATGTATATATATATATATATATATATATATATATATATATATATATATATATATATCCCTGCTACCTTTTAATGTGTGTGGGGCCCCGAGCTGAAATTTGGCAAGTGGGGCTCATTCAACAATACTATCAAAGTGGGGTCAAATTTTAGGCAAATTTTAAGTAATTTAAAACATGTTAAAACATACACAAATATTAAGTAATTTAAAAATGTTAATAATGTCACTGTTTATTTATAAAGTAGAAATTTTGGATTTTTATTATTTATAAAATAGAAATTTTGCATTTTTATGGAAAAAAAAATATCTTCATAAACACATAGGCAATTGGTGGATAAGCATGGGTAGCAATGCCCTCGTACGAATTGTGTTGGCTTTTTTCCTGCTAACTGCTATCGGCACAAAATTGAAATTTACTGAGATTCAGCCATTAAAAACTTAAAACCTTTTTTTTAAAGCCCCTATCAACCGGACTCTCATCGTCAGTTTTGAAACCACCAAAATGACAAATCGCTTGTAGACTTTCAATTATATTTCGCTTGTAGACATTCAATACCGAAGATGAAAGGAAAAATTTGACTTCCATGATGGGGCCCCGCTGCTCACGGCGTTTTTAATTTTAAAGAATAAAATGAAGAGGAAACGAATTTAATTATATTTAGCTGTTTTAATGCAATTAACTGATAAAAGTCTTTTATTTGACTCATAAATAAATTTTCTAGAAAGTTGAATTACTAGTCAAAATTTAAAAAACAGTAATTATTGTCCATGTTTATTAGTCCAGCGCTCGGATAAAAATAGCTCCAGGACGCAGCGAATCTTGTTACGCTACTGATACCACTTTATCATAACATCTTTCTTTGTTGCAAAGAGCCTGGATCCGTAATTTTATATGAACCATATAATCTATTCGCTTTCTGACTGATTACTCTGAATGATGCTATCATTTTAAGACATACGGTATCTTTCTGTGTACACGTATCACCTGATAGTCTATATGTTGATCTACTGGATCATAGTGATTGATTTTGAATCATATTAGAATTAGAGTAGCATCGTATGTAAATTTCATTTAGCTTGTTGAATTGATAAAATAACGGTACAAATTAATATTGGAAATTGTACGATATAAATGTACGTCCCGAAATTGTTAAAGTTATTATCTTTACTAACTGTTAAAGTAAGTGTCTACGCTTAAGTATTGCCGGTGATGATAATCAAGTTTTACTTTGAATAATTCATAAGTGTACTTACACTACACATTCAAAATTTAAGTACATAGGTATACATACCTATATAGAGTAACAATGGATATTTGGTTACAAAATTACGTTTGATAGGCAAAGAATACTTAAAATATAATAAATAGATAATATTAGAGATACCTACACTCTCAAAACGATTTCATTGATTTTGTTTTCTTTCGCTAAATGGTCAAATCGCACTCAAATTACTCCATTGAGATCAGTAATTATTACTCCACCTGAATTTAATTAATTATTTAAACAAAAGAAAAATTTTATTTGAATATTTCAGTCATCAAAATCTTGCCAAATAATTTAGTTTTTTATATAATTTCTATACTCTAACAAATTACTCCAATTGGCTCTATCTAATTTAAAAATTAAATATTATTTATTTTCTGACTGTTAATTAAAATATATTCAAATATAAACATTTATAAGTTATGTACTTTATGTACTATTAAAACATATAGGCATTCAGAGATAGATTTGTATGTCGTTTGCATATGATCAAGGATCATTCGATTTTGTCCGAAAGGTATTCTTATAAATAAACAAAATATTGTCATAATTATTCAACAAAATTATTGTTTATCTTTTAAATTAAATAAAACAATTTAGTAGCAGTTTATTTATATAAATATCCTTAAATACCGGGAAAAAAATTTTTTCTTCATAAATAACTAGTTAAATTATTAATTTTCTGGTGGAGCAATTATTGATCTCGAAGGAGCAATTTTGGAGCAATTTAGCCATATAAAAAAAAAGAAAAAAAAATTTTCAACTTTCGGCGCCGACTTCTTTTTAGTGATCAATTTACTTTTTCTTAAAAAGTTTTCACTTCTAATTGCAAATATACAGAAAACCATGTAAAGTCAATTTAGAAAATAATTATATTCACATATTTCAGAAATAATTACTTCAATATCTGTATTAATAATCACTTATTATTACACGAGAGATTTGTATTTTTTCGAATACATTTGAGTTTGTCTAACGAATATTTGTTGCCTAGCAGTCAGTCGAGTTAAGTTGACAGTTCTTCGAGTTAAATTACTTTTAGGTAAAAAATTTGAGTTGTATAAAACACAAATTTATTCAAAAAAAATATGAAACTGAAGTGTAATGCGGTCAAATTTAACGAATAAAATAAATTAGTATAATTCATATTATTATTTAATACATTGTTACTGCCATTTTGAAATCAGTTAAATTTACCAATACAAATTTTTGTTCCATTTTTATCGTGTTTACCTACAATGAAATGACCAATGAAATGTTTGGTACCAGTTTATCCGCTGTAAAAATCTGTCCTAACTTTTTCCATGGTAAAAGTGAAAAAATTACAATATTCTTATGGAACTTGATACATATTAGTTAAATTGTCACTAGAAAAAATTGCAAAAATAGCGTTTTATTCGGGCACCTAAAGTAAAATAATCTCTAATTCTCTCTTTATTATTGATAATGATACCACAAAAATTTATACAATTTTTGGAGAATGAATTTTATTAGTCTTTAATTTAGTTACAAAATTTATGTACAAATATTTTCTAGGTACCATGACAGTTAACATTTTACCAGTTATTTAAAGCCAGTATAAAACAAGAGGCAAATTTAAATAATACCTATATATAGATACCTTCCTAACTACCTTCACCGTATGTAGGTATGTACATATATTATGTGCATTTGTTCTGTAACTGAATTTTCATGAATATGTTAATAAATGGTACAGTACCCTATAATTCCATAAATATCTTGTCCGTAACATGTGTAACACGTTAGTTGGTACATTCCGACCCACCATAAGTTCCATTTTTGAATTAAAAATAGTTGTTTGAGGTCCATAAATTTAAGCAAGCTTGACATTGAGAAAATTAAAGAGTTATTTTAAATGAAATTTTCCTAAGAAATCTTTGAATAAAATACGTATATATTTATTAAAATATAATATTTGTGTTTGCTTCTAGCTGTTTCCATTTCTTTCTACTAGATACCTAATAATATTAACATACACGAAATATTTATTTAACCAATCGTTGCAGACGATAAGATAGTTTCCAGACAAAATAGAACAGCGTAGCTATATTATAATGTTTATCCCGAGAGATTAGATCCTCGTTTGCCAATACTTTTCTTATAACTTGAATTGAACTATTTACTTATACTGATGTTGATTTAATCGAGTACTAAGAAATTGCTTAGGTGTATTTTTATGTTACAAATTGTAGAGTTATTCAGTGCTCATAGGTATATACAATCCAACATCTAAACTTCTTTAACCGTAAAATACTATACAATGATTTTTGGGATTTATTTACTACACAGGATATTGAAAAAGATAGATAACAGACGACAGAGGGACAAGGTCATAACTAATACTAAGGATGCATAGAAGCAAACTTAGCATGCCCTCTTAAATTACACAGATATAACAACGCATGGGTGTTTTTTTCTCACTTTGTAGTATTCTACGGTTAATAATTTTTGATAAAAACGATAACAAATTCGTTGTTGTTTTATAATCATCTGTTGACGCAATCCATTCATGTAGTATGAAAATATGGAATAAAGATTATTATTATTATAGACTTTTACGCCAACCTGGCGCTCACTACTCAGTAGGACAGTACTGGGTAACATTCACCTATACCGGCATTATGCAAGATATTAGGCTCTGTGGAAGGGTAATGTGCCAAACCAATCCGTAAAAGTACCGTAGTACATTCACGGACGGGTTTGTCACATCACTCCTTATATTGTTGTTGTTGTTGCTTGAAACGAGGTGTTATGCGTCTATTTTGGTGTACACTGGTTCGTACGACGAGACTTTTGTGGGAGCGTAGATGTTGGCTCAATGACAGACGGCTGTGAATGCCTAGTTCGTTTTCGTGTCCCCAGAGAATAGGTAGGATTAGGGACAAAGGGAAGGGATTATTATTATTATTATTATTATTATTATTATTATTATATGAAAGATTAACGAAAAACGCGACTGCACTTCAAAAAACCCCCAGGCGGAGGAAAAAGTGTCCGTGCAGCGTACCAGGTCAGGTACTTCTAGGTCAGGTACGTAATGTCCGTCATACAGCATCCCCTTCCTGGTCTTCCCTACCTAATAAATCCCCGAACCTCGCTGCAAAACCATGGCAGTGGGAGATTCGAGGTTATTATTATTATTATTATTATTATTATTATTATTATTATTATTATTATTATTATTATTATTATTATTATTAATGACTGATATACATAAATCTTGCACATGTTACCACGCTCATGATTATAAAATGCTCCTATCATAAATGAGATGTCAATTTTTGAATGAATTGACCCACGACCAAATGCTCAAGTATGCAGGGCCCGCTCTAAGGGCGGCATTTTGTAAAATTCAAGAGAATTCAAGAGAAAGAGGGGGCGGCATTTTTACAGCAGACAAGTAAAAAAAAAATAAAGGTCGCCGCTTTTGCCGGGGCGGAATTTTACCTTTTTGCCCGGGTCGACATAAATGCTAGAGCGGGCGCTAAAGAATGTAATAATTTCAGAACAATTAAAGTCAAATTGATACTGGTTTTGGACAAACAATATTGTGTTTTGGCCAATTTGTCACGTGTTCCTCTTATTCAATATAACTATTAAGTACTTTATGGTTTCAAGAATATTCCAGTGAAAGAGATTGTAAAAAAGATAAAAATATTGTAATTCATTCAAAAATTAACAGTTCGTTTATGATTTGAACATTCTACAACCATGCCCATACTTTATGCATACCATCCATTATATCGAGTTATCGTTGCTTATCAAATTTCAAAATATATATCTGAAGTTTTTTCTGATTGTTGCTACGGTATCTTATACCCAATAATCAACTCTACTACATGTATACAGAGCCGGGCCAAGGACGGTGCAAACACTGTACCACATCAGGCCCCATTCTAAAAGTCCCGCATTACTGGCTGATTTTGCAAAATTAAAAACTTAAATGTGGCCTCTAAAAGACGATATTAACTTATTTAATGAAATTGAAATTTGTCGTGGAGTTTTGCTTTCCAGAATATCAATTTTACAAATATGTATTCCAATTTTTATTTATAAGTATTGTAATTTATTTGAACTGTATCCAAATTTTATCACTATCTTGAAAACTGTATTAGTGTTATCAATTAAGCTATTACCATTGTATCTACAGAAAGATATTTTCCAAAACTGAAGGTTACTATCACAGTGAAAAACTTTGTGTTAAAATTAACACATTTCACATGTCCAGAACGGTCCACTCAATTTTTTGTGTTATTTTAACACAAAGCATATGTGTCAAATCTATACACAAGATTTCTGTCAATGATTTAACATGCAAGAGAACATACATTTTGTGTTAATTTTTCAGATTTATCAGAGTTAGTTGTTAAACTTTTTTATTCAATATTTTAATTCCACTGAAGCTTAAGATATTTGAAAGTCGTCAAAAATTATAACGATTTTACTTATATATTATTATAAATGAGACTCAAAGAACGCAAAGTAAGTCAGTTCTTTGTAACAATTCTTACTTGTATCCATATATATCTAAGAAAATATATATAATAAAAAAATGAGAGTAACTCTTATTATTTTATTTTATTATACTCTCTAAGTTTTTCAGTTGTTGACGAATATAGTTTTATTAAACGTTTAAAAATGAAAAAATTTTCTTACATTTTAAGGTGATTTTGTTACAGATTCAGTTAAAAAAAATCATGTAAGCTTATTTCAGATTGTATTATATAATATACAATCTTACATGTAAGTAAGCTTACATGATTTTTTGTAACTGAATCTGTAACAAAATAACCTTAAAATGTAAGAAAATTGTTTCATTTTTAAACGTTTAATAAAACTATATTCGTCAATAACTGAAAAAACTTATAATTTTTCGGTTTTGTTTAATAATAAGAACTACTCTCATCTTTTTTATTATATATATTTTGGTATATATATATATATTCTAATCTAATTTACGTATTTATAACAAACATTCTTGTTCTCTACACAAATATTATGTTACTTCTTTGTTGTTCAAAACAGGTTAACATTTTTATTCTGTTAAATAGAAATTTGTGTTAATATTTTCATTTAACATAAACACGAAATGCTACATTAACGCACGGTTGTATTACTTATTTAACACAAAAATTTTAACCACTAGTTTTTGTTTACGGGAGAACACAAATTTTTTTACTGTGTAAGTATAATATGCTACTTCGATCCTACCGTTACTCAGAATCGATTTACCTCTTCAGTAATTTTATCCATCAAAGTGCTGTACCATATGCAGCGAGGTCACAGCAATTCAATACTCAAAGTAGTAAAATTACAGCACTTCTGTACCAAAAGTAGTAAAGTCACAGCAGTTCTGTACCAAAAGCGTTTTAACCAAAAGTAGTAAGATTACAGCAGTTCTATACCAAAAGTAGAAAAGTTACCAAGATTCTGTACCAAAAGTAGTAAAATCACAGCCGTTCTGTACCAAAAGTAGTAAGGTGACTGCAGTTCTATACCAAAAGCAATACGGTTACAGTGGTTTCATATCAAATAATTTACGAAAACGAAATAAAAATCACATATAAATATGCGTTTTTTCATTACAATTGTAACTTGCGAAAACATATGTCGAAAACATATCACTTTGTTGAACAACCACAGTCCCATAACGATCTATCTTTCCATATAGATCATCGTACCTCTCTGGCTGTACGCATTTGCCCATGTAAAAGTAGCAAAATGCAATAAATTGTACGAAATTTGTTTAAATGCCCCACTTTTTATTGAACCGACTCTGTCTGTATATAGTGTGTACGAACTTACTTATTAGTTACTTGGTCATTTTTATATATGATATTGTAGTAAATGAAGCATTGCGGCAAAATCACTTGGATATCCTTAATTTAATTTCAACAACAGAACATGGTTGCAGAAATATTTCATATTTGTAATTTTTATCGTGACGGAACTACACATATTATATACCTATGTATACTAAATGGTTAGTTTTTAAATGTTGCCAAATATTGAGAACGTATAATAAAATTTTGAGATCATAACAACAAACTTTTATGTTAATTTTGTAAGTTAATGTTGTAAGTAGATAATAATGACGTAAATTATAATCACTGAAGAAAATTAGACACTAAAACTGAATTGAAATCATTATCTTATGTTTGATAATTTAAACATTTTTTTTTTTTTTTTAATAAAGAGACATTTTTTTTAAATTCTTTAATGTTTATCAAGGATCTATGAACGGAATACAAATTTCCCATTTATATACGAGTTCTCGATGAATTTGCAATAGTATTTTCTAATATTCTGAAACTATAATATGTAGACCATTTTTCAACAATTCAATAATATACAACCTTCTGGTGTTTTAAAAATAGTATATTACTTATGGAGGACTGTAAGTTTTATTTTTGTGGCCTCGGATGCAGTTTCAGAATCCGAAGATCCATGTCGAGGATTCTTAAGCATCCGTAGTCACAAGAATAAACATACGGGCTGAGCATAAGTAAGTTATTTATTCAAACGAAAAAATGATGAACAAATCGAAAAAAAAAAATGAATAAAAAATACCAAATTCATCGAAAATGCAATTTTAGTAAAAAATGAATTGTAGGCGTCTATAAAAAAACTATTTTCATAGAGAAATCTATTTATTAATTGACGATAAGCGATTACTTACGTCCCGCGGAAGGTAAGTAAACTTGTATGACCTGTTACTTTTGTACCTATTGTAATCAGACAACAGAATTATAAAGAATGTTGCTTACGCTACAAATTACCTGCTATGCAAACGCAAACTTACGTTTCAAGAGGTTCTAAAAAAATATATACAGTGGCCATCCAATGGTACGTACTTCGATTTTACGTAGTCACGTCAGTGATTTAGTGGGGTTCTCCTCTCATAGATATGTTGTTGTTTGTCTGTGTTGGTGAAAATTTATGTACCAATCTAGAGTCAGGGCCGTAGGTAATATTGTCTGAGGGTCTCGTAGCCAATAAAAATTTTAAAATTTCATTGCATATATATATGTATATGCACATATTCTGTATACGTAATATGTAAAATGCAAATGCAAAATGAGTAACGTAAAATTCTAGAATATTCTAATCGTCAACTAGCAAAGATATCAAAAAACAGACTTCACCGTTTAATTGATCATTAAAAATGAGATTAAAAAGTGTAGTTTGACAAAAATTCTAGAATGTTCTATTTGTCAACTACCAATGATATTGAAAAATCAATTGTACCATTTAATTGTCCATTGAAAAAGAGGTAAAATTACACAATTTTGACAAATGTTCTGGAATATTCTATTCGTCAACTAGCAAAGATATTGAAAAACAGACGTCGCCATTGAATTTGCTACCAAGAAAGAGACCAAATAACACATTTTGAGAAATGTTCTAGAATATTCTATTTGTCAACTAACAAAGATATTGGAAAATCTACTGCACCACTTAATTGTCCAGCCTAAATTAAACTAGTCTAAACCAAATGTCCGATTTAGACAAATAATTTTTGCTATTTAACGAATAGAATATTCTAGAACATTTATAAAAATGTGCTATTCCGTCTTTCATTCGATGGCCAATTAAATGGAGCAATCGATTTTTCGATATCTTTGTTAGTTGACGAATAGAACATTCTAGAATTTTTGTCAAAATGCGCTGTTTAATCTAACTTTTAGTAATCAATTCAATAGTGAAGTTTTTTGGTATCTTTGCTAGTTCACGAGTAGAATATTCTAGAATCTTTGTCAGCTTCCGCTATTTGGCGCCTTTTACGCTGATGAATGTGATAGTGAAGTTGATTTTTCGACAGTTTTCTAAAAGTCGTCACTCATATTCATTAGTATAACATACAATTTCCTTTGTCTACACAATTTTAGGTGGAAATTGTCTCTTAAGATAATATTGTTTTAAATAAATTCAGATAAATAATATATACCAACCCCCGAAACAAAAATTTACCGACGCTCCTGATCTTTCGATTTTACGTACTTCCCCTTAAATTTGCACCGGCCACTACGTAAAATTGGATTTGTGGTGTAATCTTGAGTACTAGGCATTATTAATACTTATATGACAATTTTTAAATATTCGAATCCTTTTAAATGGACTTTTTTCACATTAGGTTTGGAGTCATAAATGTAATCATATCATTCATAATATGCATCATTTTTAATACATGCATGTCTAGAAAAATTGTTTTCAACTTTGTTTCAGACGTCAGTCGTATCATTTACACAAAAATGACCCAGTAATTAGTCCGGTAGACACAACTAGTGCAATGCTGCGGTTCGAGAGACACACACTTATCATCGCAATATAGTTTAGTAAAGAGTTAACGCTAACACGATGCAGTAGTAATGTAGCTAGCGTCTCTTTATAAACTGAAATGGAATTATTCCGATGGGGAACTAAAGTGCACTCCGCGGCACCGTCTGTCTAGCTAGCTAGCATCGTAAACGGACTACGAACGAGTATATTCGTTTGTTCGCATATTACGTTTTGATATTATGTCGAATGAGTTGAAGAGACAGACGAATCATAGATATCTAACTATATTCCTATTATTATACACTTCACATATGTAAGGTGATACAGAATGTTCCATCTAGATTTCTAGAACATAAAATGATACTCTCGAACTCCTCATTTTTATACTTTTCTTTGATGATAATAATAAAATATATTCTATTATCTACGACTACCGTGAAATTGCTTGTTTATTGTACAAAAGACTATCTAAGTAAGCGACGTTTTACACACAGCCGCATATCCAGCTGTACAAAAAATGGCCCTTTACACGCATGTACGGTCCATTTCACTTAAATTTAACCATGCTTCATCGCTTATGAATTTAAATAATTTCCTTTTTCTTGGCTTTATCGCTTTCATTATTGCACTTACGTAAAGTTTAAAATTGCAGTTTGTTTTTAGAAAAGAATAGAAGATGGATTTGTTTTAAATATAAGAATTATTTAATAT
Organism: Brachynemurus nebulosus; assembly: GCA_035578155.1. Classification (NCBI taxonomy): domain Eukaryota; kingdom Metazoa; phylum Arthropoda; class Insecta; order Neuroptera; family Myrmeleontidae; genus Brachynemurus; species Brachynemurus nebulosus. Next base: position 18,031,592 of record JAPWDM010000001.1, on the reverse strand, counting down.
TTTAACTTTGACTCATGGCCAGTTGTATTTGAAACAGAGTATATAATAAAAAAACGCCGTGAGCAGCGGGGCCCCATTACGGAAGTCGAATTATTCCCTTCATCTTCCGTATTGAATGTTTACAAACGAAATGTGATTGAAAGTCTCCAAGCGTCTACATTTTGGTGGTTTCAAAACTGATGATGAATGTCCGGCTGATCGGGGCTTTAAAAAAAGGTTTCAAGTTTTTAAGGGTTGAATCTCAGCAAATTTCAATTTTGTGCCAATAGTAGTTAGCAGGAAAAAAGCCAACACAATTCGTACGAGGGCATCCCTACTCATGCTTATCCGATAATTGCCTTTGTGTATTATTTTTAAATATTAGAAAAGGACTTTAAATAGTAAACTGTAAGGCCTTTATGAAGATATTTTTTCTTTCCAAAAAAATCCAAAATTTCTATTTTATAAATAATAATCCAAAAATCCTACTTTATAAATAAACAGTGACTTTAACATTTTTAAATTACTTAATATTTATGTATTGCATTTGTTATAAAACTAAGTTCATTTTTCTTTTTAAGTTTTTAAAATTACTATATGCCTACTTGTAATATTAGAATAAAATAATGCATTTAAAACACATTTAACAGTTCCATTGAATTCCGATGTAAAAATGGGAGAAGTGGGGGGCAAACGTAATGTGGACTCCCTAAAAGGTACTAGCTGGATACTAACTGAATACACGTACAAAATTTCAGCCCTCTAGGTTTCCTTAGAGAGTCTCTAGACGTGTTAGAAAACAAGGAAAAAAATTAAGGAAATGGGGTAAGGGTTAAAAATTGAAACCTTCAAAAAGCAGTGTCTGGCTATTAGCTTAACCTGTACACAAAGTTTCAGCCCTCTAGGTTTATTTGGGGAGATTTTGACCCGAACGAAACTGTTAAAAAACAAAAAAAATCATGTTCTTTTTGGTATAAAAATGATGGGGGGTAAGGGTAAAAGCTGAGACCTCGTCCAATTGAGTGGTGTAATCAGTTTTTGAAATTTTTCAAAAATTTGACCAGATTGTCAAGAATTACTGAAAAATTCATTGTTGAAAGAGTAATTTTTTGTTATTTATTTGATCTTCTTTCGAATTTTTGAGCATGTTCTTAAATGAAACTACCAGTTTTTATTATTTAACCAAAAAGTACATGTCAAGCCGAAAAAATGAGCACCGGCAGATCTCTATCTGATGAGTTTTTTAAGTATAATATTTTCTTGAAAAAAAAGTGTTCCAGACCGAACAAAATGAATATCTCGGAAACTTCTTAATTTTGTTACCCGAAAGAACTTATGGTTATATAAGACCCAGAAAGGTATACTTTCACCAAGTTTCGTCAAAATTAAATTATTTTTGTGGAAATGGGAAACATAAAACGAAATAAAGAAAAAAAAAACAAGAAAATTCGCAGTTTTCTCCGAAATTTTGAGATTATGTTAAAAAGTGACCCTTACAAAAGTTGTAGAATTTTTCTTGGTCTATAACTTTTGTTAAAGATAATTTTTCCTTTGACTTCGACTTTCGCCGGAAATTGCAAATATATAATTTTTCACCCTTTTGGCTCCCCCCAAATCGACCCTCCACCGCCCCTGCTCCCGCATTTAGTTTTTTACGTTTATTATAAGCCTCTTTACCATTTCCACTTATAAAAGTCTAGGTAACAATTTTTGTTTTCTCTATGTGTAATTTGCTTGGACTAAATAACAAAGCCTACTTTTATTAATTCTTATTAATACTTTTATTAATTCTTATAATTATTATATATTATGCAGTGATATACATACTATATATTATATTAGAATCTGTACAAAAATTTTACCTAACAACTGAATGTTTACGTTTGTTTTTAACAAATTTCAAATACTACATAATTTTAATGTATTGGTATTTGTAGATTTGTATCAAATTTTTATCGTTTATTGTGAATTTCATATTAGTCGTACAAAAAGTATAGTACGTAACTCGGTTGTAAAGCATATTACACGCTCGCGCAATTACGCACTCGTCGCTGCACGGCTCTTGCATAACTTTTTTCGCTCGTGTGTAATATGCAACTTACAACCTCAATCACGTAATATACTATTATGTCCATTTTTCAGACTCATTGTTTGATGATGGCTTATACAAATGATAATGCAAGTGCTCTTGGGAAAACTACATCGATATCGAGCTGAAATTGTATAGATAAACTACAAAAAAAGTCTCTATGAGCCGGTCAGTTTTCTGACTAACCTGTTTTCTATCAAAATTTTGAACTATTTCCCTACCAACTTTTATTACAGTACTTTTAAAAGACCTAATTTGTGGTCAAACCATTTCAAGAATCCAAAAGTAGAATCCATTGAAACTAAAATTTTTCAAAATATTTTACCAGTTCCATAGTACATATGGTTACATATGTTTTTCAGTGGCCGAAATCCGAAATCCTGCAGAACTGAAGTTAGTTTAGTAAAGTGACAAAGTTTTCCTTCATCTGTGTAATAACACACATCCATAACGATCCAAAACGATGTTTTTGGACGACAGTTAAAATCATCGTCTAAAACTATTAAAAGCGTGTCAAAAAAGGGACAAGCAATCAAAAAAGACAATATTTTTTTTTTCAAAAAGTAACAAAATTTTAAAAATGACTCTGTAATATTATATACCGCGTTTCTAGAATGAAAGTGGAATATCTAGCAATTTGGCAATTTTCACTTTTAGTACCTACCATGTAATAGATAATTCAATTAGCTATCGAATGGTATATTTTAAAAGTTTGCAGGATATATAATTTTTAAAAGGCATTTTTTCAAATTTTAAGGTGACCATTTAAACTAACGTATTATTAAGATTTAAATTTCAATTATCTCAAAGCGAACATTTCCCAGATATCTCACTTTCATATTGTGAAGAAGATACATAAAATACTCCTTAAAGGTAATAAAATGTTTGCAGATGCCAGATACATTATCCTACGTACACATACATACGTACTCATAAACATACAAACCCAAAACAAAATAAATGATGATAAAAACAGCTAAAATTGAACACAGACAGATTTGTTTGAATGCTAGCAAAAAAACGCCAGTTTCAGCCACCCACAACAGTTTTGGACAACGGTTTTACCTGTCGTCCAAAGACGTCGTTTTGAAATGATACACGGAGAGAAAAATCATATAATTTTTGTAGATAAAATTTCAGAAAAATTACCATGCTCTGTTTTAATGCGTGCGCGATCGACGACCAATGTAAAAAATATATTATAGCATGGTAACTTCTATCACACTCTTATGCATATATGTTATAGTTTAATTCTTGTTGTCGTACTCTTTCATTTGTGCATCTGACCCGCAACCTTATATTACTTCGGCTGTACCTGTAAAAACTTCGAAGATGACCGATCTTTTCCGACCTTTGATTCTTTATGATCCATACAAAAATGATTGGCAACAATATATTCTAATACTGAAGATAGTGGAGTAACAAAATGACGAATTAAACGATGACCATCCGTCAAGAAATTCTAATGAACACTGATTCGACACCACACGACACCACAGCAGCTAACCAGCAACTTGCAACACCAACAGTCCTGCTATGTGACCTTCATATATGATTGTGTTGATACTTTCTGCAGCTTGCCTCGCTATGTGACAACGTTGATACCTTCCCTTTCTTTCTTTCTACTATTAGCTTCTTTTATTCTTTTCTACTTTTCTTCTATTTTAAGACAGCATGGTAATTTTTGTAAGAAAAACAATTAAACTGTCGGCAATGGAACTTTTTACTGTGCTGTTTTACAAATTTTACGGAGCTAATATTACGGAAAGAACATTCTATCTAAATTTTCTATGATTAATTATAATTTTTATATTTTTACCGTACAAAATTGAATATATTCGCCTTTTACACGTTGATTGTAGTGCTGAGCACAGTAATTTTTATATGAATTTTCTCTCTGTGTATGTATGATGACATCATTCCAAAGAAACTGTCACTAACTTCTGACGTTTTTTAGAAACGACATCATCCTAAAACGCCATTTTGGAATGATGTTTAGAACCACCGTAATGAAACTGAGGACCTTAGGTCGCTGATTGTACATCCGGTATCCCATACACATATTAAACTTTACTTTGTAGTTGGATTTAATAGTTATAATTCCTATTACCGCCGCTACGATACTAATAGTTTAGCTTATATCTATCTACTTTTCATTAAATAGTACTGCCTGCTATTGCTTTCTAGACTACCAACATTGCCGGCTCAGTTAGTGTAGTTAGATAATCTAACATACACATTCATACATATATTCCCACTATCATGCATCAACATACGTTATTATTACATAATTCAAAATAATTTTCATCACTGTGGCTTATCTTTCGTCTGTAATAATTTGTCGAATTTGTAACTCCATCGAAATATAATACTACACATATACACTACTGTCCATAAGTTTAATCGCACCATGAAAAAGTTGAAACCATAAGTAGGTGTTATAGAAAATTTGTTTAGCAAAAGTTTACGTATTTTTAAACAGTGCCTGGACGACCCAGCTCTTGTTCGATAAAGAAGGATGAGTTTTAAATTTATAAGCCATATCCTAGTTAGTATATAATTATATAGTTAAAATTATTTTGAAACAGATTTGTATTTGAAAGGTTTTATACTTACAGTTGTGACGATCGGTTACATATTTTTTAAGTACATCATCTTAAGAATACTCTCACCAAATTTCGTAACGATCAAAACATTAGATCCGAAGTTATCGCTATTTAAATCGTACTACCTCGAGTAGTGCCCGCGGTTGATCCTGCGCAGGTGCCACTGAAACATGCAGCTGTTTCTTGATACAGTATAATATGAGCGATACGTCGACTTTCGCCACTCTATTGCATAGTTCGAAATGTATGATCTTGAATCTTGGAAGCAATTTTGTATAGACTTTTGAACGTTCAACATTGAATATGAAAGAAACAAATTTGTATAATCTTAAACACGATTATTTCAGAATCGTATTTTTTTCTTTAAAGTACCTTTGTGGTGGACACGATTACTAAAAAACTATCAGTCCGATCAACACCAAACGTATACTACTTATTTATTATGATAACAACTAGTCACTAACCGAGGGATTTTCAATTTTTTAAAAAGATTTTTTTTTTTGGAGCAATATTATCAAAAATTTAACACCAAAAAAAATCAACCTTTTGTTAAAATCGTCGCCATTTTTAAAAAAATAATAATAATAAATAAATAAATTTTAAAAAATTCTGCGTTTAGTAGCCAGACAATAAAATATATTAACGAAATGTTTTTGAAATTCTGATTTCGGATGAACCGTTCTCGAGTTATTATGTCCACCACAAGTGATGCCTAAAAAAAGGCGATCCTAAAATGCAGCTGTATAATTCTAATATTTTCAAATATTTTTCTATGAAAAAAATTTAACAAGTATCCCAAAACATGTACTAATCGATGTTGTTAAAAAAAATCGAGATGTCGACATTTCGCTACAATTGTATATAACCCCTCAATTTACAAAAGAAATTTAAAAAAAAAAAATTAGTGTATAGGTATATCAAACGATAAACTGGTTTTTCTTTGGCAAAAGTGGTCCAAATAGACCATCTAGTTAACTGGATTTTTTAGTAAAATCTGACTCAACCGCTTTTCTTAGGACCAAAATCCTTCTATATTAAATTTGATCAAGGTCGTTAGGACCATTTGTCACGTTAAGTTTACATATAGATACTCGTTCAATGGAATAGGACAACGAGGGGCAACCTGTAGCCTGCGGGTCACTTGAAATTTGAAAAAAAAATTCTATCCAATACGCGAACCTTACAGCAATAAATATTTAAAAAATGGAAAGTCTATTGAATTTAGCGATTCTACAAATTTTTCTAGTTGGCTAATTGGTCCATCGAAGCCTATAATTACATCGTCCACACATACATGCTAAATTTTATATCTTGTTTAATTAATGAATTATTCGTTATTGTTTCTTCTAAGTTTGACATATAAATTTCTGCCAACAAAGGACTTAATGGTGATCCCATAGCAAGACCACTTGTCTGCCAGAAGAATTTGTTGCAGAATTCTAAATAGTTCTGTTTTAGGACTGTATTAAACATGTTGATTAACTCAGGCTGTTTTAAATATTTTTCATTTATTGTTTATTATTTTGCTAATTAAGTTCAAGTATTCTTTGATGAAAATGTTAGTAAATATGTTGCGCACGTCTAAAGATGCCAGTCTATATCGGCCGGAAAAAGAGACGCCGTTTTATTTATTGGCAAGTTCAAATGAATTCCTGATACAGTGGTTTGACGTAAAATTGGTTTCTGTTTTAAATAGCAATCTTAAGAAATAAGCAAGACTTAGAGAGACATGGAAGTAGCAAAAGAATGAAAACATACGTGACATTCTCTAATCCCTATCTCCATTCGGAAATTCATTTTCTTAACACATTCAAATATATATTGACACTCCTATTTTCTTTTTAACATACTTTCATTTATTTGTAACAATATTACGCATTAGCAGTGTTATCAGAATATTTTTTCAGGTATCGCTAGTGCCGAATCGGAAACCACTCGCATAAAGAACAAATAACACACCAAGATAACTGAAAATTCCATCGACAGTAAACAGGCAAAATTTTTTCCACTAGAGGAAGGAGAAATGCGTTTCTGTAAAACTGTAGGTATATATATATATATATATATATATATATATATATATATATATATATATATATATATATATATATAATTTTAAGATGTGAATAATTTTTTGAGACCAAGTGTATCAAAATTAACCGTACACCTAGGTAAATTGTAACTAACTACATGCATCCTACTTCACTGCACCCCATCTCGAGGTCGATATATTTGTGTTTTTCCAATTACCAGTATATACGCTTGTACACACAATTGTGGATGAAAATGAACGACTTTCCATTCACAATTGGAAATTATTATCGATGTATAACCTATATTAATTTAGTTTAACATCTAGTGGAGATTATTTATAATAACTACTCTGACAAATGTTAGATAACTAAATATAATTATGCATTTTGATCGATATATTATATTTTACATCACCAAATTCTAATTTCTACGTATATATCATTGTAAATCCTACATATGTCAATCAATATCAGTATCCTGGAATTAAATATCCCATTTTAATCACTTCTGAAAAAAGTGGATATACTTATAAAATTCTATCGTTTGGAAAAATAAAATATCTCAAATAAAATCTTTCCTCTTGTTCGTTTCTAATCCCTAATTTGACTGCAATTAACTACACGAACACAATTAAACAACCTGCGAAAGAATTTTTTTTAATGTACCAGTAAATGATGGATTATTGCCTTTTATATTTCTTAGGTTCCTGCATTATCTGGATCAAGAGTGGGAAACCTACGACTTTAAGACCACATGTGACTTTTGGCTTTTTTGGTGCGAGCTTTTGACTGACGTCAGAGTTAATTTTATTTATTAATTCTTTTTTTCATTTTTTTTTAATTTTTTTGCAAATTAACAAGTTGCAAAATAAAGATGTCTTTTTTGCGAGTCTAAAGTTTATCTAACGAGGCCGCAGACTGAGTTGGACAGTCGCGACGATAGAAAAAAGACTCATTTTGCACGTGTTTCATAAATATTTTAACTACGACTACCATGAAATTGCTTGTTTATTGTACAAAATACTATCTCTGTAAGCTCTGTTTTACCTGCAGCTGTACAAAAATGGCTTATTATATATTATACACTTTTGTTAAATTTTATATTGAATATTAAACCTGTACAAAAATTTTACCTAGCAACTTATTTTAATGTATTGTATTTGCACCAAACTTTTATCGTTTATTGCGAATTTCATATTAGTCGTAGACAAAGTATACTATGTAACTCGGTTGTAAGACATAGTACACACTCGCACAATTACGCACTCACCGCTACGCGGCTCTTGCGTAACTTTTTCGCTCGTGTGTAATATGCAACTTACTACATAATTTTAATGTATTGGTATTTGTAGATTTGTATCAAATTTTTATCGTTTATTGTGAATTTCATATTAGTCGTACAAAAAGTATAGTACGTAACTCGGTTGTAAAGCATATTACACGCTCGCGCAATTACGCACTCGTCGCTGCACGGCTCTTGCATAACTTTTTTCGCTCGTGTGTAATATGCAACTTACAACCTCAATCACGTAATATACTATCTTGCAATTCAGAATTAAAATGAAAATAATTAACTAAAAATGGAAGAATATTCTCAAACTATTAAAAGTTTGACAGTTAAAAATTACGTTTTTGTTTTGAATTATTTATGGATAACGATGGCTTGTATTGTATTTATCATAATTTTCTGATTTCCTATAAGGTTTTCTACAACTGATCTGAACGCATCTTTAAATAAAAAATTGTAAGCAGAACATTGAAATTCTAAATAAGGAGTAAATATTTCTTTAAATACTATGTATACAATCAGAATGTCTGGAAATTTTTCCGTTTCGAAAATTTTGACGATATTCTCTATTAACAAAAGCCGGTATTGGTTCCTGGTTCACAAAGGATAAGGTAATTTATTCCTTAAATTAATCTTTAATTACTAGCGCCTGAAACTTGAGAAATGGTATAAGAGTTTTAACATAAATTTAAAAAAAAAAAAATACTTCGAACATACTACTCTAGCAATTACCGGTCCATTATACAAAATTATTACTCTTAATAAGTATACGAATGTTTATTAAATAGCTAACTAATCCATTGTTAATGAACCTCTCATCTTCTAACTCTTGTACATGAATATTTCGTCATCCAGCGAATTAATATTCTCTTGAAAATCTGCTCTCAATGGAAAAATTTTAATATTAAAAATTTCTTTTTTATGTTACTGCACGACAATATAATGAAATAATAATTGCAATAAAAATCTTATTTCATCATTCTTACGCCATACCATCCATCCTTTCCCGTCTTTTCTTCTTTCTTCATTTTTAGTATCGTAATAAAATGTCGAATATTTATATCATAAAATATCATTTATAAATAAAGTGGTGGAGGTGTGAGTATGGCGGTAGGAAGAAGGGGGAGGGGAGACGAATGATAAGATAGTGGGGGCTGTATATAATAAGTAAAGAAAGAGTACAAGCAAGAGAACATGAAGCATGCAAACAGCCCGTAAGTATAATATAATAATAAAATGAGTTTGCATAATTTTACGAGATCTTTAAGGAAAATTAACAACTTATTTTCAGAAAATGTGAGAGACATGAAACTTCATTAATAAAGAAATTGATGCAATTGTGTCAATTAATATGTAAACACAGTTATGTTAATATTAAAAGTGTAGGATTATGAATTTTTATAACCGTTTGTCTAAAACGATAATTGTTGTAAACAAAATCAAAATTCAAAATTGTGTGCAAAGTAAAATTATTAGTGCATCACATCAGAAAACTCTTACAATGTAATTTATTTAATAAATACTATGTTTATTTATTATTACCACTATAAAAAAATTAATTAAAAATTAACATGAAATTTCGTATGATTCGTATGATAGAAAATACCTATGAAAATATTAATTTTTGTTGTCACTTTCAATATAATAAATGAATTATAAGAGTACGTAATCTAATAAATGAATTATAAGATTACGTACTAACTTTTAAGTTTCACCTCACCATCAGAAATGATACTTATTTACTGGAATTGGTTTGCATATAAAGTAATTAATACCTACTAAGAAGGTTAGACCAAGATTACTATATATTAGACCGGTGAAGTAAATCCATATCCAGTTTATTAAAATTTTAGTATCTTTGACTGCACACAGCTATTTATATATCGGTAGCTAATTGTCACTTGACCATCAACTATATTAATATATGAATTGTCATTTTTCAAATAACTAAATATTATTTTTAAATAATTAATTATTATAGTTACTCTAACATTATATTCGGTTTAATATAATTATTTTTTTCTACTCCTGTTGAAGAACACACTCAATATATATTTGTTAATTGTTGAGAAAGTTAAGCATTATTCAAAGGTGTGGAGGAATGACTATTATTCAATATCTTTTTGACCAATGAAATAACAGTATTAACCATTATTCAGTGGGTTTGCGATTGTTTTATGTATAATGTATGTATCAGGTTTTAATTTAATACACGTTACGTAGTAACGTTCAAGTAAACAAAGTAGTATATATTTTGTTTTGATCGCTTTATACATATTATACCTACAAACATTTAATGAAATTAGAAATAGATTAAAAATTTGATTTAAAATTTATATTTAATTTTATTTAAATCAAAAAGGAAAAAAGTCGTAGAAAAAATATCGTATTCTACTCGCTTGCAATGACTATTATTCACTCAGATGTATTACGACACTCGCCTCGCAAGCTCGGCTCGTGTCGCAATTTCATCATCGTGAGTAATAGCTATCATTACTAGCTCGTTGAATAATATACTATTGTTTATTTTTCAAATTTTGTTACTTATTTTGTACCAAATGTAAATTATCTAGTTATTTTAACTAATTTCATTAATATATCTACTTTGAAAATCAATAATTCAGGACCAGCACCTAATTTTTTTTTATATATTTCTATTATATTTCTATAACTGCCTTGTTTCGGTCAAGGTTAATTTTACATTAAAATATTTTGTATATAAAAGTGAATCATTTGGCGGTAGAATATTATCAAAAATTTCTTCAAACAAAGCATGACAGATGAGAGTATTGGAAAAAAGATAGTTATACTGAAATATCCGATGTAAAAATTAAACCTTTTTTAATCTTTCCAAATACTATACTATAGAATTTAATTGACTTGAGCATTACCGTTTGCTAGCAATTAATAAAATACTTTACTTTCCAAAAATACCACTTTTATTCAATTAATTTTGCAACATGTTTCGATCCATATAATCATCATCAGACAAATGAATATTATACTAGGTTTCATGCCTTATGTACTAAATATTTCCATTGAAATAGGTAGTAGGGGAGGAGTTGAGTTGACTTACACCACGTGACAATACTTGATCAAGAACAAACATTTAGAAACGTAACAAATAGAACTAAGAAAGTACGTTGATCGGAAGTATGTTTGTGAACTTCTATTGTATCTAATATGGATAATTTTGGTCCTTTATGTGATTCATGTAAAACTCTGATATTTTATTCTGAAAGGTGTTCTGTGTGTTACATGCCTGACGAAATCACAGTCAATGTTCTGCTCGCTAGAGTTCAGTTGTTGACCTACCAGTTTGACCAATATAGAAGGTATCGCAATCTTGACAATTTAGTTTATAGATACCCGATGTTTTTTTTTTTAGTTGATCAATTTTTGTTTTATTAATAGATTTGAGCGTTACTTTATGGTATTCCATATTTGTAAATAATAAACAAATATTTTACTTCGCAAAGTACCACTTTTGTTTTATTGTTATATAAACATACTCCGACGCAAAAATTAAAAATAAACATTTTTTTTAATCTTCCCTAATAAATACTATACAAGAACTACTTGAATAAAATTCTCCATTTAAATTTTTCCAAAACATTTTTATCTTTACGTTGTTTTACGGCTCTATTAAAAGGTACCCACATGTAAGGTATATTTTCAATTACCTGACTCTAACTATACCATACCTGCGCCATAAGTACCATAAATAGATAACCAGCTAGATAGTGTTACTACAGCCAGGATATGATTTTTTTATGTACAAATAAACGAAATGATAACGAAAAGGACCGACAGGACTCACTCCTACGTCCATAATTCGTACTAATGAATAAAGTCCTAAAGTTAGCTACTCCTTATATTACGACTGTGTATATGGACTCCAACTATATAGGTACATATAAATACATCTCTGATCATACCGTCCAATATACGTGTGTATTAGGACGGTTGTCGCATAGTATTACATTTGCGTGCTGTTATCTCTGATTTAATCTGACAAATTGTCGTTAACATCACGCAGCACGCACCAAACGTACGGATTACGTAAATGTCTGTATATACTGGTCTATATATGTATGTCTATCTAGTACAGAATGAGTCAAATTTACGCTGATTTCATTATACTAAAATTTCATTGTACTTACTATACATTATGTTCTAGTTTAGAGAACTGTGGTTTCTCAACTACCAAAGAAACCTCGCCAGTCAGAAAATACAAAATATTGCCGTCACAGAATCCTGTATAACATAGCGAATTTTCGTTAAAAAAGTTACTTTTTCTTGATAATTCCGTTCGCATTCAACAAATATCTATCATAATCCCGAGCTAAAGTCGCACTATGACAGTGGTAGTAATAACTGAATTTTCGATTTGCAAAAAATTGGCTAAATTTTAAAGTTGTGACTTTTTGAGGACGTTTTTCCCTTTAAAATAGTTTTTTTAACACCAACCGGTATTTTTTATTTACTAGTTACTAGGGTAAGTGCGGGAGAGATGCCGCGTCGGCAGAGATGCCGCAGTAGCCATAGTTCGTCCGTTGATTGATAGATAGTGCTATTAACGGATTATATGTTTAAAATAAGTTACTTATTTAAGCTGTATATGGTAACATTTATGATTAGTCCATCAGTTTAGTAATTATCCAACTTTTTATTATTGAAAAGTAAGTTTTTTAACATAATATTTTATCAAGCATTTCATTCATTAGAATTTAAGAATGTATATTTCATTGTTTTAATGAAAACGAGTTTTGTTATTTATTTAGGTATATTTTAAAAGTACTGTATAAAATTTTAGTTTGGAATCCCGCACTATGCTTGCTATAGCAACATGTGGCATCTATCCCAACAAAAAGGAGAAATGCCGCATTTAAAGTAGGTATAGATACCGCATCATATTACATGTTAAAAACATAGACTCATATACCTTGATTATGCAATTTTTTTGGACTATAAATTATGCCACGTAAATATAAAAGATCCACTAATGGATCAGGAAGAGCCCTCATATTAGTGAAGATAACGAAAATAATGATGATTGGCTGTATATTGAATGTTTTGAAAAGCACTCAGAAAGAAAAAAAGTTGACTGGTTAAGATGTATAAAGTGCCAAAAATGGTTACATATGGCATGCATCGTGTACGGAGATGTGTGTAAAATACAAAATTTTTAATATAAACTATGCGGTGTCTCACTCTCTGTGATACGGCATTTCTCCCATAGGTGTGGGAGAGACGCCGCTTTGCAGGCTCTACAAAAATGTTAAATATGAATCCTTTATGACTCAAAATTTAAAATTATTTATAAATAATTTTAAAAAACAATGTTTACATTTATTGTGTACCAAATTTCAAATAAATTAAATGCATACTTTAAGAATTATCAAGTGTTTTCAAAATGTGCGGCATCTCTCCCGCCCATTATAATTCTATTTATTTAATATAGTACATGGAAACATAAACAGCTCATCTGGTAATTAACTTGAGACCTATTGACTACAAGTAAACACAATTTAGAGGTATACATAAATTATAGGAAATTATCAAAATTTGATTCATTCTGTACCAATACCCACGTATACATATATAGAAATACGTGAGCATAATCAAATCCCAATGTACGGGAGTCAGTTCGAAGTCTTTTTACGTTATCGTTACCGGGTTTTATGCGTTATGATAATTTGTAACATATGTCGTATATTTCACCGTTCGGTTATTTAATTATAAATAACATATTTTTTCTGTTGTGCTCGTATTCAAAAATACGTTTTGACATAAAATCGATTATTTTGTTTTGTCTTGATATACAATAAATACACATAAAATTTTTAAGTGAATTTTAATTAGGTTTTTTATTTTTCTGATCGAAATAGAGCATGCTTTATCATTTTAATTTTCTCGAAAATTTTTGGTTAATCGATTTTCAAACATTTGCTAATAGTTATTAAATGCAAATCAACTAAAAGCCGTTATTTGGATTAGTGTTTTCAATTTTATTTTGCTCTACAATATTAATATTTTGAAAATATAATACATATAGACATACCACAGACCAATGCACATAATATTATATATTATATAGACTAACTATATCAATTTATAATGGAGAAGTTTACCAATTTTTTTTTTATGGGTGAAAATAAAAATTAAAACAAAATCAGACCCCGAGTTGGTACAGTGGTTAGCAATTCCACTTCTTGTCTGGTAGATCGTGAGTTCGAAACCAACCGGGGGAGATAGTAGCTACAATAGTATCTACACTACAACGGTACATATAACCTAAGCTGTTGCGCACCTAATCAACAGAAGAAAAACAAAACAAAAAAAAAATCAAACAAAAGTATACCTAAAAGCAAAATTAAGATATCTCAACGACTAGCAAAGTTATGGGACTTGAAAGTTGCACTTTACACAGAGAGTTCTATTTCATCTAATACAGATGTGTGACGTTATCTTTGCTACGGGCTTACAAATAGAGCGAGGAATCTTTTTTAATAAACATTTATAATGCTGGTGAATAGGTACCTACGTTAATTAATACGGATATGACGATTTTGAAATTTTTATCTTTTACAAATTCAATATTTTGACATTTTAAAATGTCATTTTTGAACTTTTGAACTTTGATAAATATATAAAACAATAGTATATTGTGCAATAAGTTCGGGAAATTGTCGATTGCCCACGAAAGCGAAGTTGAGCGCACGAACTTAGTGAGTGCGCTCATTCGCTTGAGTGGGCAATCGACAATCCCGCACGAGTTGCACATACGATTTTTTATTAGGAATTTCACATACTTTTTTCTATTATTATTACTATGTTTGACATTTTTATTACTTTTTAAAGTAATATTTTTGAGTGTTCGTTTTTTTTTTCTGAATTTAACAGTGTTTAAATTACTTGGTGGTTTCTATAGAAATAATTATGAAATATTTATTAAATGAAAAATCAAGAGGCGACTTTGCGTGTTTTATTGTCAATTTGCGTGCGGAAAGTTTACTTTCCGCACGCAAAAACGTATGTGGGAAGAGTACAGTGGGCAAACAGCTATTTTGCGTACAAAAATGTGTGCGCCAAGTTAGTACTTCTCCCGCATGAGTAATAAAAAAATTTTTTTTTTAAATATTAAATCCATGGCAATTTAACATAATTTAATTTAAAAAATATTATATAAAAAACACTCGATGTCCAATTGTGCGGATATTTGACGTTACAAGTGAATCGGAAATCAATCATTCCGCGTTAAACTTTGATTTTCTATTTCTCTATTATTTGTTAACGTATTTCAAAAAATTTTCACCAGCTTTTGGTCTATATTTTAGTTAAATATAACTACATATTACATTATCCACAGTACGAATCTTCTCCATTGAGGCAGACAGATATGACTAGGATACGACCAAATAGTATTTTGTAATATTAAAATCAATGCAATAATCGATGGTACCCGCAGTAACATTTTCAAATAATTATTGTCGAAATATAATATTGATAATAAAATTTTGCAAATTTTGAAATTGCAAAATTCTGAAAGAAATAAAGTGATATTCGCTTTATTTTCATAATACGTACACTCAGAGAAATTACACATCAAATATGTGTCCTGCCAACCAAATTGTATTGTCCTATATGAGCAACGAAATCATTTGTTTCTAGAAACAATATGAAATTTTTGGAATTACATTGTTGTATTAACATATGGAAATTGTTAATTTAATCATTTTAATTTAGTTATTTCGTTCATACTAAATCGTTGTCACAACACACAATTTTAGTTAAATCAGCTATACAATATATACGATTTAACAATATTATCATGTTGAAGAAATAAATCTATATTATTAAATTACCATTATCAGTTAATTAAATTAATCAATAAAAATCATTATTTTAATTATATACTTTAATTTAGAAAACTATTTAATATACTTACCTATCGACTATCCATAACCTGTAATAACACTTAATAAAAAAGATGACATGCTTAAATTATGTAAGTAAAATAAGCAATAAAAATAGAAAAGTCGTAATTTATTCATTTTCATTGAAAATACCAGTATTTATTTTAAAAAATCACGAACAAACACAATATAAATAATATTCATTTTGTTTAAGCATGTGCAGAAAAGCCTTTTCAAACGTAAATGTACTTAATTATCTTCAAAATATTTGCAATTATTTGTAACTCGATCTGGAATACTTCCTCCTCTTAAGGTAATGTTTAAATCAGAGCGTCTTGATTAGGGTTAATGCAAATTCACCATAAAAACTTCACTATTAGCGGTTGCCTAAAAGAAAAAAGATAAAAAGTAACAAAAAATTAATTTTAACAATTATGTTTAAATACATGTTAATAATTAAACAGGTAAAAATTTATTATTGCTTTTAAGTGCCTGAAACTTGAATGCAGTTAACCTCATTTTGTGTAAATATTTAAATATTGTCCTAAAAAAGAAAAAATTTTAAAAAAATATTCATATACCTAAAAGAATAGATAAGTATCCGTTCTGATGACTCCATTTTAGCAAATTTTCAATCTCTGACAATTAATGCTCTCAGCTCTGCATCATTCATTTCACGAAAATTTTTTTGTTGAAATTGCAACTGTAAAGATAAGTCAAAAGAGTAAAATAAAATATATAAATTTATTTAGAAATGGTCACGTACCTTTCTTAAAAAGTCAGAAACATTTTATATATAAAATATTTTTATTAATTTTAATTTTAACCTGTAAACGTCTTAACACAAACGATATCAAACAAACAATAAAATAAAATGGCCGCTGCAATATAACGTGATCAAAAGCCAACAAACTTTGACAATCTGTATAAGTTAATACAAACTTATATGTATTGTTGGTAAATTAATATAGTTCATTTAACGTTTTTATATTGTTAGTCGATAAATTTTAATGGTTGTTGCATCCAGGTCGTCAATGCTTCAATTTCAATCATATTATATAGCATACTCAACCAAACATATAGGTAGTTTAAACATATAATTCAATTATTTCATGTCTAGTATTTGGAGCAAACAATATTATTGAACTGAAAATATATTTAATTCTACAGACTATTTTATAGTTAGTCCAAATAAATATTTCTAAACATGACCATATCGCTAATTTTACTATATCCATTTCTCTGAGTGTACGTATATAAATTCTGTCCTGTAATAATTATGTTCGCGTTTGCTCAAAAATGCACAATACATTACATTCCTTAAATCTCACCCATCTCACCTGGTTACCTGCCTCAAGAAAACTGGCTTTACGCTTTATCTAGTAGTATAATATAATAGTGTTCATTGGTCTGTGATACATACTGATATTTTCTTAATACATTTACGGCGAAAAGGCTGGATATTATTTTCTTTATAAATTCTAGGGGAAATTCTACTTTATAGTCATACAAAACTTCCTTATGTGTAACAGATGCCACCCACATCACTATTTCTTATACTTTAAACTTCCAAATTTACAATTACCTCCAATTTATGACGTGAATCTAAGAAAATGTTACTGAAATGATCTGCAATTCTGATTCACTTGAACTTGTTAAACGGTAGAAAATCTTTATTGGCAGAGCCACTCGTAAAGAACAACGTACTAACGACTCGGCAGGTCTGACCATTTGGCAATGAAAGAATGTGGTGAAATTTTCAAAATTTAAGAGTTAAAGAGAAATTTATGCTATGGTAGATGCACCGAAATAGTCTTATACTTTTTAAAAATTAATAAAATATGTTTAATGGTATAAAAGAGATATGTATGAGTTTAGACCAATTTCCTGATTATATAAGAATGTATCAATTTTTCAAAAATTATATTTGTTACAACACTACTTATAATACACCAATACCTCGCTTTGCGTCATTTCGGTTTACGTTTTTTTCGAAATTGCGTCGCTGCTGAATTAGCACTAATTTTCACTGTGCGTCGTTAGGTTTTCGAAGTTGTGTTGTTTTGAGTTCAAGTCTTTAATTTTTTTTTTTTTCGAAATTTTTTGGACAAACGCAAACATTGTACCAATTTTTTGTGAAAGAAAGCCGACTTACGACAACAGCCACTATGGACTCATCAGACAGTGATTTAGTTTTACTTTGTTTTTATAAATTAATTGATTATTTTATTTTGTTTTAATTGAATTTGTTTTTTTTTTTTTTTGTATGTATGTAATAAAATTTTATTTTGTTTTTGTTTTTTAAATATTTACTTTGTTCAATTTTCTTTTTAAAAAGTAGTATTTTCGTTACCCTGAAACCTATCTTCGATCTTTACATGGTTTGCTATAGAAAATCATAATTCACTTTGCGTCGTTTCAATTTGCGTCGTGTTTTGTTTGGAACGTAACCACGACGCAAATTGAGGCATTGGTGTACTATAAAACTTTTAAAATGGTATACAAGGTAGTTTTCTTTTACGGTTCGTCAGTTATTGTTTAGAACTTTCTGCATTTTATTGATTACTTTCCTATCTACTTAATTTACCATTAATCCTGGTATTTTATGTAAATGTATACATTAATTTCTGGTAAACATAAATACTATAGTTTATTATGAAAATTATAAAAGTTTTAGGAAACATTTCCGCAGCAACAGAAGTGCATATGTTCTTTTATTTATAAGATAGCAAGTAGGTATATCTACCGGCAAGTAACAGCAACCGGCAAATATAGGTAGGTGGGTACTATAGGAATATTAATGAACAAAGTAGAGAGAAACAGGCAAGAAAAGGAACATAAGCAGCCAACCGATGCATTGAGGAAGATTTGAAAATTTATTATGTTTTGTTTTAAATGGTGTGAAACATTTTGATACTATGATACCAGAAGTATTTACCATGAGATAACGAAAATGTGGTTTTACAGTTCAAAATTATTTGAATACTCTGCTATGCTTATAAAATGTGAAATAATTTGTTTTGATTTGTTAGAAGTTAGTTGCGGAATTGGTTAGTAATACTTCCTAATAAACTTTAGTAGACTAAAAATTAAGCAAACCACTTTAAAGCAGAATTTTTAATTTAAACGAACGAATCACAAAGTACTGCCTAGATTTATCCATATATGAATCGGACCTAATTTTCTTACTGACCGCCCTTTTTAGAAAGAATTTCTAAAGATAACGAAAAGAGAATACCTTTATCTCACTTACCTGATTAATAAGATATTTCATTAATAGGGGTCCAGACGTTAGAGCAATCGGCTACATTAAAAAAAAAAAATAAATAAAAAATTTTAATTGATTATTTAATTGGTAATTATAGATTTTTTTACTTGATGAAACAATATATAATAACATTTACATATTTTAATTAATAAAGCAAATATAATCATATTCTTTATTTTAGCAAAATATTTATTTTTCTATGGGATTATGTATGCGTTTGGAAACTAGGTTTAACCATATACCCAGTAGGGTAGACAGGGATAAGTTTACACAATCCTTATAGCTGACAAACCGTTGATCGGATCGCAGCACTTGTCAAGCCAAACAAGTTACTTAAACTGTCATTTGCAAGTACGTCAGTTTGCAACCAGTACTATTAGTAACAAACAACGTAGAGCAGAATTTGTGATTTTTTTCTTGAAATGAGTAAATTTTTACACTACTATGTTAGTGTGAATAGTAATTATACTATTAGATCTTTACAATTCATAATGGAGAATCTTGTTAGGCCGTTCTTTTACGGCTATTTTAAGATAGTATGTTAGATGCTAATCTCAGAAAGATTTATAGGTTATATTTTGTTGAAAATATGCCAAAGGGGCAAGTTTACACAAGGCGCATGGGATATGTTTACACATTCTTAAAGTCGTGTTTTATTTGTTGATTTATCAACGCTTTCTTCCGAATGTGCTCCGTCCCATCGGACCCATCGTCGAAACATCAGGTATTAGGTTTTTTTTCAACGCCAGAAGATGTGGGACCATTTGAGAAAGCAGATTCAAGAAAAAGAACTGGTAAAAGCAGGAAGAAACGATAAAGAAAGATATTTTCAAGAATAAGGAAAAAACGGAACTAAAAAATTGTTTTGCTCTGAAAAGATAAAAACACAAAAAAAGTAAAAATTACAAAACCAAAAGGTGACGTTTCTTGTGAATCGGATAATGAAAATGACGATGAGAACTGTGCTTGTATATACCTACTGCTTGAAACCATTCAGAAATTCTAAACCTGGTGCATACTGGATACAATGCATAAAGTGTAAGAGATAGACACATGATAACTGTAGGTTTTTTGAAACTGTTTTTCTTGTATGAGTGAACTGTGAAAGCAATTTTGAATTTTAATACTAATTTGTATATTAATTGTCAATTTATCGTTATTTTATGCTTTTTAATATTTAGAGTTTTATTATTATTATTGTTTTATTTGTTTATTTATTTATTTATTTATTTATTTATTTATTTTTGTTAATAAAACCGATTCATATATTTATTTGTGTTTTTTACAGTTATTAAGTACAGTTATTAATTTTTTTCGTTTTAGAAATGTATAAACTTATCCCAGGTACTGTGTAAACATGCCCCCCAAAAGCGGCATGTTTACACAGGTGACATCACTCAAAAATAAGCTGAGTATCTAAAAAAGTATAATAGTAGGAAGCTCTTCGTAAGCGTCAAAATAAAGCTTAACAATCAAGTTATAATTGAGTATAAAAATATATAAATAGTTGTAATACAAAAAATTAGAATAACCAAAAACTATAAATTGTGTCAACATGCCCCGGTCTACCCTACCAAAGACAACATGACGGATAATGAAGTGATGGATTAATCGAAGTTCTGCTGTAACTCGATTTAAAATAAACTACTGAAATACTTGGTATATAGTTTTGAAATTTGAACTTCTTGAAGACTGAATCCCTGTTCAGACACGTTCAGACGATACATGACTGGTTTTATACCTTAATAAACTTGAATATTATGAGGACTGAAATACAAGTATAAAATTGTTCGAAAACGAAGTTGTTTTTCTTGTGCGTTCGAGTTTAGACAACATATTTCATGTTGATAAAATGAATATATTGCACAATTACCTTTTCCGTCGAAATGCACACTAAATATGAAAGAATATTTGTACGTAATATCTAAATACACAAGAAGTTTGGATGAGGTATTATCGAAGTTCTCGAGTGCGCTTTGAATGCCACAAAATATTATTATTCTTGACTTTATTTGACTTCAGAAAACTTATATTTATGTGTACTCGTTAAAACAGTTAAAACCTTCACAATGCTAAGTAGTATGACGCTCTAGTAAAACATTCGTAGCGTTCGTATATCTCTTTTCTGAAATAACGTTTTATAAATCTTTTCATACATATGTCTTCCACATGCTTAATACTTACTACAAACGAGTAAGCACAAGAACTATACCACTTGATATATGGAAATTCTCTGAGATGGGAAATCGTATTAAAACATCGTATTAAAGTATCATAATAATTATATTGCAGCTCTTTTACCATTTTTGTTTTTAATATTGGAATTTTGTTTATAATAAAAGTGCATTTGTGTTTGGTGAAAATATGAGTGGCTCTTAAAACATTGGAAAATAAGCTAAAAATAACTATATTGAAAAAATTTTACTACTTCTATAAAGTCAAACAAAAGTCAAAAAGCATAGCGTGGTAACCATCAGGTTAGCAGCCCCAAACGCATTTAGAGCTAAATTTTTTTTTTTATAAGGTGTAATCGAATGAACGTGTTAATGGCTTTAAATACCATTCAATTAGTTGCGATAACATAATTATGTGTTAGTTAAGGTAAAGTACTATTATATTATAAAATCTATACGCCAGTTTTTGAATAGAAAAAAAATAATATGATTATTTCATTTTTAGAAAAAAAAAAGGTTTTCATTTATATGTCCTGACACGCTAACGAAATTTTTTTGTGAAAAAACCTCTAATAATACACAAACTCGGGTATTTTTTTCAAAATTTTCGTATGAGTGTAAGAGGGTGAAATATTATATATTAGAAAAAATTTAAAAAATTATAATTTTTAATGAAATCGGGAATTTATTAATGATTTTTAATAAATTCCATAATTTTTTAACTCTTTCCACCCATACGAAAAATTTAAAAAAAAATACAGGAGGTAGCGCATTATCAGAAGTTTTTACAAAGAAATAAAAAATAATTCTACTGTAAATTTAGAATGTTTAAACTGCTTTTATCTACGACTACAATTTATTGTACAAAATACTATCTTGATAAGCTATGTTTTGCATACAGCTGTACAGAAAATCGATCTTTACACGCACCTATGAGTAAAATAACACTATGAGTAAAATAACACTCGAGCCTTCTCGGGACAATTTGAAAAATTTTCTTTTTTAAATTTAACATGACATCCCATAAAAAAAAAATTTAAAACATTGTAACTATATAGCCGACTTGTGCATTTCAATTAAAAATCCAAACCACATTTATAGCTCCTCCTTATATATATATATATATATATATATATATATATATATATATATATATATATATATATATAACTATATATATATATATAAAATGAGTGAGAAAGAGAAACTACACCGGTCACGTAACATGATTAAAATTTTTAATAGAAATTCTAATTTCACCAAGCGTTCATTACACGACAATCAGTCATTTGCAAAAAGTTTTTTTCGCATTAAAACAATGAATGTAATTAGGGAATAAAGCTCTATGCAACCTACTCTAACTCCTATTATTCTCTTCATATATATGGTCTGCTACTCCGCACATAGCCCGCGTATTTAGATACGTAACCACCTAACTAACGAGCAAAATGTCAATGACTTCAAAGATAAATTATTTCATAGATGACAGCACTGTTTGTACACGTGTCGATATGCCGAGTATGTGTATATTTGTATATAGTTTAGTACTACAACTTACTTTGTGGTCTGCAAATGAGGCATTAACCAACATCTAACTATCTGTTTGTATATCTATATACTATTTTTGAACTAACTTCAGAATGACTTCCACCAGCTACGAAAAAACTGTCCTACAAAATGGTATCCAGCAATGCAATCTGTTTGAACATGCAAGAATTAACTATCAACGAAGTTATTATTACATACCAAAATTTTAAACACGTTTCTCACTTAGAAACTACTAGTAGATAGAATATTTCTTACCAAATTTATTAAAATTTAAAACAAAGAAATAAATTTAATAGGTAAAGAACCCCTTTTAAGTTGCTTTTCACCGGACAAAAAAAAAAATTCATAGAAAATAACATTTCAAAGCATCAGTGGAATCAAAGGGATCAAACTTAAGCGGATCTCTTGTAAGTGCTAATTAATTAATAAAGGTACAAAATAAAAATAAATAAATAATTAAAATCTTATATTAAAAAAAGCAACAACCACAAAAAGGGTCACTGGTTTTTGTTTTTTAAAATAATTTTGTCGGTACCAAAACAAAAATATCCCTCAAAACAACAAATAAAAAAACAAATTTCGGAAAAAAAGGTAAACAGTATATAAACATAAATATATTTTTTTAAAGTTAATAATTTTTTCAAAAATAAAATTTATTAAATTTTTCACATATATGCTTTTGTGCCTTCTTCCACAAAATTTTTAATTACCAAAATTTGTACATTTTAAATAAATATGCATTTCGTATGAATTAGCTAGTTACGTTGGTAGGTGTAAGCATGTAACGTAAAATATGTACGGGCATTTTAAAAAAAAAATATTTATCTTTATTTTTCAAATAGCTTTTATAAACATATTTTTTAAAACTTTATTTGCTTTTTATTAATAATGCAAATTTCATTTACATAGAAATGTACTGTAGTGAATGAATATCCAAAAAATATTTTTTAACCGATTCACGGTCAGTCCTGTGACCAATACATACGCAATTGTCTTTCCTTATTTCGAATCACTGGTGTAATAAATAATAATATATATTAAGACTTTACAGTCCGCCCGTGGTCCTCTGAAAATAGCCAGAACAACCGTAGAGGCCGATCACGATCAGTGACTGATTGCACATGTGTGCAATCTTACCGTAAACAGGTACCGACCAGAATAAAATTATAAACGGATAAATAACACATAAAAATATTATTCTTTTAAGTTACCGTAATTGCGGATTACTTGAGCCCTGTGGTGTAACTTGAGCCCAAAACGGAAAAAGTATTATTTTCTGTTTTGTGCTTATATTAGTCAGTAGTAGAAGTAAGTTAGATGTTTAGCTAATAGGTAACAGCAGTAGGTTTACGGTGTTTAAGTTTAGGTAGTTCTGAAAATTGACACTAGAGGTGAGGCAAGTGTTATTTACTCTCTGTTTGAAATTGATGTTTTGTTACGTTGCTAACTTTTGACTGTAAAAATAATTGTGGTAGTCTACAAAGGAAGGTAAGTGTATAATTTTAATACTTTGTTCATTACTAACCTAAATTTAGATATGTTCATATGCCAACCATTTCGTTAATTTTTTTAATTAAGGTTTTGATAAATCAGTAAAATAACCTTAAAATTAGGGTAACTTGAACCCATTATAACTTTAGTATAAAATGGTGCAAGACTATAGCAGAAATTCCCAAAAGTCCTAAACCGTTGGACAAGTTCGTTAACCAGGCAGGTCCGATGCCCAAAACATGTTATTTTTGGAAATTTTCATGAAAAGAATTTTTTTCCAAAATTTCTCCTTATTCAAAAATTTTTACACTGTTGGAACGAGGAGAAAAAATCACACAAAAAAGGTCTTTAAACTATTATTCTATGTCAACTAGTTTCCGAGAAAAACTAATTTTTGTTAACGGAAATTCGCTACGTTATGCAGGATGCTGCGATAAGAGTATTGAATAAGTAAAGTTCCTTATATGTTTGTACAATGTTTTAATTAGTAACCAACATCTTACATGGTCACAAACTGTTTTCAAATGAAAATCACCTGGAAATTTAGGTTTGGGCTCAAGTAACCCGATCTTGAGGTTAACTTGAGCCCAAAATCTAAAAAGCAATAAAATTTATGAGTCATAAGAAAAAGATCCATATTATATAATAAACTAACCGTAGTCATATATAGATTAATGTACTGAATTTCCTATCCCAAATAAGTATAACAGTTACGCTCAATTTTTGAAATTATCAGATGATTTGCAAATCTGGGCTCAAGTAACCCGCAGTTACGGTATCATTTTTTTTTAATTGTATTGAAATGTGTACATGAGTAATAAAAGTGTTTTTTTATATTTTTTTTTATCATTATCAGTGTGTTGGTTTGTTATCACTTTTATTAAAAATGTGTATGTTTACAGTTACACATGTTGAATCATTTCGTGAATTTATGTATATAAAAAAATTATTTTTTGGAATTCTTTAAAAACATTGCCGGTCCCTAATTTAGTATTGATACAGAATTTATTTTTAAATAGATAAAAATAAATAGCACTTATACCCAAATTACCTCGACTGCCGCTATTTGATCGGACTAATTCGATAAATGTGCAATTACTTTCGGGATTGTTTGATTGAATTGTACAAAACAAGTGTTACTTTCGTGACAGTAAATTGATTAGAATTCAGATCGACTACAGAAAAAAAAATTATAAATAAAGGGTTGTCTGTGAATAATAAAGTTTGAATGGCGTACATAGTTAGTTAGTTGATGATAATGTTTCACTAATTACCAACTGTCTGGCGTACACCTAGTAATTATTATTAGATACAGATATGTTATCTGTAATTAGTGTAAATATATTTTTTCATTATTCACAGTTAATTATGAAATTTTTCAATTTCTTTTGGGATGTCGTTGGGTAATTGTAAAGAATAATTTTCACACAGACAATAATTAGCTTCTAATTTTTGACCTGATTCGATATGATATGGCAACGCTAAAGCCTTGTAAATTATATATGACTTTGAATCTTCTGCCATGCTCCGATTAATGTCAGATATTTCCAGCGTTTAGATTAATAATTGATTCATTTACTTCAAGAATTATTTTTTTACAGCAACGCATCTCCTGTAATCATTTTTAAATTTCGTATAGATGTTTACTTTGTAAAACTTTTTTTTTATTAAAAGTTTATTTTTCCCAACAACAAAGTTCCAGATCAACATCAAACCTCAACTGAATTTGTTGTATTCCAAATTTTAACCAATTTTGTTGGTTTCAACTGATTCCCATCATTTTTTTTGTAGCGTCCGACCTTCTTAAGGGAGAAAATACCTTCAGACAAAAAAAAAACTTAAAATTCAAGAATTTTTACGTCATTTTTTATACACCATTGGAAAGAGGGGCAAAAATCACATAAAAAGGGTTTTTGAACCGTTATGTTATGTAAACTGGTTTCCAAGAAAAACTAATTTTTGTAAACGGAAATTCGTTATTTTATCAATATGCTGCGACAGGCGTATTTTATTATTACATACCGAAATTTTTAAACACTTTTTTTTTCCATACAGTGTTTTAAAATTGGCCGGAATTCTCATTCAAAAACTACTCGACCGATATTTTTGAAAATACCAAATGTAATCTGTTCCTACCTTGTTTGTGAACCAAACTTATACGTCAGTATTGGAACACAAGAATTTTTTTAATACAAAATAAATGAAAATTTCATAAAAGTGATATTTTCTTTTTTAAATTCGGATAAATCCGTCAATCTTTTACTTTTTTGATTTTTTTGTTCATCAAGGTTCTGCATGTTAATAATATGAAAAAAAATTCGCCAAGTGCGTGCCGGACACGCATTATCACAGTTACGTGGTCAGTAGCTAAATTTTCACAATTTTTAGGATCAAATATAGGAAATTTAATAGTACGTATCGACGAATTACTACTAAAACCACGTATGTCGATTTTTCACTGTTTTGAGATAAT